>CM053413.1:6607734-6624125 GCA_028644305.1 Xerus rutilus
TGGCTCAAGCCTGTAATCCCAGCACTTAGGGAGGCTGAGACAGGAGAATCGCGAGTTCAAAGCCAGCCTCAGCAATGGCGAGGTGCTAAGCAACTCAGTGAGACCCTGTCTCTACATAAAACACAAAATAGGGCTGGGGATGTGGCTCAGTGGTCAAGTACCCCTGAGTTCAATCCCCAGTACCAAAAAAAAAAAAAGATGAACAATGGGGACCATGAGCCAAGAAATAAGACAACCTTTCAAAGGCTGGGAATAGCCCTCAGCTTAAAGCTAGCAAGAAAATGGAGACCCGAGTCTTACAACTGCAAGAAACTAAATTCAGCCAATGCCCCAGGACAGCAGGAAACATTCTCCCTCAGAGCTTCCAAAAAGGAATGCAGCCTGTGGACACCGTGATTTTCATCCAGTGAGACCGGTTTCTGGCCTGCACAACTGTAAGATAATAAACGTTTGATGTTTAAGCCACTGAGTCTGTCCATTTGTTATGGCAGCAATTAAAAGCTACCAAATTCCGAACTTTCTGGTGGGGAGAGGAGAGTACAAGGCCAGAACTTTTAGTAGTGAACAGTGGCTCTGTATTTTTGCTGTGCCTGCAGTGCAAAAGACCAAATGCAGGACCTCACATATGTTCGGTAAGCCCTCTACCACACAGCTTCAGCCCAGCCTTGCAGCAACTACACAGATGGTTATTGAGCAACTAGAAATTAGAACTGGCACTCGAGATAGGCATTAAAATTGGCATCTCCAGCTGGTATCCCAATTGAGAGTAGTTGCAGGACTGAAATGGAAGGAAGAAAATGGAAGCAGAGGAAGAAAGAGGGTCCCTGGTGGTACATAGCTCAAGAAGTCCAAGATTTCAAAGGATTAAGAACCAGCCACGTGCAGTGGCACACACCTGCAATTGCAGTGGCTGGGGAGGCTGAGGCAGGAGGGTCGCGAGTTCAAAGCCAGCCTCAGCAATAACGAGGCACTAAGCAACTCAGTGAGACCCTGTCTCTACATAAAACACAAAAGAGGGCTGGGGATGTGGCTCAGGGGTCAAGTGCCCAAGTTCAATCTCCAGTACCAAAAAAAAAAAAAAAAAAAAAAAGAATTAAGAACCAAGGTAGGGCTGGGGTTGTGGCTCAGTGCTTGAGCGCTTGCCCCGCATGCTGGAGACCCTGGGTTCGATCCTCAGCACCACATAAAAAATAAACAAATAAAATAAAGATATTGTGTCCATCTACAATTAAAAAATATTAAAAAAAAAAAAAAAAAAGAACCAAGGTGTCAAGAGATGGAAAAAAAAAAAGTCACCTGGGGTTATGGTGCAGTGGCAGCGTGCTCGACTAGCATGCATGCGGCACTGGGTTCAATCCTCAGCACCACATAAAATATTCTGTCCACCTACAACTAAAAAATAAATTAAAAAAAAAGTCACCTCAACTCTTAAGAGAAAAGGTTCTCCAGGTATTGTGGTACACACCTGTAATCCCAGCAACCTGGGAGGCTGAGGCAGGAGGATCACAAGTTCAAGGCCAGTCTCAGCAACTTAGCAATTCCCTAAGAACTTGACTCAAGATTTAAAAAAAAAAAAGACTGGGGATGTGATGTGGCTCAGTGGCAAAGTGCCCTGGGTTCAATCCTTAGGATAAAAAAAAAAGCAGAGTCTTTAAGAATAGGACTGGAGCTGAGTGTGGTAACATGCCTATAAACCCAGTAACTCTAGAGGCTGGGGCAGGAAGATACCAAGTGTGAGGCCAACCTGGGTAATTCAGCAAGACCGCCTCAAAATTTAAAAAGTGCTGCAGATACAGCTCAGTGGTACTGAGGTGTGCTACTCAGGTGTGAAGCCCTGGCTTCAATCCCTAGCAAAGCAAAAAGAAATGTAAAATAGAACTAGACACCTGGCACAAAAGCTAAGGAATCAATACAAAGAGCAAGTCCAGGGCTGGGGATGTAGCTCAGTAATAGAGCTCTTGCCTGGCTAATATGAGGCCCTGGGCTCCATCCCTGGAACCACTTAAAAAGCCAGATCATTCTACAAGAAGCCAGCCAAAGTATAAGGTTGGAATAAGAAGTAAACATATCCCTCACCTCCATACAGACTACATGGCCACATTAATATCTGCCTGGGTATCAGATCTGCAAATACAGTTTGAAGTGTGCTTCCCTAATGGAGGTGAAATACACCATTGAACATGATAACAAGTGATAAAGACCTCCAGGCAGGCGCTCTAACACACCTACACCTATATGCTCAGGCTGGGTACCGTACCATGGACAGCCCCATTCCCATTTTACAAGTGAGGCACCAGCACCAAGAGATTAGATGACTTCACCACACATATAGTAAGGGGTGGTGCAGGATTTGAACCCCAGAAGTTTGCATCCCTAAAATGCTACTGCAGGGGAGAACTAGAAAAGGTCAATCATTTTTGCTCTATTCAACGTCTACTCAGTAGCGACCATGGAATTAAGAGTTAAGGTTAAAACCCAGCTTAATCTAATCACAGAATGACTAGCAGATAAGAAAGCTATAGTAATTACAAAGGCTAATCAGCAGGGCTGGGCTCAGTGGCACGGAGCTTAGCCAGCATGCATGCGTGAGGCAGAGCTCCATCCCCAGCATGGGGGAAAAAAAAAAAAGATAATCAGCCCTGCAAAGGCTGCTGCTAGAATTGCAAATCCAGGCTTCTTTACAGGGTAAGTTTGATATGCAAACTCTTAAAGAGTCTCAGATATGTATGCGCACCAAGCTACAGATACAATAAGGAGAACGTGGTCCAACACCACTTGAAATAATTCAGCTTAAGTCGCAAAGGCAACAGGCGCACTAAACAGATCAATCCCCTTCTAGGTGTTAGGTGTGTACATCAGAAACAGAGCTCTTGCCCACCACGTGCAAGACGCTGGGTTCAATCTCTAGAACAAGCGAATAGTTATTTTTTAAATGAATTCAAGGCTACTTATTGCAGGGAAGCCAGACTGTCTTTGAGGGGAAGGCTTAAGAATGAATGGATAGGCCAAACATGGTGGTGTGTGCCTGTAATCCCAGCAGCTTGTCTAGGGAGGCTGAGGCAGGAGGATTGACTGCAAGTTCAAAGCCAGCCTCAGCAACAGCAAGGTGCTAAGCAACTCAGTGAGACCCTGTCTCTACACAAAACACAAAATAGGGCTGGGGATGTGACTTGGTGGTCAAATGCCCCTGAGTTCGATATCCAGTACCAAATATAAAGTACGAATGGACAAGGCTGGGGGTACAGGTAAGTGGTAGAGCACATGCTTAGCAAGCAGGAGACCCTCAGGTACGATGGGGGGGGGAGATGGACAGAAACCAATTTGGAGAAGGGGCAGTTGGCATCCAGCCTAATGCTGGTTGCTCTGTATGGACTCAGGTCCCAAGAAACTGAGAGGCCTGTGTGGCTTATGAGAAGAACACAGGACGAGGGGGCAGACGGCGGGAATTCTGGCCACGTGTGCCACAGTGTAGAGCAGGGAGAGGACTGGCTCCAACTGGGCTTTTAATAGGGTAACAGTCTCCACTCTAAAAAATATAACTGAAGGCTAGGAATATAGATCAGAGGTGGAGCACTTGCCTAGCAAGCACAAGGCCCCAAGTTCCACCCATAATACTGTGCCAAAAAACAAGCAAATAAAAACACAAGACAAAGCAGCAGATTCAACTGGGTAAGAAAAACCTGGCTGAAAAAAATGTGGCTGGCCCTGAAAGACTATTTTGAGCCGGGCGCCATGGCACACGCCTGTAATCCCAGCACTTAGGGAGGCTGAGACAGGAGAATTCCGAGTTCAAAGCCAGCCTCTCAGTGAGACCCTGTCTCTACATAAAACACAAAATAGGGCTAGGGATGTGGCTCAGTGGTCCAGTGCCCCTGAGTTCAATCCCCGGTACCAAAACAAACAAAAAAAAGATACGACTATTTTGGTACTTGAGACTAAACCATCAAGAAGGGTGGGCCAAACTTTTGAATTGGGTTTAACACCATGAAGCCAGGGACTTGGATAATTTCATTTCAAATAAAGTTATATCTTGAGGATAGGGGGCACATGGAGGATACAGATTCAACAAGATGTAACCTTTCTAACTGTGGGTTAAGTAGTGTGAAGCCGGGCATGGCAGCACATGCCTGTAATCCCAGCGACTCAGGAGGCTGAGGCAGAAGGATCGCTGAGTTCAAAGGCAGCCTCAGCAATTTAGTGAGGCCCTTTCGATAAATAAAAAATTGTTTTAAAAAGGGCTGGGGATGTAGCTCAGTGGTTAAGTGCCCCTGGGTTCAATCCTCAGTACCTCCCCCCAAAAATGGTGATAGTGTGAATCAGGCTGGATGTGGGGGCCCACACCTATATAATCTCAGCAACTCTGGAGGCTGAGGCAGGAGGATTGCAAGTTTGAGGTTAGTCTCAGCGACTTAGTGAGGCCCTAAATAACTTAGACCCCTGTCTCAACATAAAATAAAGCTCTGGGGATGTGGCTCAGAGGGTAAGCACCCCTGGGCTCAATCCCTGATATCGGAAAAAAATGCTCAAGAGAAGTAGCACCAATACTTCAAATAGCTCCCTTCCTACTTTATTCTCCCAAACCCAAATCCAAACTTGCCTGGCACCATTGCAGTGTACAAGCCCACGGAAATAAAAGGAATGGTCAAAGTAGGTTCACAGATCCAGATGCAGTGTCCAGACCTAGTCAGGGTTCCTGTGACTAATGCACACCTCATTTGGAACAAGTTTTTCAGGAATGAATGGATGTCCTTCAGCAAGAGGCCAGGCCAGTCTTCCCGCCAATTCCTGTGCACAGAAGCCCCACGAAGGCAAGCACTGCTTTTGGAGGGGTCCCCTGACATGGGCCATCATTCCTCCCTTCTTCCTAGGCACACACTGGCCACTGACCAGTCCTCGCTGTGAAGGCTTCCTTGATGCCCAAGGCTTACGGGCGCAGGATTACTACCAGACAGACCAGCCTGCACGCTGCCCGGGCCCTGACAATGACCCGCACTGTAAGGGCTCCTTCCAAAATACAAGTTCCCTGGCGGGGCAAGGACCTTGTAGCCCCAGGCGAGCCTGAGCCCCGGGCCCGGACCAGCGACGTCCATCTCTGGAAGCCGCCATCAGAATGCACAGCTCATGAAGAGGAGGAAGCCCCGAAGGGGACCCCGAAGGGCCCCCAAGCACCCGCGGGGTGCGAGCCGGGCACCGGAAGTGGAGGCCAGAGTGCTGGGACTGAGGGGTGTCTGGAGGCCCCGGGCTGCCCACTTCCTGCGCGACCGGGCTGGCGGCAAGAGCACGGCCAGCGGCTGCTCGGATGGGGGGCTGCCTAGACCGACCCAAAGCTTGTCCTACTTGGGGGTCAGAAAAGACCCCCGAAGTTTTTAGTCAAAGGAGTTTAGAGGGACCTCGGCCCATTTTGGCGCCAAATAGCAAGGGGAGCGCGCAACCGGAAGTGCCACCCTGCCCGCGCCAACAGCCGCGCGCCGCCTCGTCCCCACGCATGCGTGCCCGGCTGTCAGCAGCGGCTCCGGGCCACCTGGAGGGGAAGCGACCCCCCATTCTGATGCTTTGCCTCTCCCCGTCCCTGGGCCAACTGTCCCTCGCAATACCTACCGCCTGCGGACATCGTCGGGCAGGGAGATGGCCGGGACGGCCAGCGCGGGCACGCGGGCCGGGGCGGTGCGGGCCGGCATCTCGGAGACTGCAGCAGACGAGGCAGCAGTGCAGACAGCCCCAGCTTTTCGCGCGGAAACCGACGGGGAGGGGCGGCGAGCAGAGGCAGCGCGTACCACCCTGGCTCGGGCACGGGGGAAGGAGGGACGAACCATGAGGGAGAGGCCGTACCATGTGCGGGCAGACCGAGCGGAGCGGGCTGTGCTCCCAAGCTGCGCATGCGCGAGGCGGGCACGCACACCCCCCTGCAGAGCAGTGGGTTCGTCCAAGCTCGGCTAACGTTTGCAATCAAGGGGGCGCAGTGCTTGAGACAGTCATTCATTCTTTCGGGCAGGCGGACCCTGAAGCGGCAAGCAGCTCCGGGGAGTTAAAAGCCCGAGTGTGAGCTATTGAGTTAAAGCCCTCAGTTCCATTCCAGCCTTCACCCATTTGTTCGTATATAATTATGACCTTGGGCTGGACACTTGGACTCAGCCTCAGTGTTCTCTTCTATAAATTGGAGCCAATAGCGTACTCCAGAAAATCTTGATGATGCCCCGAATTTGTAGCTAACAACCAAGGATCTCCCACTGTAGGGAGGTGAGGAACCACCTCCACAGCCTGTGTATTTTAGCACCACATCGTAGGGATGGGTTCTTCAATATCTGGCTCTGGGAAAATTAGATTTCCACTTTTACAAAATAAAAAAGTTAGACCCCCAACCTTAGAATCATTTACAAAAGCACCCCCAATGGATTAAAGATCTAAATGTAAGACCTGAAACCACGGAACTATAGGAAGAAGATACGAGGGAAAGCTTCACGATATTGAATTTGACAATCCTTGAATATGATAACAAAAGCTAAAACACACAAATGAGTCAACATCAAACTTGAAAAGATCTGCACAGCAAAGGAAATAACAGTGAAACAGCAACCGGCAACTGAAATGGGAGAAAAAATGGTGCAGCCACCATAGAAAACAGTACGAAATTTCCTCAAAGTTAGAAATAGAATTATGTGATCCCACAGTCACACTTCCAGGCATGAATTCAAAGAATTAAAAACAGGATCTTGAGGTATTTGCGCACCCATCTTCATTGACGCATTATTCACAATAGCTGAGGTAAAATCAAAATGTCCATCTACAAGCCCAGCGCCCTGGCGCACACCTGTAATCCCTGCACTTTGGGAGGCTGAGACAGGAGGATCGCAAGTTCAAAGCCAGCCTCAGCAAGGGTGAGGTGCTAAGCAACTCAGTGAGACCCTGTCTCTACGTAAAATACAAAATAGGGCTGGGGATGTGGCTCAGTAGTAGAGTGCCCCGAAGTTCAATCCCTGGTACCAAAAAAAAAAAAAATGTCCATCTACAGATGATTGGGTAAAGAAAATGTGGCATATACACAATGAAATATTATTCAGCCTTAAACAAGGAATCCCACATCTTATGCTACAAGATGACTGAACCTGGAGAACATATGCCAAGTGAAATAAGACAGTCATGAAAAGAAATACAGGATTCCATTGGTATGAGGTATCTGAGGTCAAAATCTTAGAAATAGAAAGCAGAATGGCAACTACCAAGGATGAAAAGGAGTGGAAAAGGGGAATTGTTCAACACATAGTTTGTTTCACGAAATGAAAAGTTTCCAGAAATCTGTTGCACAATGTGCATGTACTTAACACCACTGAACTGTACGCTTAAAAATGGTTAAGATGGTAGCTAGGGTACAACATTACCTGTCATCCCAGCTAATTACCTGTAGTTCCAGCATTAGAGAGGCTGAGGCAGAGGGTCACTTGAGTTCAGGGCCAGCCTGAAGCAAGACCCTGTCTCAAAAGAAAAGGTAAATTTTGGACTTGGGATATAGCTTTAATCCCTAGTAACACAAAAATAGGTAAATTTTATGTGGCTTTTTATTGCAATAAATTAAAAAAAAAAAAAAAGCCAGGTGTAGTGGCACATGCCTGTAATCCCAGCGGCTCCAGAGGCTGAGACAGGAGGACCACGAGTTCAAAGCCAGCCTCAGCAATGGCGAGGTGCTAAGCAACTCAGTGAGACTGTCTCTAAATAAAACAAAATAGGCTTTGTGGCTTAGTGGTTGAGTGCCCCTGAGTTCAATCCCTGGTACCCGCCCCTCCCAAAAAAAAATTAGGGATGACAATGTAGCTCAGTGGCAGAGTACTTACCTAGTAAGTACTCTGGGATTGAACCCAAACAATGGGTTCAATCTCCAGTACCACAAAAACTTAGGCCAGGTACCGTGGTCCACATCTGTAATCACAATAAGAGGATGCTAACCAAGGCAAGCCGAGGCAGGAGGATTTTAAATTTGAGGCTAGCCTTTGCAACTTAATGAGCCCCTGTTCCAAAATAAAAAAATAAGAGCTGGGGATGTAGTTCAGTGATAAAGCACCCTTGCTTCAATCCCTAGTACCAAAAAAACTATTAAGATAGGGCACAGATTTTTTTTAAAATGTATTTTATCTCTGACAAAAAAAGTACTAGTATGGCATGTTAACTTGGACGTGTTTTTATATTTTTGTACAAAATATTTGTATCTCAAAATTTACAAGTGAATGCATTTACCCACACACACTAGGGTCCCCCAAGAGGAAGGGCTGGCCTGGTCAGAAATGGATCTCATGCTATGCGTCATCACACATGGCAGGACCCTGGAGCACTGAAAATTTGTAATGTTTTTAATTTTAATATTTTTGATTGTTTTGATATCAGGGATTGAACTCAGGGGCCCTCGACCACTGAGCCACATCCCCAGCCCTGTTTTGTGTTTTATGTAGAGATAGGGTCTCACTGAGTTGCTTAGTGCCTCGCCCTTGCTGAGGCTGGCTTTGAACTCACCGTTCTCCTGTCTCAGCCTCCCAAAGTGCTGGGATTACAGGTGTGCGCCACTGCACCCAGCTTAATTTTAGTATTTTAATTGAAGTAATTTTAATGTTTTATATTAATCCCTATGTTTATTAATTCTAAAATTAACAACTTTCTTTTATTGTGCTACTGGTCATTGAACCTGGGGGCACTGAGCCACATCCCCAGCCCTTTTTATTTTGAGACAGGGTCTTGCTAAATTGCTGAGGGTTTCACTGGGTTGCTGAAGCTGGCCTCAAACTTACAATACTCCTGCCTCAGCCTCCCAAGTAGCTGGAATTACAGGCTTACACTTCTATGCCTGGCCCCAAATCAATAATTATTACTTTATCATCTAATAGAATGTAGACTCTTTAGAGTTATTTATTTATTTATTTATTTATTTTTTAAATATTTTTTTAGTTGTAGATGGACACAATGTCTTTATTTTATTACTTTGTATGTGGTGCTGAGGATCGAACCCAGGGCCTCACACATGCAAGGCAAGCGCTCTACCGCTGAGCTACAATCCCAGCCCCTCTTTAGAGTTATTTAATTTGGTGCTTAACAACCATAAAGAGGCACAGGTTCAGTATCCCTTCTCTGAAATGCTTAGGACCAGAAGTATCTTGGATTTCAATTTTTCTTAAATTTGGGAATATTTGCATATATATAACAGTATCTTAGAGAGGGGACACAAATCTAAACATGAAATTCACTTATGTTTCATATATACCTCATACATATCTTGAATATAATTTTGTACCAGATTTCTTTTTTTTTTAATATTTTTTTAGTTGTAGATGGACACAATGTCTTTATTTTATTGCTTTGTATGTGGTGCTGAGGATTGAACCCAGGGCCTCACGCATGCAAGGCAAGCGCTCTACCACTGAGCTACAATCCCAGTCCCTGTACCAGATTTCTTATAATTTTGGTCAAGAAAGTTTTATGGCATGGAATTTTCCACTAGTAACATGTTCCAAAATCAAAAACTTTGAGTACCAACATTTCAGATTTAGAAGTTTTTATTTATGTGTGTGTACATGCTGAGGATTAAGTACGGGGCCTCACACACAGCTCTGAGATTTTGAGTCTTCTGATTAGGGATACTCAACCTGTATCGGGACTGCATTTCCTATGCCTAGGAGATTTGTTACATGGGACTCTGACTCCAAAGCTACTTATACAAGATCATAGATTCAATCAGCATTACGGCCCATGAATCTAGATGACTTTAGTTCAGAGCCTGAATACAAAATAGTGACCCCAGTGTGGGCCTGCTGGCCATCGCATTAGGTGGCCCAAGAGACAGAACTGGGAAATTTGACAAGGAAAGAGTCAGAAACAGGGTAACAATCACAAGAAAGTCTCAATAGAGTGCAACTCAGGCTTATAGAACTCTCAGCACCTAGTATGTGGGCCTCTAATACACCTTGGGGAAAGGGGGGCTCACAGGGCAGAGGGAGGGCTGGGGCTCAGTGGTAGAGCGCTTGCCTAGCATGTGCAAGGCAGTGGGTTCGATCCTTAGCACCACATAAAAATCCAACAAAATAAAGACATGCTGTCCATCTACAACTACAAAAAAAAAAAAAAAAAAGGAGCCTCAACTCAAGGGAGAGTACCTGGGCTTTTGTTTTTGTAGTGCTGGGGATCAAACCCAGGGCCTCGCACTGCTAGGCAAGCGCTCTACCACTGAGCTACACCTCCCGCCCCAAGATATACATTTACTGGGGACTTCCTCGCAGGTAGATTTTCTTTGTAATATTTGTGTCAACCTTGGTAGGAAGGAATGAATCTGCTCATTTTATGGATGGGGCTCGGGGACAAAGAGTTTGCCCAAGGGCTCCCTGCAAGTTGAGTCCACCCTCTCTTGGTTGTTCTTTGGAACGACAACCCAAATCCACTGTGTTACAGAGTTCTTTCCCCTTCCACGCTGTAGCTAGGGAGAAAAGGAACAAGCCATTCTCTCCTCCCCACCCACCAAGCCTTCCAAAGCTTCCCATTGCTCTTCATTTCATCCTGCCTGGATTCATCTGATTCTACGACACCTCATTAAACACTAACTTAACTGACCCCATTTTTTCCTTTCAAGCTTATATGCCCCAGAGCCTTTGCTTTTACTGCAATTTCTGCCCAGACCATTCTGGAAAATTCACACAGCTCAAAGTTTGCTTGTATACAGAGGCTTCTCCAGGCCTCCTGGAAGCAACAGGTCACCCTCTATTCATGCCACCCTATTACATTGGTTTTTTGTTTTGTTTTGTTTGTTTTTTTGTTTTGTTTTTGGTACCAGGGATTGAACTTAGGGGCACTCAACCACTGAGCCACATCGCCAGCCCTATTTTGTGTTTTATGTAGAGACAGGGTCTCACTGAGTTGCTTAGTGCCTCGCTGTTGGTGAGGCTGGCTTTGAACTTGTGATCCTCCTGTCTCAGCCTCCCAAAGTGCTGGGATTACAGGCGTGCGCCACCGCGCCCGGCTTACATCGTTTTTTCATAACATTTACCACTGTCAGATTCTTTTACTTACTGTCTATACCACTAGAGCAGAGGTTGGCAAACTTTCTATAAAAGACCAGATAATCGTTTTGGTTTTGTGAGTCACACACATTCCCTGCTCAAATTACTCAAGTCTGCCACAATAGTGCATGAACAGCCATAGACAGTATGTAAGGGAATGGGTATGACTGTGTTCCAATAAAACTTTATTAACAAAAACAGATGGTGGGGCTGGGATTGTAGCTCAGTCGTAGAGCGCTTGCCTCGCATGTGGGAGGCCCTGGGTTCGATCCTCAGCACCACATACAAAGCAATAAAATAAAGACATTATGTCCATCTACAGCTAAAAAAAAAAAAGATGGTGGGCCAGGTGTGGTGGCACACACCTGTGATCCCAGCAACTCTGGATGCTGAGGCAGGAGGATTGCAAGTTTGAGTTCAGCCTTAGCAATTTAAGAAGGCTTCATCTTAAATTTTAAAAGGAAGGTCTGGGCTAGGCACAGTGGCACAAGCCTGTAATCCCAGCACTTTTGGAGGCTGAGACAGGAGAACGGTGAGTTCAAAGCCAGCCTCAGCAATGGCGAGGTGGTAAGCAATTCAGTGAGACCCTATCTCTAAATAAAAACACAAAATAGGCTAGGGATGTGGCTCGGTGATCAAGTGCCCCTGAGTTCAATCCCTGGTACTAAAAAAACAAAAAAACTTATGACCTTCCTGCTCCAGCCTCAGAGTCACTGGGATTTCAGGTGCGTACACTGTACCTGTGAGAGTTCTTGGACAGGATGTTTGTGCAGTGTGATGCCCTGGGCAGGAACAGCCTGCCCTTGTCACTGCAGTTAACCTTGTCAGTTTTGGGTTTGTTTGCTTGCTTTTTTAAGGCTACTAAATTTTTCTTATCCTGGGAAAATAAAAATAACATAAGAGTCGAGCGCAGTAGCGCAAGCCTATAATCTCAGGGGCTCAGGAGGCTGAAACAGGAGGATCGTGGGTTTAAAGCCAGCCTCAGCAATGGCGAGGCGCTAAGCAACTCAGTGAGACCCTGTCTCTACATAAAACACAAAATAGGGCTGGGGATGTGGCTCAGTGGTCGAGTGCCCCTGAGTTCAATCCCTGGTACCAAAAAAGAAAGGTCTGGGGATATAGTTCAGGGGTAAAGCACCCCTGGGTTCAATCCCTAGTACAGGGCAGGGTGGGGGTGCAGAGATGGTAGGCCAGATTTGGCTCTCAGGCCACATGTGTTGAATCCTACAGACTACATTCTCCAAAGAAATACAGTTATTAGCTGAATTAAATGTAGGGCATGAAAGGTACCTGATGTAGACGCAAGAAAATACTGGAGAGTAATGAAGCAGCTTTCTGTCCTACAGCATTGTAACGTCCATTTCACAAGAGGAAACTGAGGCCCAGACTGGACCAGATGGCAAGTCTAGTCCGTCTCCAGGCCCTACATCATCTGTCCTCTCCATTCACCTGGTTGGCAGAAATGCCACACAAAGCCATGGGAGGAGGATACTGAGGGCTTTCCAGGATCCCCTGGAGTGAGTGGTTGGACCACCAGAGACCCCCCCCCACCCCGCAGCCTAGAAGACAAGCCCTCTTTAAGAGAAGCCACTGAAACCACCAGAAGAAACCAGGACCAGCTTTTGTAGGTATCCATTCTGCCTCCACCCCTTCGGCTCTGAAGTCCTATTCACAAACTACCACTCCCAGAAAGGCTTGCCAGGCCCAAGCCCCTGCTTCCCAGGTCACATTCTGGCTCCACCTGAAGGGTCACACACTCCAGAGGCCCAGATATCAGCCTGACCAGGGGCCAGGCTGCCCAAATTTGGCAAAGCTGGTGGAGGGATGGCCACGTGTCCCAAGTCCCACTTAGAAGGCCAAAGCTGAGTCACCCCAGATGCCAGAGAAATTGTCACAGCCACTGAGCACATGCTCAGCACCAGGCCCCATAGAGGCCCTGGGTGGCAGCTGTAGCACTCAATGATTCAACAGGGACACTTTATCATTCTTAACCCTATGGTCCTCTAAAACTCTCCAGACTTGAGTGATTTGCCCAAGCCAGGAATCGAATCCAGGAAAATCCACGGCCTTTGGAGTGTGCTGAGCACAGCTGCCTCCTCCTTGTGGGGTCCTTGAGCAAACTGATGACTGTTTGGGATCACAGGAGGCTGGCTGCCAACTCCTGCAGGCTTTGCCTCACAGAACCCTTGAGTCACTTAACCTATCTGCCCCTCCTGACCCAACGCTCCCTGAGCTTTCTCCGAGATGCTAGCCCAGCCTCCTTCCCAGGCTGCTCTTCTACCCCCTCCCAAGTATTCAGAAGAAATTTGTCAGAAGCCAAATCTGATTAGGACACTTCCTTCCTACTTCATTGAGCACACCTGAATGACTTCCGAGTCCTCAGGGGAAATGCAGCCCTTCACAGGTTCGGCTGGCAAAGCCTGATGAAAGACTCCTATCTACCATACCCATGGAGCTCCTTCAAATTAATAAAAGAGACAATCCCTTTTTTATTAAGTGAACAAAAGCATTTGAACAGGCACTTTACAAAAGAGGATATCCAAGTGGACAAGGCTCATCTGGAAAGCTGCTCAAGTTCATTAGTCATCAGGGAAATGCAAAACAAAACCTCAATACCATATCTTACACACACCCCAGGACGGCTGAAATGAAAATAGAACAATTTTCAAGCGTTAGCAAGATCAGAACTCTTTGATGCTGTTGGGGCAAGTCCAAAAACGGTATAGGCACTTTGGAAATGGTTTGGGAACACACACTAAGGCCAGACCTATTCTTGCTCCAATACCCAGCAATCCCATCCTGGGGTACTTACAGGCACCCAATGATAAGAACAAAATTGCTCAGTTTACTCACAATAGCCCCAAACTAAAGACAGCATAAGCCACATGGGACAGATAGTTACTTATTCATACAAGAGAACACTAAACGGGGGGGGGGGAGTGTCATAAACTTTTTCTGTAAAAGGTCACATAGCCAATTTTTTAGGATTTGGGGACTCTACAGTCTGCCACAACTATCAACTCTGCCCTCACAGCCTGAAAGCAGTCAGACAATACATAAATAAGCGTGCATTTGCAGCGAGCCGATAAGACTTTATGCACAGCCACTAAAAATCAAAATCCACACCATTCTCACATGTCACAAAAGGTTATTTTTCATTTTTTTTTCACCTCCACCCCTTAAAAATGGAAAAAGCACTCTTAGCTTAGTGTTTGTATGAAAACAGGTAATGAGTAGATTTGGCCCACAAGCTGTATGGGTAGATCTTGCCAAACCCTGCCACATAGCTTCGGGAGCCAGTAGCCTCCAATCCTGTTTTAAACTACAGACGCATCTCAAACATGATGGTGCATCAGACAAGCCAGCTATGACAGTACCCACTGCACATGCCAGCTCTTCTCTCCACATTGCCCACCTATGTTACCCTCTCCAGGCGCAGGCTCTCCCCATCCAGGCCACCTATTCTGTGTCCTACCTCTTTCATCTCTGCTCAGGCCTCTCTGGCCTGCCCAGGTCCCACAGCCATTGCCCTTCATATCCCTGGAGAAAATCAGCGATCAGAACTGAGACTGGCCTACCTTCTGGAGAACAATGGGAAAACACAGCGGCCGCTCGCGAACCGCAAAGAAAGTCGCCCTCTCCCCCGCGACAGGGCTAGAAATAAGGGCTGGGCCTGCCCACGCCAATAAACCAGAGGAGTTTCACCTGAGGAGCCTCTGGCCCAAAAATGACCATCAATTAACCCCAACTGAGTCTCTGAAGACAATTGTTAAGTTATTAAAACTACCTGGCAAGGAGAGGCTGGTTAGACTCTCCAATCAGGGTGTTGGGGATGTTTCTAGAAGTTTCCCAGTCTCAGACTAAGGAGCTCTGACTCTTCTAAGCAAATAAAGGGAACAAGAAACACACAGACTATTCCTTTAGCCCAGGATTCCACAGTTTGGGCACGGTTGACCTCAGGGGCTGAATTATCCTTTGTCACATGGGCTGTGTCCTATGCATGTAAGACAATGAGCAACATCCCTGACCTCTGCTCACAAGGTGCCATAGCAGCAGCCTCCTTGCTGACCTGCCTCCAACCAGGCAAAACCACCAAATACCTCCATACATTGCCAGAAGTCTCCTGCCAGGGGAGAATCGCCCTGATGGAGAACCACCAATTTAACCATGTAGAAATGACGTTACATAAAGCACCGGAGACTTGTCCTAAACCATTTGTCTTCTGGACACCTCGTGGATGCCTCACCTGCAGCCTAAAATGAGCCCAAAAACAGACTTTGGAAAAACCATAAGTCGTGGATGATTCACAGCAGGAGCAGTGCGGCGTGGCCCCGCAGAGTCCTGGGCCCTAGAGTCAGGGCCTCCAGGCCCTGACGATAGCGCCAAGGAACCTGTATGTTTTCACAAGCTGCCTATTTGTGGAAGACATTTTTTAATAATGTGGGAAATTTCAGTTACAAGGAATGTATTATGTGTCCCAGTATTCTGTTTCTTTTTATTGCTGAATGTTATTCCATGTATGGATGTACTATAACTTGTTTATCCATTCAAGAGTTGAGGGACATTTGGGTTGTTTCCACTTTCAGGCCATTAAGAATGCTGCTATGAAGCCGGGCGCGGTGGCTCAAGCCTGTAATCCCAGCACTTAGGGAGGCTGAGACAGGAGAATCACAAGTTCAAAGCCAGCCTCAGCAACGGCGAGGCGCTAAGCAACTCAGTGAGACCCTGTCTCTACATAAAACACAAAATAGGGCTGGGGATGTGGCTCAGTGGTCGAGTGCTCCTGAGTTCAATCTCCAGTACCAAAAAGAAAAAAAGAATGCTGCTATGAATGTTCACATACAAGTCTCTGTGCAGACATATGTTTTTCATTTCTCTTGGGGAGATGGATACCTGGACTTAAGTTGCTGGGCCTTGTGGTGAGTTTGTTTGCCTTCGTACAAAGCTGCTAAACCAACTTCTAAAGCGGCTATACCACTTTGCATTGGAGGTGGGGATTATGAACATCCCCATTTTTACAGATGATGAAACCAGCTGAAAGTTGTCAGGTGACCTGTCCAAAGTCTACTTGAGTTGTCAAAGGTTGCATCTGAGATTCCATCTAGTTTTTCCAACTTCATGGTAGGCGCTGTTTACACTTATACCACAATGGCCACTAAAAATGAATCACATCTAACCAGTTTCATTTCTCTCTTCTGGCAGAGGAAACGATTCCAGGGTAAGACATTTAGGGAAAGGTAGTAGGAGTTGGCAGTCTAAATTTGAGAAAAGTATGTCAGTTTCATAGACAAATGGGGAAGATGACCAGGATATGAGGATAAAGAGATGCATTAGAAACCCCTTGAAGACGCTAACTAAACCATG
>CM053413.1:6634586-6681138 GCA_028644305.1 Xerus rutilus
TTTGGTACTGGGGATTGAACTCAGGGGCACTCGACCACTGAGCCACATCCCCAGCCCGATTTTGTGTTTTATGTAGAGACAGGGTCTCACTGAGTTGCTTAGTGCCTCGCCATTGCTGAGGCTGGCTTTGAACTCGCGATTCTCCTGTCTCAGCCTCCCTAAGTGCTGGGATTACAAGCGTGAGCCACCGCGCCCGGCTGCCTCTCACTCTTGCCTACCACTTGCAGGGCCTCAGCTCACTGGCGGAAGAGATCGCACCGCCCTCGGGGAACTCAGAGCCTGTGGCCAGTGCGGGTGAGGCAGCCAGGGTCATTCTCAGGAGGGGCGGCGACGACGGAGAACTTTGACCCTTGACCCTGACCCCTAACCTCCCAATCGCTCCAGGTCTCCGGGAGCCGCTGTTACGCAAGTGCGAAGTCCCACTACCCGCGCACCGGCGTCCTGTGCAGGCCTGGGTTGAGTCCCTGCGGGGCTTCGAGCAGGAGCGCGTGGGCCTGGCTGAACTGCACCCAGACGTTTTCGCCACTGCGCCCAGGTGAGTGGGTTGCTGGAATGGCGAACTGGGCGGCCAAGGCATGGGGAGCTAAAGTTCAGAAATCATGTGATCAGGGATCGTATTCTTGAACCTGTTCCTCCACCTGCCAAAGGGGGGTGATGGTTTTCCCTGCCTTGGGGCTATGTGAAGTTGAGGACTTAGAGGTAACATCCTCCGGTGTTAAGGACACCATTATGGAGCCTAAGTGACTTATAATCTGCCTTACCGTTTTGTGCTTCAGTGTCAAACCTCAGGAAGTTGCTGGGTTGATTAAATAACAGTTCATAAGTTCATAGGTACATAATGACTTCTCTAGAAACGTTGATTATCATTGGTGTTAATTTTTTAGCAAAATGAACACTAAGACTAAACCCTTACTAGGTGCCTGACACAGCCAATTTGCATTTTAGTTAACTGAATCCTCATGGCAACCATAAGGAAGGATGCTGTTATCCTTATTTTGTAGACAAACTGAGGCATGCACAGGTTATATGTAACAATTCCGAAAGGTCACACAAACATAGAACCAGAATCTCAAACTTTGGAGATTGACTCTTGGAGAACTGCCTCTCCTGTGTACTGTTTCTGGTTCGTAAGAAGCATTACTAAAAAATTACTTTTTATTTTATCTTTATTTGAGGGGGAGGGTACCGGGGATCCAACTCAGGGGCATTTGGCCACAGAGCCACATCCGCAGCCCTATTTTGCATTTTTATTAGAGACAGGGTCTTACTGAGTTGCTTAGCACCTGGCTTTTTGCTGAGGCTATTTTTGAACTTGTGATCCTCCAGCTTTAGGTTCCCTAAGTGCTGGAATTACAGGTGTTCGCCACCACACCTAGCTTATTTTATCTTTTAGTTTTGGGGGTTTTGTTGTTTTGTTTTTTTAAGAAGTGGGTGTTTTGGGGCTGGGATTGTAGCTCAGCGGTAGAGCGCTTGCCTTGCATGTGTGAGGCCCTGGGTTCGATCCTCAGCACCACATACAAAGCAATAAAAATAAAGACATTGTGTCCATCAACAACTAATAAAATATTAAAAAAAAAAAAGAGAGATGGGTGTTTTGATTTGGTACTGGGGATTGAACTCAGGGGCACGCAACCACTGAGCCACATCCCCAGCCCTATTTTGTATTTTATTTAGAGACAGGGTCTCACTAAGTTGCTTAACACCTCACTGTTGCTGAGGCTGGCTTTGAACTCTCGATTCTCCTGCCTCAGCCTCCCAAGCCTCTGGGATTACAGGTGTGCGCCACCACCCCTGGTGAGATGGAGTTTTGCTAGTGTTGTCCAGGCTGGCCTGGAACTCCTGGGCTCAGGCCATCCTCCTGCCTCAGGCTCCTGAGTAGCTGGGGTAACAAGCATGTGTCATCACGGCTGGCTTGCATTATTAAATTATTACTACTATTTATGTGGTTTAGTTCTTGCTTTTACAGAGTTCCGGTCTAGTGGAGGGGGTGATAAAAAAGTTTAAAAAAATACATTTTGGGGGCTAGGGTTGTAGTTCAGTGGCAGAGTGCTTGCGTAGCATGTGTGAGGCACTGGGTTCAATTCTCAGCACCACATATAAATGAATACAATAAAGATCCATCAACAACTAAAAAATTTTTTAAAAAATACATTTTTATTCT
The DNA here is from genome assembly GCA_028644305.1 of Xerus rutilus. Lineage (NCBI taxonomy): Eukaryota > Metazoa > Chordata > Mammalia > Rodentia > Sciuridae > Xerus > Xerus rutilus. The sequence goes on from CM053413.1 coordinate 6,636,748, forward strand.
ACAGATGCAGAATGTTCTGCCGTGTTCTTTCTAGTGTTGGGACTACAGCAGTGAATGAGTGTTGCTTACAGTGTAGATCAGGAATTAGCAAACTTTTCCCAGGAAGGACAAGCTAGTAAATATTTTAGGTTTTGCAGGCTATTGTAGTTCCATCACAACTATTGATACTGCAGCGCAAAAGCAGTCACGTATATGAATGAGCATGGCTGTGTTTCAGTGGAACTTATTTACAAAACTAGGATGCAAGCCAGGATTGTCCAGCAGCTATAATTTGCTAGCACCTGTCAAACTATCCTGGCAACCCTGGCCAGTGTAGCCATGTAATGTGAACCTCATATAATTTAGAATATTCTTTAAGAAAAAAAAAGCTAGTTGTGGTGGTGGCCACATTAGAAAAAGAAACCAACAACCAAAAATAAACCAGAGGGCTGGGGTTGTGGCTCAGTGGTAGAGCACTTGCCTAGCATGCTCGAGGCACTGGGTTCGATCTTTGATAATATATTTTTATTTAACCTGGTATATCTAAAAATTCTGTCATGTGGCACTGGCTATATTTCATGTGCGCAGTAGGTACATGTAACTAATGTCTACTAAATGGAACAGTACAGATACACAGAGGCAAAGCAGTTCACCAAGAAGTTGGCAATAAGTAAGTTGTAATGATAGGAAAGAAAGAAGTTACTGCCGACCACGTAATCCCAGCAACTCGGGAGGCTGAGGCAGGAGGATCATACGTTCGGAGCCAGTCTCAGATACCTGTCTATTTATTTTGGTACCAGGGATTTAACCCAGGGGGCTTGACCACATCCCCAGTCCTATTTTTTTTCTTTTTGAGGGTCTCACTGAAGTACTTAGGGCCTCACTAAGTTGCTAAGGCTGGGCGTGAAATTTGCAATCCTACTACCTTAGGTTCTTTTTTTTTTTTGGTACTGGGGATTGAACTCAAGGGTACTTGACCACTGAGCCACATCCCCAGCCCTATTTTGTGTTTTATGTAGAGACAGGGTCTCACTGAGTTGCTTAGCACCTCGCCATTGCTGAGGCTGGCTTTGAACTCGCGATTCTCCTGTCTCAGCCTCCCTAAGTGCTAGGATTACAGGCTTGAGCCACCGCGCCCGGCTTCTACCTTAGGTTCTGAGTCTCTGAGATTACAGGCATGTGCCACCATGCCTGGCTAGCCTCAGCAACTTAATGAGGCCCTAAGCAACTTAGTAAGACCCTGTCTCAGAATTTGAAGGGTGGGGGTGGGGTTGGGGCTCAGTGGTAAAGTGTTTTTGGGTTCAGTCCTTAGTACCAAAAAATAAAAAAGGCGTAAGGTACAGCTGTAGCAAGGGAACTCCTATCAGGTGATTTGAGCTGAGCTGGCACCTGCAGGCTTAGAAGGGGGAGGGGGCTGCATTTCAAGCAGAGAGAAGAGCTAGTGCGAAAGCCCTGAGGCTAGACTCCGTCTCACAGGGAAGCCAACTTGGCTGCAGTGGCTATGGGATGGGGTCAGAGAAAGGCAGATCTCGGTAGGACAAGAGAAGGTTTTAAGTAGAGTTGGGTTCTCATGTTTCCCTCTTCTTCCCCAGGCTAGATATCCTGCACCAGGTTGCCACCTGGCAGAAGAACTTCAAGAGAATTGTGAGTTTCCTGAGTAGAGGGAGGAGGGGGGATAGAACTTCCTTTGGGGCTCAGGCAGGAGACAGGAAGCCCATTGGTGTGTTTTCTCCGGACTGTTCAACATGGACTTAATCTTTTCTTTCTAGAGCCATTCAAGGGTGGGTCAATTTTCAGGCATTTTCTGAGCACCCACCATTGTAGGCAGTGTGTTAGGTGAAAGAATTCTACAAGGGACAAGACAGGCCCTGCTCCTGCCTTCACGAAGCTCACAGTCTGGTGGGAAAGATGAACATGAATTCGGTAGTTTGTAAATGTGTAGTCTTGGGCAGTCATCCCAGAGAAGGCATTTAACCTCAGGCCTACCTGTAGGGCTGGTTAGATCAAGGTGGCAGTGGAGATAATGGGAGCAGGTCATGCAGAAGTCCTGTGGCGGGGACCAAAAGGAGTCCCATGTTGCTGTAAAGGCTGATGGGAACAATAGTGAGGTGTTTGGATTTTATGTCCAGAACACTGAAGAATCCATTATCAGAGTCTCTGCCTTTCAACTGCCTGCCCCAGAGGTCCAGAGAGTTCCTTCCATGTCTCCCCATCACCCTAGAAATAAAGCCACCAGCGTGGCATCCTGTGTTCCTTATGATCCTCATCCTGTATCTCTTCCCTGTTTTCTCCAGGCACATCTTTCTCTACCACCTACTTTCTGTGTAGCCACATTAAAATTTAAAAAGTCTGGAGCCGGGGGGCTAGGGCTGTAGCTCAGTGGTAGAGCGCTTGCCTAGCATGCTGAGGCACTGGGTTCGATTCTCAGCACCACATATAAATAATAAATGAGTAAAATAAAGATGCATCAACAACTAAAAAAAAAAAAAAGTCTGGAGCTGGGTGCGGTGGCACACGCCTATAATCCCAGCACTTTGGGAGGCTGAGACAGGAGGATCACGAGTTCAAAGCCAGCCTCAGCAACAGCAAGGCGCTAAGCAACTCAGACCCCATCTCTACATAAAACACAAAATAGGGCTGGGGATGTGGCTCAGTGGTCAAGTACCCCTGAGTTCAATCCCTGGTACCAAAAAAAAAGTCTGGAATGCCTGCTACGAGCCAGCAGGACCCTTGCCTCAGGGAGGCTGATGTTCTGGTACAGAGGAGGGAACTCTGATTTCTTTATCCTCCCCTCCGTCTCTAAGTGCTCTGTACTTGTCCCATCAGGGCCCTGATCTCTGTGCTTGCTGTCTGACTCCTGGCAGCAGGTCCTTCTGCCTGGCTTACCTCCATATTCCTGGACCAGGCACGTGCAGGGTCATCTACCTTATGGACCTGACCCCCGCTCTCTTTGTACCCCCAGAGCTATGCCAAGACCAAGACTAGGGCTGAGGTGCGGGGCGGTGGCCGGAAGCCCTGGCCACAGAAAGGCAGTGGGCGAGCCCGGCATGGCAGCATTCGTTCCCCCATCTGGCGAGGAGGTAAGAGGGGACAAGGGGGAGAAGGGCTCCGGCTGAGTCCAGCGCCTGGGTGCTGCTTCGCGCACAGCTGCCCACCTCTGGTGTGACGCGGTCTCAGCCCCATGCACCCTCCTCATTGGCCACAGAGGCTGGGACTACGGACTCCATGGTCTCAGTGAGGGACAGAGTTCTGAGAGTTGTTCCCTGTCCTCGCCAGCATGTCTCCTGTCTTCAGGTCATGGCCACAGCCCCTCTTGGCTTCCCCTGTGTTCTCATCTTTCCTGGCCCACACTTCACATGGCACCAGAGGAATCTTCCCAAACCACCCAGCTCCCACAGGCAGCTGAGTGAAGTCTGAGATCCCTTGGCATGCCAGGTCCTGCTAGCAGACCCCTCTCTTGTCCCCTCCATGCCCTCTCTGACCAGATAGAGTCGACTCAGGGTTGTCTCTTGCTTACCTGGCCAGTGCCCCTCATCTTTCAGGAGTCTGGACCATGCTTCCTCCAGGAAGCCCTCTGCAACCTCCTTTGGGCACCAGTAACCCTCACAGCTGCTGGGTGCTGCCTGTCTGTCCTTTCTGCCAGAATGTAGCCAGCATGATGGTAGCGACCTTGTCCCTCCTATTTTCTGATGCACTTCTAGGTGCCTCCCAGACCATGGGCACCCCCAAAATTCACTCAGCTTGCTCCATTGCAGCATGTGCCTGATGCCCGCCTCCTTCTGGTCCGGGAATTAACTAATTGGGTGCTAGAGGTTGAGCCCAGGGTGCTCTACCACTGAGACATATCCCCAGCCCTTTTTATATTTTATTTAGACACAGTCTTGCTAAGTTGCTGAAGCTGGCTTTGAAGTTGGAATCCTCCTGTCTGAACCTCCCGAGCCACTGGGATGATAGGCTTGTGCTACCAAGCCTGGCCAGTCCTGGAAATTTTAACTTCCTCATAACTGCAGCATTACTGGCTTGTGCTTTTATTAATCTCATGTCTGTGCTATAATTCCCAGTGTCCTATGGGTTAGGAACCATCAAAACTCAGGGGCTGAGCATGGTGGTGCACGCCTGTAATCCCAGCACTTAGGGAGGCTGAGATAGGAGGATTACGAGTTCAAAGCCAGCCTCAGCAATAGCGAGGTGCTAAGCAACTCAGTGAGACCCTGTGTCTACACAAAATACAAAATAGGGCTAGGGATGTGGCTCAGTGGTTGAATTCAATCCCCAGTACCAAAAACAAAACAAAAAACACAAAAACTCAGGATTTGACAGCTGGGTAAACTGAATCCCAGAGGTAAAGTCACTGTCCAGCCACTGCCACCTCTCTCTCTCCCTTCCCAAGATCCCACCTCCTTTGCTGGACTGGGCAGGTGGCAACCTCTTTCCTCTACCAACTTCTTTCTAACCAGTGAGGTGCATTTCTGACCTCCAAGCCCAGCAGTGGCCACACCTGCGCCCATGTCTTTCCCCACAGGAGGTGTTGCCCATGGCCCCCGGGGCCCGACAAGTTACTACTACATGCTGCCCATGAAAGTGAGGGCGCTGGGCCTCAAGGTGGCATTGACCGTCAAGCTGGCTCAGGTACAATGCAGTCCTGTTGGGAGCCATCAGGATCTGGGGATCCGGGTGGGGGGTGGCTGGAGAGGTAGGCTGGGGCTGGACCCTGGCTCACGGGTGCTTTCTTCCTCCCACCAGGATGACCTGCATATTGTAGACTCCCTGGAGCTGCCAACTGCAGACCCCCAGTACTTGACAGAGCTGGCGAACTACCGCCGCTGGGGGGACTCTGTGCTCCTCGTGGACTTGTGAGCGCACTGGGAAGGGCAGGGAGGGGGAGGCCTGAGTGCCATCCTCTGCAGAGCTCACCTCCTGGCCCCTCACAGGATACACGAGGAGATGCCACAGAACATCGTGGGGGCCACCTCTGGGCTCAAGACCTTCAACTTGATCCCGGCTGTCGGTGAGTCAAGGGCCTTGGTCCATCTCCCAGAACCCCAGAATATGCGTGTGCAGGTCCCACCATGAGAATCATGGCCTGGTTTAAATCCTGCATCTGTTACTTGGTCAGTGAATGGTCTTGAGCAGCAAATGACCTCACTCCCTGACTGGGAGCTTTCCCTCAGCTTTCCCTAACTGTATCTGCCTTTAAAAAAGCTCCAAGGTAACAGTTGTCAGTGTGTTTCCCCCACATCCACCAGAGGGCACCTGAGCATCTGAGTCACAGCATGCCCTTGCTCTGCCCAAAGCCCTCTATGGCTCCCATGTCCCTCAGGGAAAAAGCCCAAGATGACCTGCAGGCCGACCAGGCCATGTACGACCTGCCAGTCCTTGCCTCCTCTTCCCCTCCCAGTCCATTTCCTCTCTTTCTCTCTGGAATGTGAGGTAGGAGTCATGGCCAAGTACAGGGCAGAGCCCAGCATGCAGGAGCCTCTCAGTAGGTGAGGCAGCTCACTGGTGAGGGTCCTAGGAGTGACTGAGGCAAGATCTGAAGCCAGGGTGCGAGGCTCACGTAATCATGCTAGACCACAATGTCCCTGTAAGGAGGACATGTGTGCCCTGACCAGGGAATGGGGTTCCAGATGTGAGCGGGGCTGGAGCAGGGCCACAGAGCAGCCTCACCCTGATTTGCTGCCCTCCTCCCCATCCCCCCAGGTCTGAACGTGTACAGCATGCTCAAGCACCAGAGCCTGGTCCTCACCCTGCCCACTGTCGCCTACCTGGAAGACAAGCTGCTGTGGCAAGATTCTCGTTACTCACCCCTTTACCCCTTCCATCTGCCCTACAGTGACTTCCCCTGACCCTCACCCTGCACTAGTAGGGCCCTGGTTACCCTCCCTTCTGCTGCATGGCTGTGAGCCAGGCCAAGGCATCGCCAGACTCAGGAGCCTCCTGCACCCTGCAAGAGAGATGCTGCCTGGACCCCGCCTCAGCTCACATAGGAAGCTGAGGCCCCACACAGCAGCCAAGCGGGCCTCAGCTCCAGAAAGAGGTGGTTCTGCAGAGCCAGGATGAGCTCCATCCCAATGCTCTCTTTTGTTGGGTTTAAAATAAATTTTATTTTTTCATCCAAGGATCAGCCTTAGAGAACAGCTCATTGGCATTTGTAATAATCCTGTTTGGTGTGTTGGGCTGTCTCCAGAGCTGGGCTCCACCGGCGCTCTCCTTAAGGGGTTTGCAGTCTGCAGTGACCCTGAGATCATTTATGGAAATTGTCAGAATGAACTAACCCCCAGTGAGTCAGACTCAGGAGCTTGAGGAGATGCGTGGGCCTCTAGCCTGTCACCTTCCAGGCACCCTGACTGCATGCTCGTCTCTGAGTTTGCTGTTCTGTTTGTCACAGCCCAACGTGGCCTTGAGTCTACAAGTAGACAGAGCTCCCAAGCACAGAAGTTCTAAGCACAGCATCAGGAAAGCTGGTGCCTCCTGATCTCATGAAGAATGAGGAAATAAACATTTTTTTTTTTTTTTTTGTGGTACTGGGGATTGAACTCAGGGGCACTCGACCACTGAGCCACATCCCCAGCCCTATTTTGTGTTTTATGTAGAGACAGGGTCTCACTGAGTTGCTTAGCGCCTCGCCATTGCTGAGGCTGGCTTTGAACTCGCGATTCTCCTGTCTTAGCCTCCCTAAGTGCTGGGATTACAGGCTTGAGCCACTGCGCCCGGCTGAGGAAATAAACATTTTTAAAGACAACAAACCAATATCCCAATTCTTTTTTATTTTTTTGCAATGCTGGGGATGAAACCCAGGGCCTTATGCTAAACCAGGATTCTGAGTCTCACTAAGTGGCTGAGGCTGGCCTCAAACTTGTAATCCTGCCTCAGCCTCTCAAATCACTGGAATTACAGGCTTGTGCCCCTATGCCCCGCACAAAGTCCCAGTTCTTGAGTCTGCTGGTGATGGTTGCCCACTAAAAACTTCAAAACTAGCCAGACTGTAAAGTAATAGGGTCAATTTCTTTAAAGTCAGCCAGGCTGAGTATGTGGGACACACCTGTAGTTCCAAGTGCTGCTCAAGAAGCTGAGACAAGGAACAATTGGGACCAGGAGTTGGGGGGTCAGCCTGGGCAATATATTGAAACTTCATGAATTTAAATACATAAATAAGAAAGTTGGCTGGAACTGCCTTCTGCGTGTGCAGCCCAGCAGTGCTGGGTGGCCATGGTGATCACCCCTGTGTGCTGGGCCTCCTGTCTGCAAACATCTCTGGAATGTGCTGGGCTTGCCTTCCATGCTCACAACCAAGTACAAAGATAAGTACTGGAGGATTGGGGTGGAGCTCAGCATGCTTGAGGCCCAGGGTTATCACAAAACCACCACCACCAAAACGAAGCTACTAGAGTCCATTAAAAAAAGGGTGCTGGGGGCTGGGATTGTGGCTCAGCGGTAGAGCGCTTGCCTCGCATGCGTGAGGCCCTGGGTTCGATCCTCAGCACCACATACAGAGCAATAAAATAAAGACATTGTGTCCATCTACAAAAAAATTAAAAAAATAAATAAATAAATAAATTTGTGGTACTTGTGGTAGTGTGTGCGTGCATATAGAAGTACATATTTGGGGCTGGGATTGTAGCTCAGCGGTAGAGCGCTTGCCTCGCATGCGTGAGGCCCTGGGTTCGATCCTCAGCACCACATGCAAAGCAATAAAATAAAGACATTGTCCATCTACAATTAAAAAAAAAATTTAAAAAAAAAAAAAAAAAAAAAAAAAAAAAAAAAAGAAGTACATATTTAAAAAAATAAATAAATAAAAAAAGGGTGCTGAAGCTGGGCCAGACTGTTACCCATGTCTCGGCTGTGCCTCTCACTGGCCCAGTGAGGGCACCAAGGCCTAGAAAAAGATCCAGCTGTCCTGGCAGTGCACAGCCTAGCCTGGACAGTCGTAACTAGATGTACAAGTGCAGTTCCTTCTGCTTCAGAACTTTCAGGGAAGTGAGAGACCAGTTGCTGCCCACACAGATTTTTGAAAGGAATGAGTCAGAACCCATTCCTCCACGCCGGAATCCTTCAGCCAGACTGAGGATGAAACAGGCATCGGGGGAAATGGTAAAATGTCTAGAATATGCTTTCAAATAATTGGGATGTAGCCAGGCTCAAGGTCCTGTGTCTGTAGTCCCAGCTACTTGGGAGGCTGAGGCGGGAGGATCGCTTGAACCCAGGAGCTCGGGGCCAGCCTGAGCAACAGTGAGATCCCATCTCCTGGTAATAATGGCGGTGTACGCGGTGGACAGTAGCGTGAATGAGAGCACCAGGGCTGCCGAACCGCAAGCTGGAGGGCTTACACAGCAGGGGTGTGTTGCCTCTAGAGGCCAGAAATCTAAGACCAAGGTGGTGGCAGGACTGGTTCTTTCTAGGGGAAACTTTGTTCCACACAGAATCCCACCCAGCTTCCAGTGATTCGCTGACGGTGACTGTCCTTGGCTTGCAGGAGCGTTGCCGGTTGTTGCCTCTGTTCTATGTGCATGTCTGTTTCTGTATTCAGACACTAGGGATCAAACCTAGTGCTGCGCCCAGGCTAAGCTCTGGGCTACCCCAGCCCAAATCTTCCTTTTTTACAAGAACACCAGTCATTTTAGATTAGGGCCCACCTATAAACCTCACTTTAACTTAAGTCATCTGGGAAGACCCTGTTTCCAAATAAGATCACCTTCACAGGTGCTAGGGGTTAGGACTTCAATGTCTTTTTGCAGGGAGGGGTATGAAAATCCACAGCTGCTTAAGTTCCTTATATAAAATGGTATAGTATTTGCATGGAACCTATGTACTGCCTCCCATAGACTTTATTTTTTTATTTTTATTTTTTTAAACTTTTCTAATCTAAACTTTTTTTTTTTTTTTTAATTCTTTCTTAGTTGTAGATGGACACAATGTCTTTATTTTATTGCTTTGTATGTGGTGCTGAGGATCGAACCCAGGGCCTCACGCATGCGAAGCAAGCGCTCTACCGCTGAGCCACAATCCCAGCCCCTCCCATAGACTTTAAATCATCTCTGGATGCCTTATAATACCTACTAAAATGTAAATATGTGCATAATTGTTACACTGTATCATTTAGTGACAAAAAAAGTCGGAAGTGTTCAGGGCAGATGTAATTTTTTTCTTTTAGTTTCAGTCTGTGGGTGGTGGTTAAAACTGCGAATGTGAAACCTATAGATACAGAAGGTTGACTGTATGTCCACTGTTGCTTGTTTGAAATTCTCCATGAATGCAGGGGCCTGGTGGCACATGCTTGTAATCCCAGCCAGTGGGGAGGCTGAGGCAGAAGGATGGCAAGTTCAAGGCCAGCCTTGGCAACTTAGTGAGACCCTGTCTCAAAAAATACAAAGGACAGGGGCTGTAGCTCAGTGGTAGAGTGCTTGCCTAATAAGTGAGAGCCCCTGGGTTCAATCCTCTGCACAAAAACCCAAATAGACCACCCTTGACCATGCTTCTGTCAGTGAGTCCCCAATAAATTGCATTCTGTACATTCTGTACAAGAAAAAAAAAAAAAACCCAAATAGAAGTTGCTTTTTTTGTTTGATTTATTTCCCCTCACACTGAGAATTAAACCCAAGGCCTTGCTAGGCCAGGGCTCTACTACTGAGCTCCATCCCCAACCCACTTTATTTTCTGTTTGGAGACAGGATCTAAGTTGCTCAGGACCTCATATATTGCTAAGGCAGGCCTTGAATCTGCAGTCCTCCTGCCTCAGCCACTCCAGTTGCTGGGATTATAGCTGCATGCCATGGCACCTACCTCCCACCTCTTTTTATTTTTGACACAAGGTTTCACTAAGTTGCCCAGGCTGCCCTTGAACTAGTGATCCACCTGCCTTAGCCTCTTAAGTAGCTGGGATTACAGGCATGTGCTCAAAAAACAGTTTATGTGTTTGTTTGTTTTCAGAACTGGGGAAGGAACTCAGGCCCTTGCATGTGCTAGGTAAGCACTCTACCCCCGAGCTACATCACCAGCCCTCAAAAGGTCTTTTTTTTTTTTTTTTTTTTTTTTTTTGGTACTGGGGATTGAACTCAGGGGCATTCGACCACTGAGCCACATCCCCAGCCCTATTTTGTGTTTTATTTAGACAGGGTCTCACTGGGTTGCTCAGCGCCTCGCCATTGCTGACGCTGGCTTTGAACTCGTGATTCTCCTGTCTCAGCCTCCCAAAGTGCTGGGATTACAAGCATGAGCCACCACGCCCAGCTCCTCAAAAGGTCTTTTAAGAAGACGAGTGAGGACACTTCTTCAGGGTTGTTGTTGCTACCTACAGGTCCCTTGTCCCAGTCTCTTGGGAGATAAGCTAATCCAGGGCCCATAGAGGGCAAGGACTTGACAGCCTTGAAAAGTCCCCCAAAAGGCAGGACACTCAGGATCCCAGCTGAATCTGGCTCCTGAAAGCTAAAGCTCACTGATCCCATTCCCCATGAAAATCAGTGAGAGGCAGGTGGCCATGATGGTGGAACCAGGCGTCTGCCCATGGATGGTTGGCATGGAGGCCACCACCCAGTTCACAGATGCCCCATCTCAGCAAAGAAGTCTCCAGGAAGTCACACCCACTTAGTGTACCAGTAAAGCCAAGTCTTTGTCCCAGATCTGCAGAGTCAGAGAACAGGCAGCAAGCATGGCTACAGCTGGGCAGAGCCTGCATGATGGCCAGGGCATGAGGCACAGCAAGCCTGTCACCTGTCACCCTGTGGCAGCCTGGCCCCAAGCAGGGTATGCCACAGCTCTGAAACCTGGAGCATCCACAATCCACCAACCTGAACCGCCTGGAAAGGTGGGGCTGCTGGCCAGCCAGCAAGAAAACAACTGGGGCAGGCCTGAATGAGAGTTCCGACTCAAAGGTCAACCAACATCATCAGTACCTTTCCAAACCCTGGTTAGCGTAAATTTGGACGAGCAACATTGACCCAAGTGCTACATAAACCCCTAGACCAGCACACACAAGTGTCAACACCTGTTGGGTCCCCTCTTGCCCCGTGGAAGTACTGTTTCTATTTACACCTGAATAAATCTTACTCTTATACTCACTCATCCTCATCTGTGGACTTCATTCTTTGAATTCGCAAGAGGAGAATCCAGAAAGAAGAAATGGCCGTGAGCTGCTGGGGGTCTGCTGCAACTCTGGAGGGCATAGCCAGCCATTAAGAGCTGCAATACGGGGCTGAGGCTATGGCTCAGCGGTTGAGCGCTTGCCTCGCATACGTGAGGCACTGGGTTCGATCCTCAGCACCACATAAAATAAATAAAGATATTGTGTTCATCTACAACAAAACAAAATATTAAAAAAAAAAAAAAAAAAAAAGAGCTGCAATACATCACTACGTGGTAGCGGGGAAGGACGGGCTTTCTCAGCTACAGAAGCCTGCAACTTCTGCAGACCCCAGCCAACAGCAGAAGCAGAGAAACTGGTTTCCCCAGGGGGTGCTACTTTGCTTCTTCTGGGTCACCCAAAGAGTGCAAAGCCAGCAACCAAGGGGGAACTGCCCTGCCCCTTCCCCACAGAAGGCTCCAGCCTAGAAAGACCCACACCAGGGTTCCCACCTGACGCCAACTTGAGCATGATGTTCACCTGAGCCTGAATCTCAGGCAGAATTCTCCATCTGGGGCAGGGGAATATTCCACCATTGAATCACCTTTTGAAGGGCAGAAAGATAAGCAACGTTGTGATTGGATCAAAACATATACATTGTTGGGTACGTTGATGCACACCTGTGATCCCAGTGGCTCAGGAAGCTGAGGCAGGAGAATCACAAGTTCAAGGCCAACTTAGCGAGGCCCCAAAGCAATTCAGCAAGACCCTGTCTCTAAATAAAACATAAAAAGGGATGGCGATGTGGCTCAGTGGTTAAGTGCCCCAGGTTCAATCACTGGTACAAAAGAAGAAAGAAAAAGAGGGGAAAAAACCCCACACACACTGACTGGGGCTGTATCTCTAGAAGATCGCTCACTTACCTAGCATACACAAGGCCCTGGGTTCCATCCCCGGCACTGAAAAAAAGGGGGCAGGGGCGCGGTGGGAAGGAAAGTGAATCCCAGACTGGAAGAGCAGTATGTGCAGAAAGCTCAGAGGTAAAGGAAGTGAATTCATTCAGCTAATATAATTGTCCCTTAGTATCCAGGGGGATTAGGTCCAAGACTTCTCTCAGACACCAAAATCTACAGATGGTCCTTACGTAAAATGGGGCTGTAGCTGCCATTTATAATCTACACACATTCCCCCAGAGATGCTGGGTCATCTTTTTTTTTTTGGTACTGGGGATTGAACTCAGGGGCACTCGACCCCTGAGCCACATCCCCAGCCCTATTTTGTGTTTTTATGTAGAGACAGGGTCTCACTGAGTTGCTTAGCGCCTCGCCATTGCTGAGGCTGGCTTTGAACTCGCGATCCTCCTGTCTCAGCCTCCCTAAGTGCTGAGATTACAAGCGTGAGCCACCGCGCCCGGCCTGGGTCACCTTTAGATGACTTAACAATATCTAACAACCTAAATGCTATGTAAGTATTTGTTATCTTGGATTGTTTAGGGAACAATGACAAGAAAAAAAAGTCTGTGCATGTTCAGTACAGGTGTGATTTTTTTTTTAAATTTTTTTGTAGTTGTAGATGGACACAATGTCTTTTTTTTTTTTAAATATTTTTGTAGTTGTAGATGGACACAATGTCTTTTTTTTTTTAAATTTTTTTTTAGTTGTAGATGGACACAATGTCTTTTTTTTTTTTAATTTTTTTTTAGTTGTAGATGGACACAATGTCTTTATTTTATTGCTCTGTATGTGGTGCTGAGGATCGAACCCAGGGCCTCACGCATGCGAGGCAAGCGCTCTACCACTGAGCCACAATCCCAGCCCCACAGGTGTGATTTTTTAAAAAACATTTTTCATCCAAAGTTGGTTGAAGCTGTGGGTGCAGGACCCACGTATACAAGGAGCTGACCGTATGTATTCGGCGTCCACCTGTGAACCAGAAATTGATTCGGGTGCTGGAGCTGACAGACCCCTTCCTCTTCTGGAGCTCCCAGAAACTGAGGTGACAAAGAATCTGGTAAATCAGAGGAATTGGCTGCAGCGACCAGTTTAGTAATGAGAAGATTAGAGCAAGTGACAGTGGACAGAGCATGACAAGTGACAGAGGATGAAGTTGGTGGGGGGCACTCAGGAAAGCCTTTAGGAGAAGGCTCAGGCTATTAGAAAAGAGGAGCTGTCCATGTTGGAGATGAGTGGAAGAGCATTTAGGATGAGGGAAGGGCAAAGTGGCCACACCAGAGGTCAGAGAATGGGGAGAACGTATAAAGCCGTGAGTGGGGTTTGGGCAATTATGCCCTGAGTCTGCGCTGGACCTATTTCCAGGCCTGCTTGAGACTGCCTGGCACCTAGCAGGAAGCCTTGCCCTTCCTGCAGACTGTAGCAGCGGGCTCAGAGAGGTCTCCTTCCCTTTCCCTTGCAGAAATTACAAAGAGAGTACAAGACCCCTGCCAGCCCCCCAATTATCATCTCTCCTCATCTCAGGAAATGGCCCTCGATCCTCCCAGGTGCTCAGACCTGGACTAAGGAGTCACCCTCGATGCTGCCTTCTTCACCATGCCCCAATAAGTCCAGTCGGTCCAGCCTGCAAAACACATTCCGAATCCAATCACTTCTCCAATGCTACCACCCTGCCCAGGTCCAGCAATTGTTCATCTGGACTACAGAAGACACCTCCCCTCCTGGCTGCAGCTCCTGCAGCCTCAGGAAAGCACCTGTAAGCCGGGCGCAGTGGCACACACCTGTAATCCCAGCAGCTTGGGATACTGAGGCAGGAGGATCGCAAGTTGAAAACCAGCCTCAGCAACAGCGAGGCGCTAAGCAACTCAGTGAGACCCTGTCTCTACACAAAATAGGGCTGGGGATGTGGCTCAGTGGTCGAGTACCCCTGAGTTCAATCCCCGGTACCAAAAAAAAAAAAAAAAAAAAGGCACCTGTAGGGGGCGGGGGTTGTAGCTCAGTAGTAGAGCTCTTGCCTAGCACACGTGAGGTACTGGGTTTGAGCCTCAGCACCACATAAAAATAAACAAATAAAATAAAGGTATTGTGTCCATCCACAACTAAAAATGTTTAAAAGAAGAAGAGGAGGGGCTGGGATTGTGGCGCAGTGGTAGCGTGCTCGCCTAGGACGCGTGAGGCACTGGGTTCGATCCTCAGCACCACATAAAAATAAAATAAAGATATTCTGTCACCTACAACTAAAAAAAAAATAAATAAAATTAAAAAAAAAAAAAAAAAAAAGAAGAAGAGGAGGAGGAGGGGGAAGACGGCGGCACCTGTGAACACCTGAGTCAGGGCATGTCCCTCTACTGCTCTGAAACCCTCACAGCTATCACTTCGCTGGGAATAAAAACCAAAGTCCTTCCTAGATGTCAAGCACCTGTACTACCCACACTGTCCCCTCTCTGCCCTCTTTTCCTCCAGTTCTTCCCCTCACCCATCCTGCTCCAGTCACACTGGCCATGAGCAGTTCCCTACACAGGGGTTTTCCATCTCCAGTGCCCTCTGCTACACCGCTCCTCCGGATGCTGGTATGACCTGATCCTCATCTCCCTCTGGTCTGTGCTCAATGTCACCTTCTCACTAAATCTTCCTCTACTCAGGAGGTTGAGGCAAAAGCATCACATGTTCAAGTCCAGCTTGAACAACTTAGCAAGACTCTGTCTCAAAGTAAAATAAAAATGGCTGGGGTGTAGTTCAGTGGTAGAGAGCTTACCTAGTATGCGTGAGGTCCTGCATTTAATTCCCAGTGCATGCGCTTGCGTGTGCGCGCACAAACACGAAGTTCATTAACTCACATTTCTTATTCTCTTTCCCGCTCACTTTTTCTTCTTTAGTATTCTTTTTATTTATTTTTTATTTTTGGTACTAGGGATTGAACTCAGGGGCACTCGCCCACTGAGCCACATCCCCAGCCCTATTTTGTGTTTTATGTAGAGACAGGGTCTCACTGAGTTGCTTAGCGCCTCGCCATTGCTGAGGCTGGCTTTGAACTTGTGATCCTCCTGTCTCAGCCTCCCAAAGTCCTGGAATTACAAGCGTGAGCCACCGTGCCAGACTTCTTCTTTAGTATTAATCAAAAACTAACGTGCTGGGGCTGGGGCTATGGCTCAGCGGTTGAGCGCTTGCCTTGCATACGTGAGGCACTGGGTTCGATCCTCAGCACCACATAAAATAAGTAAAGATATTGTGTTCACCTACAACTAAGACAAAATATTAAAAAAAAAAAAAAAAAACTAACGTGCTGGCAACGTAATCCCACCGATTTAGGAAACCAAGGCAGGGAAATTGCAAGTTCAAGGCCATCCTCAGCAACTTAGCAAAGGCCTAAGCAAATGAGACCGTCTCAAAATAAAAATAAATAAATACATAAATAAATAAATAAGGACTGAGGACGTAGCTCGGTTGTAAAACGCCCCTGGGTTCAATCCCCAGTACTGCCAAACAAAAAACAACCCCCCCTCCCACTTCATATATCTTATTTTTGTTTCTTGGTATCGCCTCGACTGAGGCGATCCCTGCACAGCAGTGAGGATTGTTTGCTGTGTTCACTGATGTGTCTCCAACACCTGGAATGATGGCTGTCACGCAGTAGATGCCTGGTAAACACAGCCACATGCAGAGAAAAGAAGGGCGAGGTGGCGCACGCCTGTAATCCCAGCACTTAGGGAGGCTGAGACAGCCTCAGCAAAGGCGAGGCGCTAAGCAACTCAGTGAGACCCTGTCTCTACATAAAACACAAAAGGGCTGGGGATGTGGCTCAGTGGTCGAGTGCCCCTGAGTTCAATCCTGGGTACTCCCCAACCCTCTCCCCCCAAAAAAGAATGTCGCTTTCGTGGCTGCAGGGCGGCCTTGGGCCGCGCGGGGGAGCTCGCTGCCCGCGCTCCTCTAGCCTGCAACCAAACAACCCAGCCGGGCGACCCCGGGAAAACTCCGCCGGAAAGAAGGCGCGGGCTTTTCCCAGACTGTGGCGCTGGGCGGTCCCCCTTGTCACTGTGTGACTGTCCAGATCGATCTGGGGCGGACATTCAGCACCCCAAAGACAAAAGATCCCCGTGGAAATTCCTTAGGACAGTCCGAGCGGGGAGAGGGGCGCGTTTGCGGATGGCGTGCTAGATCCAGCCCGGGTGCCTGGGAGGAAGGGCCAGCGCGTCCCCCGGACCTCTCCCTTCCCCTTCTGGTTCACGACCCCCTGGGCCCCTCCAACGTCTCCATGGCAACTCCACAAGCGTTGTCCCACAACAGGAAGCTTCAGGCGGCGTGGTTCAGTGTTCTGAGACCCACGGTCCCCAGCCTGGACGTGTGGACGCCGAGACCTGGGGCCACACGTGCGGGCTACGGCCGGGCACGTATCCGCGCGCAGCCCGTGCGAGCGCCCGAGTTCCCGCTCCACCTCGAAGCCTCGGTTTCCCTGCGGAAGGCAAGGGTCCCAGAGCCCCCTGGCCTCTGCCGTCCAGGGCTGAGCAGCTGCCTCGGCTTCCCTGCAGAACCTGGGGCGACAGAGGGGGGGTCTCCCTGCGTCAGGACCACGCGGCTTCCTTCCTTTTTCTGGGAGCTGTGAGGACGCGCTCGTGGCCGAGGCCGAAAGGGGAAGAGAGGCCGCGCGGGTGGGGTAGGGACGGCGCCCGCGGGAGCGCCGCACGTCCTAGTCCCCAGGGCTTGCGGGCGCCTGACGTGTCTGGGCCTGCTCGGGTCGCTTCTCGGGAAAGCTCAGAGGCAGCTGGGCCGGAACATGCCCTTTGGGGGAGGGGCACCTTTAAAGGGAGGACTCTAGAAGAGGACCCTGGCCTCCCACCTCGGCGAGGGGCTCGTCCACTCGATTCAACAGGCCCGCGTGAGCTGGGGAGTCGAGACTTGAGTTCGGATCCCTTTGCAACTCGGAGCCTCAGTTTACCCCTCTGTGAAATGGACACGTTATCGGTCTGGGCTGTCCAGGGTAGTTAGTAGGATTCGATCACCGTGTAAATGGTGAATCGAGGTTAGTCCGGCCCGGGGATGCGACCCCCCGGTGGCCGGGAGCAGCCTCCTACTTTCACCTCTTGGCCCCGCCGCCCTGGTTGCTTCAGTGTGGAAATTCCGACTCTGCAGTGGCCAGCGAGGCAAGACCACCCCGCTCGGGCCAGGCACCCTCTCAGTCCGGAAATGCCGAAGCCCTCGTTCCGGAGGGGAAGGCGCGAGGTTTCCGGGAAAGCAGCACCGCCCCTCGGCCACCCGTGGCCAGCTCTTATAAAGGACCCGTGCGCTCCCCCGCTGCAGTCCGCAGTGAGCACCTCTGCGCGTCGGTGCTGCTCCCTGCGTCCTGCATAGGTGTGCTATGGCTCACGCCGGCGCCCTGCCCGCGCTGCCCCTGCTCCTGGCCCTGCTCTGGGCTCTGCTCCCAGGTAAGTCGGAGGTGCGGGTGGCCTTCGGGCCAACACCCCCAGATACGAGCTGCGCCCCCGGCGCGGTGGGAGGACGCGCCCCGGGTTGGCAAGGGATCAGCCGGTGCCAACTTAGGGTTAAGGTTCGGGTTTGGTTTAGGGTTGTGGGAAGGTGGAATTAGAACCTTCCACTCAAAGTCCAGCCACAGGTTGGAATCCAGACTCCGAATTACCTCGACAGGTGGCGTCGGGCTGTAGAATGTGCCCTTTTGAACTTAAAAATGTCGGCTGTAAAATGGGGCCACCATTTATAGGGGCCACTTCGCGGGCTTTGTGTGGCGGGCAGCACTGCCCCTGGCCCCAGGACCCGATCAGATGGTGTGGGGGTTTGGCCTCCGCGCCGAGTAGGCTTTGGGGACCCTTCTCCTCCCACAGACATCTGTTCCTCATCTTCTGCCCCTGGGGAAGTCCAGGCTGCTTGTGCTCAGGGGAATTCCAGAGTCGACTTTCTCGGGGACAAGTTTGCGAAGCGGGACGCTGCAGCACTCCCCAGCTCCGCCCTCCTTCGCTCCTGCCCAGAGAGAGGCCAGGAGAGGGGGGATGACTGAGCCAGGAACTGGAGGAGTCCAGATTAGAACCCTTGGTTGACCTGGAACTAAGTGTCGGTCTTGCTGTCTCCTTCTTTCCAACACTGGCCACCAAGGCGGACCGCCTGCCCTACCCTTTTCCCTCTGTGAAATGGGAATAATTCCAGAACCCCCTTGGAGAATTTCCAGTCTCTGCCCTACTCTGCTTCTTCCCCAGCCAGAGCTAACCTGAGGCCTGGAATCTTGCAAGGGCGAGGCAGGGTGCTCAGATTTATTATTATTATCATTAATATTAACATTATCATTCGAGATGGGGTCTGGGTATGTTGCCCCGGCTGATCTCAAGTTCTTAAACTCAATCCATCCTCCCCAAGTAGCTGTGACTGACTACAGGTATTGGCCATCCAGCCAGGCTCCCTCCTTTTGAATTTAAAAACAATTTTTGGTACTGGGGATTGAACCCAGGGGCGCTTTACCATTGAGCAACATCACCAGCCCTTTTCATTTTCTATTTTGAGACAGGGTCTCACTGAGTCACTTAGGGCCTTGCTAAATTGCTGAGGCTGGCCTCAAACTTTCCATCTTCCAGCCTCCTCCCACCAGCACTTTTTCTTTTTCTTTTTTTTTAGCTTGGCAGGGAGAGTCTGCGGTCCAACATAACCCCTTCCTTTGTATCCCACTTCTTGCAAGGTAGCCAACCACTTGCTACCTGTCCTGTGCTGTTACTCCTATTGACAGGAGTGCGCCATGACTATACCCACTTACCTCATAGGTGGGAAAATTGAGGCCCGGAGAGGGTCAACAGTGTGTCCAAAGGAGTGAGGAGCTAGCCTGATTCCTGGTTTCCTTCCCTTGACCTCTTAGAAGGGAGGAAAGTCCTGACTTGGTATTACAATCTGATTCTCCTTCCATGGCTCCTCATTGTCATCAAAGAACACCATGTATCTTTGTGTATATGTATTTATATATTTTGTGTTTTATGTAGAGACAGGGTCTCACTGAGTTGCTTAGCGCCTCACTGTTGCTGAGGCTGGCTTTGAACTTGAGATTCTCCTGTCTCAGCCTCCCTAAGTGCTGGGATGACGGCATGCGCCACTGCGCCCGGCTACCCCCATCCTTAAAGAACTCTTCCTTAGTGTGTCCTGCCCTGCTCACATGATCTTGATTTCATTTCCCCCTACTCCCCTTTCCTTGCTCCCTGGGCTCTGGCCACCCTGTCTCAGGGCCTTTACACATGCTGTTCCTTTTTCCTAGAAGCTACTTCCCTTTTCTCTGGATGGCCAGTCCTTTCTCATCTTTCAGGTCTTTGCTCAGCTCTGTCACCAAGGCACCGTCGCTTCTTTCATTCTGTTTTGTTTTTGCCAAATCTCTTATTAACATCCTTTATTAATTATCTTGTTTGCTCATGAATATTTCTGCCTCCCACGCTGAAGGCAGAAGGTTTTGTCTAGTTCACGGCCACGTGCCCAGCTCCCAGCCCAGGCTGGGCACATAGTAACGTGGATGCACGTGATTGATGACGCCTCTCTTCTCACCTTTTCTTCAGGGCCTGGAGATGCCCAAGCGTCAGTATCCCCCACAGAAGTCACTCTGCCCCGAGGAGGCTTTGTGCTGGTGAACTGTACTTCATCTTGTAAGCAGCTTGCCACATTGGGCCTGGAGACTCCGTTGATCAAAGAAGAGATAAGCAGTGGGTACAACTGGCAGGTGTTTAATCTGAGTGACGTGAAAGAAGATAGCAAGCCAATATGTTTCTCCAACTGTGGCACTAACCAGACAGAAGCTCCGGTTTCCATCACCGTGTACTGTGAGTGGCGGGGCCAGAGGGGCAGGATTAGGGAGGTCAGTGGGAGAGCTGGGGGTGGAACCACGGAGCAGCTCCCTGAAGGGCAGGGAGAAGGTTCCACTGTCATCTGGAAGCCCTTTGAATTTCTTTGGTTACAGTTAGAGTAGCAACAGGAATTGAGACCATTTGAAAATGCCATCTCTTTGTGCCTTAATCATTTTGCGTGTGGTGCTGGGGGTGGAACCCAGGGCCTTGTGCACATGCTCTACCACTGAGCTGTACCTGCAAATTTTTATACTCTTTAGACACAGGATGAGGCTCTGGATCTGATGCTTTAAAAAAGGATGCATGAGCTCATTGGGCGTGGAGCTCAGTGGTAGGGCACTTTCCTTGCGTGCGAGAGGCCCTGGGATCCATCCCCAAAATTGCGAAATCATTTTTTCCCTTAACCCTAAAAATGGATGCAAATTAAAACTAGCCCTGAGATGACATCTTGCACATATTGGGGCAACAATCAAAAGAATTGACAACGGCTGTGCTGGCCAGAGAGTCTTGAGTACAACCTAGTGGCCAGTTGTTAGGCACTGATTCTCAAAATGTTACATGCTGTGTTCTGCACCAGCGAAATCCCTGTCCTGAGGATTGGTCCTAAATGGGCCCCCTCCATGAGGAAATTGGCAGGGCCTTAAAGTTTTTATTTTTTCTTCCTGCAGTGCTGGGGATCCAATCCAAGACGTGACATGCTAGATAAATGCTTTACACTGAGCTGCTCTGAGGGCACAAGTTCACACATCACTGAAATGTAGAGGGCCTGGGAGAAAAAGCAGGTTTGCCACATTGGGGAATAGT
This sequence comes from Xerus rutilus, assembly GCA_028644305.1. Taxonomy (NCBI): domain Eukaryota; kingdom Metazoa; phylum Chordata; class Mammalia; order Rodentia; family Sciuridae; genus Xerus; species Xerus rutilus. The sequence continues at coordinate 6,657,357 of CM053413.1, forward strand.
ATGCAACTGTGTAAAAGAATGAGGAAGAGCCTCTGTGCCGGAAAGGAATTAGCTCCAAGGTGTACATAAAGTTGAAAAGAAAGTAATCTGGGCATGACAGAAAAGGCAGATGGGGAAGCAGTATTTATACATGAAGGAACCCTAAAAGGAAACAAAAGAAATAATAAGGGGCTGGGATTGTGGCTCAGTGGTAAAGCGCTTGCCTCTCATGCGTGAGGCACTGGGTTCGATCCTCAGCACCACATAAAAATAAATAAAATAAAGATATTGTGTCCATCTACAACTAAAAATAAATACTTAAAAAAAAGAAATAATAAGCTGGGCACAATAATCTCAGCAACTCAGGAGCCTGAGGCAGAAGGATCACAAGTTCAAGGTCAGCTTGGGCAACTTAGTGAGAACCCATCTCAAAAAAAAAAAAAAAAAAATGACAAGAACAATCTTAGTTGGCTGTGAACAAAAACACTGCTGAGGGGCTCCAGGAAAGGGACAGGAAGAGGATTTTCTTGTAATGTCCTTTCTGCTTTGAGGGTTTTCGATCTGTGAGAATGAGTTACCAAGACAAAAAACCAAATATAATTCAAATCATAACAAAACAAAATAAAATAAAAAGGAGAAACAAGAAAGAGAAGCGGCCAGGCGACTTTGGAATGAAACTGCCTGGGTCCCAGTCCCAGCCTGGCTCTAGGAACTTGGTGAGGGTGGGAAACATGGGTTCAAGGTTTCTTTTTCCATCACATGAGATCTCTTGCCTTGGGGACAGTGCTGTGAGGCTTCATGGTGCCCCACAAAGAAAGCCTTTGGGCAGTTATCGACTCGGCTTCTGATCTGGAGGATATCAGAGCAGATGCTGGCCTGCCAGGTGAGGAAAGTCCCCAAACATTCCTGGTGGTCTCTGAAAACCCCTGGGAAATCTCTTTAAAGAGATTTTCTGAATCTCTGCCTGGTAGTTGAGAACCCAGCACTGCAGGTTGCGGTCCTGGCTCTGCCGCGTTTCTCCTCTGTGACTTTGGGTCTCCCTTGGCCTTAGTTTCCACCTCTGTGAAATGGAGCAGGTGACTGGCCCGGGGTCACCAGGGCATCCGAGGTGGGCAGGCGGGTGTCTAGGAGAGACTGGCCAGGTTCTGCCCCACTCTTGGTGTAAACATGAGGAAGCATCCTTTGGATGGCTGACCCATGTCAAAAAAGTCATAATTCCTAGAGAAGGTGACCACTGGCCTTTGATGAATGTGTAGGAGTTCATAAAACTGGGCCTCCCGGGGCCAGGGTAGACTGGGTGCTTGGCATGGGCAAGCCCCTGAGTTCAGTCCCCAGCACAGAGGGAACAGCCCACGAGCGAGGACACATTCTGAGGGCAAGGCAGGAAGAGGACATTGTTCGGGACATTGTCTTCCTTTGGAGGACAAGGGGCTATGGAGGGTTTGTGCGCAGGTCAAGGATCTAGATAGCAAGACTCACAGGAAATCAGAAAGTGGCTGACTCTGGGCCTTTTCCTGTTGGGGCTGGACATGTTATTGGTGATGGTGGCATCCAAGAAGGGAGGGGCAAACAAAGGGAGGGGCAGGGTGAAGTAACCAGGATTTGGTGAAGGACTGAGGATCAGGGTCACAGAGAAGTAAGGACACATCAGACACCCTTCCCCAAGCTCCCATCCTTTGTTTTTGTTTTGTTTTTGGTACTGGGGACTGAACTCAGGGTACTTGACCACTGAGCCACATCCTCAGCCCTATTTTGTGTTTTATGTAGAGACAGGGTCTCACTGAGTTGCTTAGCGCCTCCCCATTGCTGAGGTTGGCTTTGAACTTGCGATTCTCCTGTCTCAGCCTCCCTAAGTGCTGGGATTACAGGCCTGAGCCACCGCACCCAAGCTCCTGTCCTTTAAGGGAACTAGGCTCAGGGACTGCTGAGGCGAGGCTTGGCGGGACCTCCTCGTCTGCAATTTCCAGGTTATGTAGTTAAGAGTTTTGAGCCGAGCTGGGTGCCGGGGGCAAGCCTGTAATCCCAGCACTTTGGGAGGCTGAGACAGCAGGATCACGTGTTCAAAACCAGCCTCAGCAAGGGCGAGGCGCTAAACAACTCAGTGAGACCCTGTCTCTAAATAAAACACAAAATAGGGCTGGGGATGTGGCTCAGTGGTCGAGTGCTCCTAAGTTCAATCCTCAGTACCAAAAAAAAAAAAAAAAAAGCTATGAGCTGGACCTCTGAGGCTTTTGTGACCTTTTTTTTTAGCAGCTTAATTGAGATATGGTTTATATACCACAGAATTCACCCCTTTGGGGGCTGGAGTGTAGCTCAGTGGTAGCACCTTGCCTAGCATTTGAATGCCTTGGGTTCTGTCTCCAGCACCACAAAGAAAAAAAAAAACATAATTGGATGAGTATTTCAGTGTATTTATTTATTTTATTATTTTTTTTAAATATTTTTTTAGTTGTAGATGAACACAATGTCTTTATTTTATTGCTTTGTATGTGGTGCTGAGGATCGAACCCAGGGCCTCACGCATGCGAGGCAAGCGCTCTACCGCTGAGCTACAATCCCAGCCCCTTTTAGTGTATTTATAGAATTGTACAACCACTGCCACTGTCTACTTTTAGAACATTTTCATCACCCTAAAAAGAAGCCTCCTGCCCATTTTTAGTCACTTAGTCTCTTAAATGGATTAATAATACTCCACTTCTTTTTTTTTTTTTTTTTTTTTGGTACTGGGGATTGAACTCAGGGGCACTGGACCACTGAGCCACATCCCCAGCACTATTTTGTGTTTTATGTAGAGACAGGGTCTCACTGAGTCGCTTAGTGCCTCGCCGTTGCTGAGGCTGGCTTTGAACTCGCGATTCTCCTGTCTCAGCCTCCCAAAGTGCAGGGATTACAGAGGTGCGCCACCACGCCCGGCTAATAATACTCCACTTCTAATAGCCCCATTTTACAGTTCAGGAAACTGAGGCTCAGAGGCGCAATGGCACTTGACCACAGCCCACAGCAGAGAAGCAACACAAGCTGGCATCCAACACAGGCCAGCCTGGCTCCCCACACCTTATGGGCATGGCAGGTGACACTTTGGAGCCTCTTGAACAGAGATTAGGGAATGGAAGATCATCATGTTCCCTCCCTGGGAAGCCAGGGGTCTTAGCGCTAGCCAGAGCTCATCATGCCTCTGTCACACTTGTTCTGGCAATGGGGGCTTGGAATTCTGTTCCTTCGTGCAGAATGGAGACTGGCTGCCAAACCCAAGCCTGTGTACTGTATGTATATACCAGGGGGTGTTCAGTTTTAATTTTCCTTTTTTTTTTAGTTGTTGATGGATATTTATTTTATTCATTTATTATTTATATGTGGTGCTGAGGATCATACCCAGTGCTTCATGCATGCTAGGCAAGTGCTCTACCACTGAGCTACAGCCCCAGCCCCAGTTTTAATTTTGTATTTTACCTTTTTTTTTTTTGATACCGGGGATAGAACTCAGGGGCACTCGACCACTGAGCCACATCCCCGGCCCTATTTTGTGTTTTATGTAGAGACAGGGTCTCACTGAGTTGCTTAGCGCCTCGCCGTTGCTGAGGCTGGCTTTGAACTCACGATCCTCCTGTCTCAGCCTCCCTAAGTGCTGGGATTATAGGCGTGCACCACCGTGCCCAGCTTACCACTTTTAACATGGAATCCCACAGCTCATTCTCTTGTTTCTTCCCCTTAAAATCTGGCCCCTGGAGCGGGGGATGGAGCTTGTGAGGCCCAGAGTTTCACCAGCACTGATTTTTTTTGTGTGTGTGGGGGGGTTACCGGGGATTGAATTTAGGAACACTTGACCACTGAGCCAGATCTCAGCCCTATTTTGTATTTTATTTAGAGAGGGTGCCACCAAGTTGCTTAGCGATTTGCTTTTGCTGAGGCTGGCTTTGAACTTGTGATCCTCCTGTCTTATCCTCTGGGATTATAGGCGTGCACCACCATGCCTGGCTTACCAGCATTGATTAAAAAAAGAAAGAAAGAAAACATTTACATATTGGACACCCCAAAGGCCTCACATCAGTTTGGCTGGCTTTACCTCATTCTTAGGACAAATATTGAGTAACTACTGTGTGCCAGGCAGAACAAGAGAACCAAGCAGACAAAAATCTCTGCCCTTGGTCTAGGGGTGCTGCTCAGGGGGTGGAACATGTGCGTGGCATGCCCTCAGAGCCTGGGTTCCATCTCCAACACACACACACACACACACACACACACACACACAAATAAATCCCTTCCCTCCTTGGGGAAAAGGAGGAATTAAGGAAACAAATTAGCTGAATAGAATAGATTATTTTATATGTTTAGAAGATACTGATGCACTGCTGAGCATGGCAGTGTACTCCTGTGATACCTGCAACTCAGGAGGCTGAGGCAGGAGGATTGTAAGTTCAAGGCCGGCCTCAACAACTTAGTGAAACTCTCTCAAAAAATACAAAGGGGGCTGGGGTTGTGGCTCAGTGGTAGAGTGCTTGCCTAGCATGCATGGGGCACTGGGTTTGATCCTCAGCACCGCATATAAATAAATAAAGTCCATTGACAACTAAAAAATAAATAAATTTAAAAAAATAAAAAGGGCAGGGAGTGTAGCTCAGGGGTTCAATCCCCAATATGGGGAAATAAAAAGAAAGTGGGGTGCACCATGGATAAAAGTAAGGCCGAGAAGTTCTGTTTTGTGGTCTGGGACCAAACCAGGGCTGGGGCTGGCTGAGCTAGAGCTGTAGCCCTGAGCCACGGCCTCAGCCCCCAGGAACCCTTGTCTGGTGGAGGGGCTGCCTGTGCGTGCTCTGTGTGACCAGGCTATGGTGACAGACTTTGCAGTTCTTTCCACTTTTCAGATAACTGCTGCACTGAATAAAGAATTTTTTGGTCTCCTTTACAAACACTTGGGACTGCTCGATAGCTTTCCCTGAAACTCTTGGCATTCCTGTCTGCTTACCTCGTGGCCTCTTTTGGGAAGCCAGGGCAGGTGCTGGCTGGCCAGTTTCATGGGAAACTCCCCCGCTGTCCCCACAGGGTTACCGGAATTCGTGGAGCTGGTCCCCCTCCCCAGCTGGCAGCCGGTGGGCGAGAACCTCACCCTGAAATGCCATGTGATGGGCGGGGCGCCCCGGGCCCAGCTCACCGTGGCGCTGATCCGTAATGGGGAGGAACTGAGCCGGCATTCTGCGGAGGAGAAGCCAGCAGAGGTCACCACCACAGTGCTGGTGGGCAGAGGTGACCATGGTGCCAATTTCACATGCAGAGCAGAACTGGACCTGCGTCCCCAAGGACTGGGATTGTTGCAGAGCACCTCAGCCCCTAGGCAGCTCCGAACTTTCGGTGAGGCATTGGGCAAGGTGGGCTCAGAGGAAAATGGTGTTCCTGCACGGGGGCCAGGTTCCTGGGAAGATGCATCTCCAGCCTCCCCTGGAGATGCCAGTACTGAGAAGGTGGTGGCCTAGATTGCAGAAGCTTCTGGAAAGGACATGTGCTTACCTAAAGGAGTGGGGTGCTCTGGGATGGGGTGCTTGTGGCTGCAGGATCTTTCTGTAGACCTAGCTGGGCGTGGTGGCGCAAGCCTGTCATCCCAGCACTTAGGGAGGCTAAGACAGGAGGATCGCGAGTTCAAAGCCAGCCTCAGCAATGGCGAGGCACTAAGCAACTCAGTGAGACCCTGTCTCTACATAAAACACAAAATAGGGCTGGGGATGTGGCTCAGTGGTCAAGTGCCCCTGAGTTCAATCCCCGGTACTAAAAAAAAAAAAAAAGTACTTTGGGGTGTCCACAGCCTCTCTGTTCACGCTCACCCTCTCTCCCCAGTCCTGCCGACGACTCCCCCACAGCTTGCCATCCCCCGCATCCTGGAGGTGAACACATCGAACAGTGTGGTCTGCTCCATGGATGGGCTCTTTCCAGCCTCAGAGGCCCAGGTCCACCTGGCCCTGGGGGACCAGAGGCTGAACTACACGGTCACGTACCACAAGGACTCCCTCTCAGCCACAGCTTTAGTGGAGGGGACTGCCGAGCAGGAGGGCGACCGGCAGCTGGAGTGTGCAGTCATGCTGGGGAACCAAAACCGGGCGTCATGGATGAACGTGACCGTCTACAGTAAGAAGGGCAGGGGCAGGGCTCTCAAGGGGACCCGGCCTGCAGCAGGGGCTGGGCTCACCCATGTGTTCTGCCCTCAGGTTTCCCAGCTCCCAGCCTGACCCTGAGTGAGCAGGAGGTTTCAGAAGGCACCCAGGTGATAGTGGCATGTGAAGCCTATGCTGGACACGTGGTGAGGCTGAACGACGCCCCAGTTAGGCCTCCAAACCGGACAGTTCAATCCCAGATGACCGCCAGGGCTGAGGACAACGGTCGCCTTCTGACTTGCTCTGCTATCCTGGAGGTGGCTGGGCAGAAGCTGTACAAGAACCAGACTCGGGAGCTTCGTGTCCTGTGTGAGTGGGGGTGTGGGACAATGACCCCTGCCCTTGTGGCCCAGCCCGAAGGCCCCATGAACTCTTGCCCTCCAAGACCAGTCCCTAGGCATCCCCCTTGTAGTCCTAGCTGAAGGGGGTGCCCTTGTCCCCCTGTCGCTCATCCTGCTGCTTTTCTAGACGGGCCCCGACTGGACAAGAGGGACTGCCTGGGAAACTGGACGTGGCAAGAAGGTACCCAGCAGACGCTCACATGCCAGGCCTGGGGGAACCCAGTCCCCCGGCTCACCTGTCTTCGGAAAACTGATGGGGCCCCACTGCCCATCGGGGACCTGAATCCTGTCAAGAAGGAGCTTGAGGGCACCTACGACTGTCAGGCAGTGAGCTCTCGTGGGGAGGTCACTCGGATAGTGTTCTTGAACGTGATCTGTGAGTGTGCCAGTGTGCGGGGCTGGCTGGGGGCGGCGGGCAGTGAGCTTGCTTAATCCTCACCACCCTGTTTTTTCCCAGCCAACCAGCAGAGTCCAAATAAGGTGATCATCATTATCCTGGTGACAGCCGCAGCCATCCTGAGCACTGTGGCCATGGCCACTTACCTCTATAACCGCCAGCGGAAGATCAAGATATACAAGCTCCAGAAGGCACAGGAGGAAGCCTCCATGAAGCTGCACACGCAGGCCACACCTGCCTGAGCCCATCCCAGGACAGGGCGGCCTCCTCAGGCCCCCTCATCTGCATGGTGTTGCACTAAAGAGAATGGAGAACGGAAGCCATTTGGCTACATCCACCTCCTCAGAGTGACAAGATAGGACAGTGGCTGGAGGATGCAGATGGCATTTGGTTTCATGGCATCTGCACATTTAGGATCTCCAGGCCTTACACCTGACCTGTAGTCACAGGTCTGAGCTAAAAGGAGAGGGCAAGACTTGGACATGAGGGATGTCGAAATCTCACCTGCACAGTGGGGGTGACAGACATGTACCTTGTGGATCCACAGCCAGGAAATACCGAGGTTCACTCACTCTCTGCTGCCTGTGTGGAGGCCCCACGGCCCTAGGGAAGAAGGAAACCCACAGACCCAGGCAGCAGTGAAACGCAAATGCCCACACATCCCCAAATGGATGTCAGCACACTGTCTCTTTCCTGTCCCTAACTCTTGATGATGACGTATTTATTAATCTGGTATTTTACCAGCTATTTATTAGTACCTTTTATGTAGGCTAGCAGCAGGAGGTTCTCAGTTTCATAGAATTCTCAGTTTAATTACATTCAGAGTCGCCAGGCAGAGTTGTCCTGGCTGTGCACTGCACAAGAGTGCCTGGTAAAAAGATCAAGTGGGGCTGGAATCTCATACTCCATGAGCCAAGCTGCTTTCTCCCAGAAGGGGTGCTTTTACTATCAGGCACTAAGGAACCGTATGAGCTGGCAATGGTTATGTGCTCCGCCACCACTCACTGAGACCTTCCTACTTCCTACTTCCCCTACTTCTCGGCACTGGCGCTGTTGATCATCTCCCATCCACTTGATTCTCAGCCCATGTTCCCAGTGACACTCATGTTCCCAGTGCCTAAACACGGCTGTCCACTCCTGTGCAGCTAAACTACAGAGTCCATGAAATTCTCCCCAACCCTGTGCCCCACTTTATCCACCAGTTCCCCCCTTGGTGGGACCATGGAGGAGGAGAACACTTGGCCGCCCTGAATCCCTTCAGTGTTCAGGACCCTGCGGGCAGTGATGGGGTGGTCCTGCAAGGCTGTGGACCCCCTCCCAGCTCAGGAAGCTTTTCCTTTGTGCCAATAAAGCTTTTTCATCGGCCTCAGCTTCGTGTGAGTGGAGGAAGCCCTGTCACATCTGCTGGAAGGAATCCTTTCTAAGTAGCGCAGCCACAGTCCTAACCCCCACTTCCTCTCCCAAGAGAAGGTTGCCGGTTCACTCAGCCCTGAGACTTTGGTCTAAATCTAGGGCTTTGTTTTTGTTTTTTTGTTTTTAGTTGTAAATGGACACGATATCTTTTTATGTGTTTATTTTTAGGTGGTGCTGACGATCGAACCCAGCGCCTCACACATGTGAAGCAAGCGCTCTACCACTGAGCTACAGCCCCAGCCCTAAATCTGGGGCTTTTAAAACATTATCTTTCGGGCTGGGCTTATGGCTCAGTGGTAGAGAGCTCGCCTAACACGATGAGGCACTGGGTTCGATCCTCAGCACCACATTAAAAAAAAAAAAAAAGAGATACTCTGTCCACCTACAACTAAAAACTAAATATTTTAAAAAATTATCTTTCGAGACTCTGGACCCCTGTCTAGAAAGTTGCAATGACGACTGGTTGACTGTGGGGTCTGGAATCTCATTCCTGGGCCAAAAGGGGCGGGTATCTTCTGCAGGGTTCTTGGGCCCTCTGGGGATCTCGGGCCCCTCTCGGGCGGGTCTAAGGAGGCGGGGCTACGAATCTCCTATCTCCAGAGCCACTGGTGGCTCCCTGGTGCTAGGCCCTTCAGGGCGGGCTTTTTGCTATGGGGTCTCTGCTCCTGTCGCTGCTGCTTTTGCTGGTGACCGTGTACCCAGGAGGTGGGGGCACACTGGGGCGCCAGGCTGAGGGTGTGCAAGACACCAGCGGCAGCCCTCCCGCACCCTCGGGGACTTCAGCGCCGTTCTGGGTTCGCATTAGTCCGGAGCTGGTGGTGGTACCGCCGGGGAGTTCGGTGTGGCTTAACTGCAGCAATAGCTGCCCCCTGCCGGAAAGTTCCCGCCTCCGCACCCCATTGCAGCGGGGCCGGACGCATAGTGGGCCAGGTTGGGTATCTTACCAGCTGTTGGATGTGAGGGCTTGGAGCTCCAGCGTACACTGCTTGGTCACCTGTGCAGGAAAAACGCTCGAGGCCACCGCCAGGATCAACGCTTACAGTGAGGGACCGGTACAGGCCAAGCCCGGGTGAGGGGAGGAAGGTGAAGGACCGGGTAGTTGTGAGTCGCGCTAGGGGGCGTCAGCGGACCTTACGGTGGGGTTCCCCTCTTGCTTTAGAACGGCCTCGCAGCGTTATCCTGGAACCTCCGATCGTGGTTGGCAACAGTTACACTCTGCGCTGCCACGTGACGCACGTGTTCCCAGTGGGCTTCTTGATGGTGACCCTGAGGCACAAAGGCCGGATCATCTATTCCGAAAGCCTGGAGCGCTTCAGAGGTTTGGATCTGGCTAATGTGACGCTGACCTATGTTTGGCGCGCTGGGCCCCGCGACCTATGGCAACCGTTGACCTGCCACGCTCGCCTCAATCTCGACGGCCTGGTGGTACGCAGCAGCTCTGCACCCATTATACTAACAGCCTTCGGTGAGGCACCTGGGGACCTGGGGGAGGGAGGTTATGACTCCAGGAGGGTGCGCAGAACTAGTGACAACATGGTGGTCGTCAGACCTCCATGTGCTCTGTTCCTAATTCTCACCTCCTGCTCCCAGCTTGGAACCCAGCATCCAAAGCCTTGGTCTCCATCTCCATCGCAGCCCTTATGGGGATTCTTCTTGCCATGGGGGCTGCCTATCTGCGCAAGTGCCTAGCGATGCAATCCCAGGCTTAGAAGGTACTCTATGTCAGCTGAACTGGAGGAAGAAGTCTGGAACAATTTAGAGAACCCAGCTTGGATCAATAAAGCCTTCCTCGGCCAGTCTCTGTCCCACAGCCTAAGGTTCTTGGAGGAAACAGCCTCCTTTATTGGCTCTGCTTTCTCAAGATTCCTTGTCTTGTTTAGGCACCCAAGCTTTCTCCCTCAAGGCCTATTTGGGGTTCCAGAGTCGCAGTACCTTTGCATTCCCAACCAGTATAGTAAAAACATCTTCTGTTAGCATTATCAGTGAGCTGCAGATGGGTTAAATGGGGCCCTGGGCTGGAGCAGGGCGGGTTCAGGGTATAGCTTTTCCTTATTGGCTCCGCCGCTACCACGCAGCAGCTCTGATTGGATGTTAAGTTTCCTTTCCCACCCCCATCTCCACTTTAGACAGCGTGCTTTTCCCGAGGCCAGCCTTGGAGGGGTACTCATTCCCACAGCCCACCATTAACGCTGAGGAACAGAAAAGAAATGGGCAGCGTCACATGGGGTCATGTCTCGCGGGAAAAGGATACCCAAATGAAGTATCTATGTAGTGACAGTAAGGAAGAGATAATCAGATGGTCCACGTAGGTTGTCACAGGCTGGTGTCCTAGCAACGTCCTGGTAGTCACTGGGCCAGGTGGGCATATGGGAGGTGTCAAAGCTTGGTACTCAGATGCAGGGGTCAAAAGCGTGACACTTGATTTCTCAGTCTCACGGGAATGCAGAATTTAGGCCCTCTTAGGGTACCTAGCAGAGCCGACACGGTCCAGGGCCCCGTCCGCCCAGAGGAAGACGCAGGCAGAGGCGCTCCTAGGGAAGCTCGCGCTCACACAGGCCGGGAGACACATGCCCGCTGCACGCTGGGTAAATACAGACCCCGAGCCGAGCCGATTCTAATTTAGACGCCCGCGAACGCTGCGCGCACGCACACGTGTCCCCGTCTCGCTGGCACTTTCGTCCCCGCCCCCTCCGTCGCGTGCCGGAGCTGGGCGGGAGGACTAGAGGTGTGGCTGTAATCCTCAGCCCCTCGGGGTCAAAAGAAGGTTCAGTGAAAGGAGGCATCCCCACCACACGGTCCTCTAGACCGGTCCTTTCCCCACACGGTGTTGCTCAAACCTCTCCAAACCTCCAAATCAATCCCCGCCCAAAGGGGCGCTGGTGGGAGGAGCTAAATATGGGGGCGGAGCTCGGAACCCAGCTTGTTATCCTAGCATCTAAAACCAGGGTGGGTGGAGGTTTGGGCAGGGCAACCCAGCATCCCCCCACCTCCGCGTCGCGGCCGAGGATGACGCGGGAGAGCGTGGTCGTCCCCAGAAGGCTCCAGGAGATCAGGCCGACCTCCATGTAAACCTGGGGGTCGCTCACTCCTGCCGGCTCGCCTTCGCCCAGGCCTGGAGCCCAGTGCACGCTCGCCTCCCGCCCCCCGCCGCCTCTGCCGCCGCCCCCTCCTTGGAAACCAAGTTACCAACGTTTAAACCAATCCCTGAGCGCAACTCTGCCTCCCCCACACTCCACCCGCCGCGCCGCGCCGCGCCGTCCTCTAGCCCGGCTCGTCACTCGCGCTCCCCTCGCCTCCTGCGCTTCCCCCGCGGCGGCGATGCCAGGGCCTTCGCCAGGGCTGCGCCGAGCGCTACTCGGCCTCTGGGCTGCCCTGGGCTTGGGGATCCTTGGCCTCTCAGGTAAGAGCCCGCCGCTGCTAGGGGTGGACAGAGCTGGGGCGGAGTTGCCAGACCTGAGAAGCGGCCTTACGCCCCTCCCAGCTCCGCCCTCTCCTCGCTCCCACGCTTCTGCTCCCCACCTTGAGCCCCTGCCTCCCTCCCCCACCATACACAGAGACCCAGCCTCGTGACTCCTGGCTCTCCTACTCCCTCCGAGATGTAGGGTGTTCTTTGCACCCAACCCCGTGTCCTGGAGATCCTGTGGCTCTCCTGTCCCTTCCCCGGGTACCTCCTCGCGCTCTGTGGTGCACTGTGGTTCACGGACTGGCGTCTTTCCCACTCACGATCCGCAAAGACCCCATCTCCTCAACTCTCATGACTCAGAGGCGCTGTTCCCACTTCATTCGGAGCCCTGGCAACCGCGTCGTTCCCGCGGTTCCTTCCATGAGTCCAGTCCCGCGTCCTCTTTCCATATTCTTTACCCAGGATTGGGGTCCTCCCTTACCCTTGACTCAGGCTCAACTCTACTTTGCCCTCGCTCCAACCTCAGTCTCCTGGTGATCTGCCGGGACCTTGAGAACTGGTTCATTCCCCATCCCCCACCTAGAGTCCCCTCCTCCCAGCGTTGCTGTGTGGATCGGAGACCCCATCTTCCCTCTCGTCTCCCCCACGCCATGTTTTCCCACCACTTCATTTGGAGCCTTGGAGACCAGGGCTCTGTTGCCATGTCCCAGGGACACCCTCAAGGTTTGGACTCTGGGAGCACACATCCAACCTGAGGCCCGGGCAGGGCGCAGGACTCCTGGGTTCTTTCCTGACTGTGGCCTCTGCTCGTCCCTCGGGGAGCCCTGACTCGGTGTAGGGGCACTGAGGTCTCAGGGAGTTGGCTTCTCAGGCTGAGCCCGCGTTTCCCCGGGCAGCGGTCGCTCAGGAGCCCTTCTGGGCGGACCTGCAGCCCCGCGTTGCACTTGTGGAGCGCGGGGGTTCGCTGTGGCTGAACTGCAGCACCAACTGCCCTCGGCCGGAGCGCGGTGGCCTGGAGACCTCGCTGCGTCGAAACGGGACCCAGAGGGGTTTGCGCTGGCTGGCGCGGCAGCTAGTGGACATCCGCGAGCCAGAGACCCAGCCCGTCTGCTTCTTTCGCTGCGCGCGGCGCACACTACAGGCGCGTGGGCTCATTCGCACTTTCCGTGAGTTCTGTGTGGCCACGCTCATACTCCACTACTTTCCTTCCCTTCCAATGCCCCGCCCTAGGGTTCCGGGGTCCTCCCCTTTAGGCTCCACCCTTTTGATCCCCAAGCTCTCGCTCTAGGTCTTGTCTCCCTAAGCCCCAGCCTTTCCAACAGCAGCAATTGCCATCTTGCAGAGCGGCCGGATCGCGTAGAGCTGGTGCCGCTACCTCCTTGGCAGCCCGTGGGCGAGAACTTCACCCTGAGCTGTAGGGTCCCGGGCGCCGGACCCCGTGGGAGCCTTACACTGACCCTGCTGCGGGGGGCTCAAGAGCTGATCCGCCGCAACTTTGCCGGCGAGCCACCCCGAGCGCGGGGCGCGGTGCTCACCGCCACGGTACTGGCGCGGAGAGAGGACCATCGAGCTAATTTCTCATGCCGCGCGGAGCTGGACCTGCGGCCGCACGGTCTGGGACTGTTTGAAAACAGCTCCGCCCCCAGAGAGCTCCGAACCTTCGGTGAGTGGCTGTGGGGGCCCCAAATTGAGGCGGGCGGGTGTTTAAGTTTAGAGGAACATGCATCTGAATGCTATCCCTTACTTCAACGCTCACCCGCTGAGTTATTTTCGTCTATGCCTTAAGACTGATAATATTAGATAGTGAATGTAAAATGCTTAGTACATATCACTGCTCAGTACATAAATTCAAGCCCTATTCTTCGACCCTAGCCTTGTCTCCAGACTCCCCGCGCCTCGTTGCTCCCCGGCTCCTAGAAGTGGGCTCAGAAAAGCCAGTGAGCTGCTCCTTGGACGGACTGTTTCCTGCCCCAGAGGCCAGGGTTTACCTTGCACTGGGAGATCAGAGACTGAATCCTTATGTCACACTCGAGGGGGACGCCCTCACGGCCACTGCTACAGTCACCGCAAGCGCAGAGCAGGAGGGTGCCAGGCAGCTGGTCTGCACGGTGACCTTGGGGGGCGAAAGCCGAGAGACCCGGGAGAACCTAACGATCTACAGTAAGGAGCTGCGAACCCAGACTTCCGCGACCTAGGGGTGGGGCCAGAGGAACGCAAAGGCGGGGCGAAGAGTGGGCGGGATCTCAGTACCGGAACAGGCGTGGCCCGAGAATTTTGAAGGGTCGGGCAGATAGGGGCTGGGAAGTTGGCTGCAGCCCGGGAAACGCTCAGGTAGATAAGGGGCGGTCCTTGACCGGTAGGACGGGCGTGGTCAGCGGACTCCAGGCAATGCTCGGTCCCCAGGCTTCCCCGCGCCCCTCCTGAACCTGAGCGAACCCAACGCCCCTGAGGGGAAGATGGTGACAGTAACCTGCACAGCAGGGCCTCGAGCCCTGGTCACACTGGAGGGAATTCCAGCTGCTGTTCCGGGGCAGCCCGCCCAGCTCCAGCTAAACGTCACTGAGAATGATGACAGGCGCGGCTTCTTCTGCGACGCCACCCTCGAGGTGGACGGGGAGACCTTGAGCAAGAACGAGAGCGCTGAGCTTCGCGTCCTGTGTGAGTTAATGTTAACCCATCGCCCCGCCCCTTGTGACCTCTAAGCACCTGCTCACTCTTTGATCACGTTAATGGAAACAGAGTCATTCATCGCACGCCACTTTTAGTCTCTTGTATCCCACGCCCCTGCCTGCAGATGGTCCCCGGCTAGATGACTCTGATTGTCCCAGGAGCTGGACGTGGCCAGAGGGCCTCGAGCAGACATTGCGCTGCGAGGCCCGTGGAAACCCAGCGCCCTCGGTGCATTGCGCGAGGCCTGACGGCGGGGCGGTGCTGGCGCTTGGCCTACTGGGTCCGGTCACTCGCGCACTCGCAGGCACTTACCGCTGCACAGCGGCCAACGTGCAGGGCGAGGCGGTCAAGGATGTGACACTAACAGTAGAGTGTGAGTCGGGGCACCCAGGGCGCATCTCTTTCTGGTTCCCAGGGCCTAAGCGGGGCTGACCTACAGGGAAGTGTAAGAATAGAGTTTGAAGTGTGTTTCTGGGCAGGATTTTGGAAAAGGGAAGAAGCTGGAGAGGAAGCGGGATTAGAGACCAATCTTGGAAAAGGATGGAGGGGAAGGGGTGAGGGCGTAGTGTGCTGGTCTAAGCGGCCAAAAATTTTAGGCTGAAGACTGGGGAGGGCCTGTGGGTTCATTGTGGGAATTAGAAAAATGCCCTCGCTCAGGGCTCACGAAGCCTCAAAGCAGCGTGTGGCTTGATTAACTGCTACACTCCATTGAGCTAGCAGTCCCTGCAGGGCACAGCCTGCCCAACCCAGCCTGGCGCTGGGACCCAAAAAGGGTCACTAAGGACATTACATCATTCCCCAGACCTCAAACCCAACAACACACGCCTCCTTTCAGATGCACCGGCGCTGGACAGTGTTGGCTGCCCAGAACAAATTACTTGGTTGGAGGGAACAGAGGCCTCCCTGAGCTGTGTGGCGCATGGGGTCCCTCCGCCCAACGTGAGCTGTGTACGCTCTGGGGAGGCCAGAGTTATCGAAGGTTTGCTGCGTGTGGCTCGGGAGCACGCGGGCACTTACCGATGCGAAGCCACCAACGCTCGAGGCTCTGCAGCTAAAAATGTGGCTGTCACGGTGGAATGTGAGTCGAGGCGACTCAGGGCAAGATAGAGTCTGTCGGCACAACCCCGGCCCGGCTTCCGGTTCCCTGTGTGAACTCCTGTTTCGCTGTGTTCCAGATGGTCCCAGTTTTGACGAGCCGAGCTGCCCCAGCAACTGGACATGGGTGCAAGGATCCGGACGACTGTTTTCCTGTGAGGTGGATGGGAAGCCAGAGCCAAGCGTGGAGTGCGTGGGCTCTGAGGGTGCCAGTGAGGGGGCGGTGCTGCCGTTGGCAAGCTCAAATCCGAATCCTAGAGACCCCAGTATCGCTAGCGACCTGACACCCGGTATCTACATCTGCAACGCCACCAACCGGCACGGCTCCACAGTCAAAACAGTTGTCGTGAGCGCGGAGTGTGAGCGGGGCCCATGTGGGTGGGAAGTAAGGGGTGTCCTCCGGGTCCCGGCTCCTCCCTGACGCCCCCTACTGGCTACTTTGCAGCATCGCCACAGATGGATGAGTCCACCTGCCCAAGTCACCAGACATGGCTGGAGGGGGCTAAATCTGCAGCGCTGGCCTGCACCGCCCGAGGTCAGCCCTTCCCACAAGTGCACTGCTCCAGAGAGGGCGCGCCCCAGCCTGAGAGGCAGCGCGTGTCCCGAGAGGACGCGGGTACCTATCTCTGTGTGGCCACCAATGCGCATGGCACGGATTCCCGGACCATCACTGTGGGCGTGGAATGTGAGTGCAGGCAGGCATTGCCTGGTGGAAGGAACTCTGTCCCTGGAAAAGTGACTCGCGGGGGTGACCCGGCCTCCAGGAGTTGAGCGGCACCTCTCCCAGCCCCATTGTTGGGAACAGGGAGTCCTGGCCTAAACCTGGGGGAAATGCAAATTCTAGAGAACAGGAGCTCGGCCTTGCTTAAATCCTGGATGGGCATTGGCGGGGCTCCATCTCCGCTCATTCAATAAGAAGGGAGCAAAATCTATGTCCTAAAATATTGGGAGGGTGCTCTGACCTGGAGCAGCAGTTTCTCACCCTCACCGGAAAAGGGGAGGTCTCAGACCGATTATGGTGGGCCAGAGTACGACACCTGGGTAACCGCTGGTCAGGCGCTAAGTGGATCTTCACCCCTTTGACCCCTGCAGACCGTCCGGTGGTGGCGGAGCTGGCCGCCTCACCCTCCAGCGTGCGGCCAGGCGGGAACTTCACATTGACTTGCCGCGCGGAGGCCTGGCCTCCAGCCCAGATCAGTTGGCGCGCACCCCCGGGAGCCCTTAACATCGGCCTGTCCAGCAACAACAGCACGCTAAGCGTAGCGGGCGCTATGGGCAGTCACGGCGGGGAGTACGAGTGCGCTGCCACCAACGCGCATGGGCGCCACGCACGGCGCATCACGGTGCGCGTGGCTGGTAAGTGGCAGCTGGGGTGGAGCAAGGGATCTGCTGGAGGGCGTGACCTAGGCCTTGGGGCGCCGCCCAGGATCTGTCTGTGCCTCTCAAACCCAAAAGAGGAGACCAAAGTGGGTCAAAGGAGAAGTCGGTGGCACCTGACGAGGGCGGCTGCTGGTGGAAGATTAGGGCTGGGAGGTGGAGGTAGAGAGGAAGGTCAGCTCCAGGGGGGCGGGGGTCTTCCAGGGCTGCAACTGCTGTGGGAGGCACCCTCCACTGTGGCGCTGCGAGGAAGGGGAATTGACGAGGGACCAAGGCAAGCTGATGGCGGTCAACTAGGTCCCCTTCCCCATTCAGTGTGGCTCTTGGGGACGGTTCTGTCTAGGGTGGAGAACTGCAGGCCTCACTGGCCGTGTTCCTTTTGGGAATGGAGAGAATTGACTCATCACCATAGGTTTGGAGGTCAAGGGCTTATATTCCTATGGGCTGAGGGGGGTGTAAATTTGGTCTGCGGTCCCACTGGCCCTAGAGAGGCCTTTCCGTGCTGCCTGTCACTTCTGGCAAAGCCAGACTGAGTTTCCTGGGGGCTCACATGCCAGGTGCATGAAGGCTGACCTCATGTTCACGTCAGGGGACAGTGACTGGGGGGAGGGGGAGCCTGGAGCTTGCCCACCCTCGGTGACAATCTCCACCCCGCAGGTCCGTGGCTGTGGGTCGCCGTGGGCGGCGCGGCCGGGGGAGCGGCGCTGCTGGCCGCTGGGGCCGGCCTGGCCTTCTACGTGCAGTCCACCGCCTGCAAAAAGGGCGAGTATAACGTCCAGGAGGCGGAGAGCTCAGGAGAGGCCGTGTGCCTCAATGGCGCGGGCGGGGGCGCCGGCGGGAGCGCAGAAGGGGGACCCGAGGCTGGGGGCGCCGCGGAGTCGCCCGCGGAGGGCGAGGTCTTCGCCATCCAGCTGACTTCCGCGTGACCTGCTCCCCTCTCCCCGCGGGCCGGGGGCCGCCCCCCGAGACGCACACGGGGGCTTATTTATTGTTCTATTTATTTATTTATTCATTTATTTATTTATTCAACTCCAGGGGCATCACCCCCATTTTCTACCCGTCTTCCCCAATAAAGTTTTTATAAAGGACTCCCTGTCGATGCAACATGAGACAATGGGGAATCCCGACTGCGACGGTTATTCTTTCAAAAAACATTTTTTGTTTTTGAGAGCCTACTATGTGTCAGGCTCAAGACAAGCTGCCTGTGAGCGGTGTGACCTGGCGCTTGGCCTCCCAGTACCCTGTTTCCTGCGATCACAGGACCCTTGGGCAGGGGTGGGGACGGACTCCTTCCTCCTCCTCCCTTTTGTTTATCTCTTCCGCCCAGCACCTGACCTCCGATGACCTGCCCCTGGCCCAGCTGGATGCAGAAGGTGCTTCCCTCAGGTCTGATTACCGGCAGCGAATGCCGCCTTGCTGGGTGGGGCCAAGCCATCCTTCCCGAGTGGTGGGATGGGTGGAAGGAGGACAGTGGCTGCAGTTGTGGGTGGCAGCCTTCAGGATGTCTTCCTGTTAAAGGGCCACTGCTCCCCCCACCTCAAAGCTTCCTGCAGCCAGTGTCCATCCACACTGCCTCAGTTGATCCCAAACTGCCTTTGCACTTGACCCATCAGGATTCAGAGCTAACCCCCAGGGCACATCACCATCCCTCCTCCCAGTGGCATAAGGAGAGAACAGCTGGGCCTCCTCCTCTCTCTCTTCTCCCTCAAAAGCAGGAACGCAGAGCCCTGGAGAAGGAAGTTTGCCTGGGCAGCGCCAGGCTTCATTGGCTGCCCCCGTGCAAACATTTAATGAGCAAAGATGAGAACAGGAAACAGGGCATAAGAGGGCAAACTGGTTCTGGGGTTGGATGCCAGGTACAAAAAGCAGCAAAGCACAGCCGGGCATGGTGGTGCACTCCTGTAATGGTGGGGCACGCCAGCAGTTCGGGAGGCTGAGGCAGAAGGGTCACGAGTTCAAAGCCAGCCTCAGCAAGGGCGCTAAGCAACTCAGTGAGACCCTGTCTCTACATAAAACACAAAATAGGGCGGGGGATGTGGCTCAGTGGTCAAGTGCCCCTGAGTTCAATCCCTGGTACCAAAAAAACAAAAGCAAAGCACAAGCAAGTTACCGGTCCCTGCTGTCCCTCCCTCCTTTTTAATCACCTCTGCCACTTCACTGGCCTTCTCCAGGTCCCCTGAAGCCCACAAAAAATTGCCTGCCTTTTCTAATTTTTTTTTTTAATCACGAGGATTGAACCCTGGGGTGCTCTACCACTGAGCTGCACCCCCAGCCCTTTTTATTTCATTTTGAGATAGAGTCTCACTAAATTGAGGCTGGCCTCAACCTCCCTCCAGAGTACCTGGCATGACAGGTGTGCACTACCACACCCAGCCCTTACTGTCCCTTCTGACTGGAGAGTCCTCACCTCCAAGTCCCTTAGCTAGTTCCCTATCTTGAGTTCTCTATGCCAATGTCAATATCTGGGGCAGTGCTTCCTCTCACCCACATGGATAAGGAAGCCCCTCGATTCTTTATCTCCTTATACTTTTTTTTCTGTAGCCCAGATCACTACTTAAGATTCTATTAGACATTTTATTGAAATTATATTTATTTTTAAGAAATGGGGCCCTTCTGTGTTGCCCAGACTGCATTCAACTCCTGGGCTCAAGTGAGTCTCCTCCCTCAGCTTCCTAAGTAGCTGGGCCCACAGGAGTACAGCACTGTACCAGCTAACTGAATATGGTTTTGCTCTCACTCTAGAACACTGGTCCCAGCAGATCATTGATCTTTTTATTTTTTTCAGTACTAGGGATTGAACCCAGGGACACTACCACTGAGCTACATCCCCAGCTATTTTTATTTTGAGACAGTCTCTCACTAAAGTTCTAGAGGCTAACCTTGAACTTGCCATCCTCTGGCCTTGGCCTCCTGAATCACTGGTATTACAGGGATGCACCACAGTACTGTACTTTGTGCTTTCTATTCAGTCTGAGCATCCCTACTGGGGCCTGGCGCACAGTAGTTGCTCAATAAATGTTGAATAAATGGGCAAAAGGAATTTGTAGACAGACTTTGAGGTGTTCAGTGTATAACCTCAATAAGTTTTTTTCATACTGGGCATGGGGGAGGGCTCTTTTTTTTTTTTTTTTTTGGTATTGGAGATTGAACTCAGGGACACTCAACCACTGAGCCACATCCCCAGCCCTATTTTGTGTTTTATGTAGAGACAGGGTCTCACTGAGTTGCTTAGCGCCTCGCCATTGCTGAGGCTGGCTTTGAACTCGGGATTCTCCTGTCTCTGCCTCCCTAAGTGCTGGGATTACAGGCTTGCGACACCGCGCCCGGCTTGGGGGAGGCCTCTTGTGGTCAAGGACACAGATGTGGCCAGGTTGGACCTAAGAAGTCACGGTCTAGTGGGAGAGATGAATGAATTAAATAATTACGGGCCAGATAGAGAAATGAAACTTCTGGCAGGTTCTGAAAGGGATACCAGCAAGGAGCTGAACTTGAGACTGATATGAGGTGGGTGTGGAAGTTCTGTTTTAGACTGGGTAGTCCAGGAAGGCTTCTCTGAAGAAATGATCTTAAGTTTTCCAAAATGACAAGGTGGCAGCCATGGGGAGACGTGGGGGAAGGTGTTCCAGGCTGAGGAAAGGCTAGAGGGGTAGTTAGGGACATCAGGGCCCCAGGGCTTCCCCAAGGAGGGCCTCACAGGCTTGTTCCTCTCACCTCCCAGAAAGCAGCAGCCATGACCTGGATGCATTTCATCCACCTTTATTTTTGTGGTGCTGAGGACGGAACCTGGGACCTTGCGCATGCAAGCCAAGCGCTCTACCACTGAGCCACAGCCTGGCTCACCTCGTCCACTTTGGGGCTTGCTCTTCTCCCTCTCGGTAAGCCCTGGTGACCTGTGCATCTCAGCTGCCCAGGGCTGGCTCTCCTGGTCAGTTTTTGACCTTGGGTTGGGGGACATCTTTTTTTTTTTTTTTTTTTGGTACTGGGGATTGAACCCAGGGGCACTCGACCACTGAGCCACACCCCCAGCCCTATTTTGTGTTTATGTAGAGACAGGGTCTCACTGAGTTGCTTAGCGCCTTGCCGTTGCTGAGGCTGGCTTTGAACTCGCGATTCTCCTGCCTCAGCCTCCCAAAGTGCTGGGATTACAGGCTTGCGCCACTGCGCCCAGCTTGGGGGACATCTCTTGAAAAGGGGGCAGGGAACCCAGCAGAGCTGGTGTGCACAAGGATGCAGGGAGGTGACCATCTGCCAGCAGGGGCGAGGCTAACAGCTCTTGTGTGTCTGTTGCCCAAGTCACCTACATGTTTCACGTGTCTGCCGACATGCATCTGTCCCCTGTGTGATGACACACGCATTCATCACTGGCTGTGTGTTGATTTTTGTGGTCAGTCTACCTGTGTGTCTGTCATGTGTGGGTGTCTGCACATGCATTTGTCTTGTGTGTCTGTGTGTGTCGCTTGTCTCTGTGTGGTGGCTGTTTCCCTATATAGAACACTGTGCTGAATAAATGTGGTTAATTCTTGTGTTGGTCTGTATATATAGCTCTGTGTGTGTGTGTGTTCCTCACACCCCCAATGAAACACCTGCCCCCATCTTCCCAGGATGGGGGAGGAGTGAAGGAAGGTACCCGGGGTGGGATTTCCAAATCACACTGCTCTGAGTAGCTCGGGCTTTATCCAAAATTATTAATAGCAATAACAATAGTAACGGCTAATTTCCTTTATTTGGGGTCCAGTCAAGCCTGACTGGAGAGGGGCTGAGCCAGGGGGCTGGTGACCTCCTGAAATAGGGGGTCTGGGGACCAAGGCCTGGATATTCCTCCTGGGAGAGACAGGAGACAGGCTTGATCTTTCCTTACTCCTGGGAGGTCTGCCCATTCCTCCTCTGGGGAAACTGAGGCAGAACCAGGTCAGGAGAGTGAAGAAGGTCTTACATTTCCTGAGCTGGGTCTTGGTGGGGGTCCATGGACAGCCCACATCTGCCACACAGCTTCTTGGGCTGGACACTTTTCCTGGGCACCAGCCAGCAACTGGAACAGCGAGTACCATATTTCTTGTACCTGGGGTGGAGACACAAGGAGTTATCATTCAAGATGCAGCAGGGGCCCAGAAACTATCATGAGGAAGCCATTTTCCTCAAGAGGTGCTTCTTCTTCCTGGATCTTCCCCACACTAATGGGGGGCCCCCAACCCCAACTCCCTCCTCCATGCTGAGGACCTGATACCACAGGCATTGCAGAGAGGAGTCCCATCTTCAGCATCTCTCCAGAGTGGGGTCCTCTGGGTCCTACAAGAGGCACAGCATCGTGGAGCTGGAGGGTCAGAGGTCAAAGGGCAGAGGTCAGAGCCAAGAATCTGAATTTAAGAGACTGGTGGAGGTAGGGCATTTTGTGGGGGTCTCTGTGAAGGCCCCACCTGGTTCTGGGCCAGTTTGGGTGTTGTTCAAGACAGAAGGAAAGCCAGGAAGGGAGACAGATGGTGCAGCTCAGCAGGGGAGGAAGCTGGGGGTGGGGGTGACTCAGCCTGAAGGGAGGGGTGCATTCCAGCTCCTCTGGGCAGGTCTAAATAGGGAAGCGGGATGGGGAAGGGAGCAGGGAGACAGAGACAGAGACAAGGAGGACAGGGGGTTGGTCCCCCCAAATATTTACGGCTCTCACATTTTCAGGACTCACCCAGGGCCTCGCTGACTCCAGGGCTGGGTTCAGGGGTGCTGGCAGGGCTTGTGGGTGCGCCCTGAGGGTGACTGCTGCAGGGTACACAAGGCATTAGCATTGGGGGACCTGCGTCCTGTCCCTGGCCACCCTCCAAGAACATTTATTATCAAAGTATCAGTCATCCTTGAGGAGACAGCCAGAGTCTGCAAACCATGGCTCTGTCCCCCACTAGGAGCACTAATATTATTATTATTATTATTATTATTATTATTATTATTTATTTATTTATTTTTGGTACTGGAGATTGAACTCAGGGGCACTCGACCACTGAGCCACATCCCAGCCCTATTTTGTGTTTTATGTAGAGACAGGGTCTCACTGAGTTGCCTAGTGCCGCACCGTTGCTGAGGCTGGCTTTGAACTCGCGATTCTCCTGTCTCAGCCTCCCTAAGTGCTGGGATTACAGGCTTGCGCCACCGTGCCCAGCTCTAACATTATTATTTTAAGGACAGTATGCTTCGACACAAGGCTCAAATCCCAGTTCTGCACTTTCCTTGCTGTGTGACCCCGGACACACTACATTGCGTTCTAGGCTTCAGTTTTCTGATCTGTAAAATGGGCCTCAAAGGCTTCCATGAGCCCATGTACATCAAGTGTTGCCTGTTGCCAGGGTGGAAGTGATGTCTGTAATCCCAGCAACTCAAGAGGCTGAGGCAGGATGGCAAGTTCAAGGCCAGCCTGGATAATTTAGCAATTCTGTCTCAGAATCTAAAAAAATAAAAAAAGGACTGAGGATGTCACTCAGTGGTAAAGTGCCCTGGGCTCAATCCCCAGTACTAAAAACTAGAAGTGGTGCCTGTCATCATTTTTTTTGGGCGGGGGAGGCCACTGGGGATTGAACCCAGGGGCACTTACTTAACCACTGAGCCACATCCCCAGCCTCAGTAGAGACTGAGGCAGTGCTGGACTTGGCACTGGCCTGAGGTCCTACTCAGCATGAGGAAGCACCAACCCCAGGGGATCTGCCTCCCAACATCAGTCCTTCCTTCCATCCCCCTCCTTCCTTTCTTCCTGTGGTGTGCTGGGAATTGAACCTAGGGCCTTGCAAATGCTGGGCAAGCACCATACACTGAATCACATCCCAGTCCCCATCAGTGTTCTTGTCGTTTCTTGTGTGCGCCTCAGCCTTCCCCATCCAGGGTTTCTGCATCCAACACTACAACCAACTGTGGGGGTGTCTTAGTACGCGGAAGGCCCTGGGGTTCCATCCTTAGCTAGCATCATCAAAACAACAACAAAGGGCTGGGGTTATGG
>CM053413.1:6681638-6820016 GCA_028644305.1 Xerus rutilus
GTGCCCCTGAGTTCAATCCATGGTACCAAAAAAAAAAAAAAAAAAAAAAAAAAAAGAACTGTGCTTGGGGATAATGTCTTTCTTGGCCTAACACTTTCCAAATGGGGCCAGGCATGGTGGCACACGCCTGTAATCCCAGCGGCTCAGGAGGACTGCGAGTTCAAAGCCAGCCTCAGCGACGGCGAGGCGCTCAGCAACTCAGTGAGACCCTGTCTCTACATAACACACAAAATAGGGCTGGGGATGCGGCTCAGTGGTCGAGTGCCCCTGAGCTCAATCCTCAGTACCAAAGGAAAAAACAAACAAAAAAACCTTTCCAAATGGTTTCATGCCCAGAATAAAATCTAGACTCCTGTACTCACACCTTGAGATCCCTTCTTCCCCTCATTCATTCCACTTCAATCACACTGACCCTCTTGATGCCACTCTAACACTCAAGTTCATCCCCACCTCAGGACCTTTGCACTTGCTGTACCCATGACCTGGAAAGCTCTTCTCTCCACTCTTTCCATGTATGAATCCTTCTTGTCTTTGGAGACTCAAATGAGTCCCCCAACTCCGGTTTCTTATCCCTCTCCCCCTTTTAATTTTGTGTACCATTTACACCACAAATAACTTTTCTTTTTGAGGTGGGATCTTGCTGTGTTGTCCAGGCTAGTCTCTATCTCCTGATCTCAAGTGATCCCCCCTTGGCCTCCCAAACAGCTGGGACAACAAACAAGCATCACTATGCCTGGCTCATCTGTAACCACTTAATCTCTAGGTTTACCTGTTCTCACTCAATCTACCTCCCTCTCTCTGTACCATGTGCCAGGTATGAAGTACTACTAAATACTGCCTCATCCTAACAGCAACCTAATGAGATGACAACTAAATCATCTCATTTTATAGATGAGAAAACAGCTAAGTAAGTTGCTCAGGGACACATAGCTATTAAGAGGCAAGATTTAAGGGTTGGGGTTGTGGCGCAGTGGTAGCGTGCTCACCTAGCATGCGTGAGGCACTGGGTTCGATCCTCAGCACCACATAAAAATAAGATAAAGATATTCTGTCTGCCTACAACTAAAAAATAAATATTAAAAAAAAAAAAAAGAGGCAAGATTTTTTTTGGTACCAGGGATTGAACTCAGGGGCACTCGACCACTGAGCCACATCCCTAGCCCCATTTTGTTTTATGTAGAGACAGGGTCTCACTGAGTTGCTTAGTGCCTCGCCGTTGCTGAGGCTGGCTTTGAACTCGCGATTCTCCTGTCTCAGCCTCCCTAAGTGCTGGGATTACAAGCGTGAGCCACCGCGCCCGGCTAAGAGGCAAGATTTGAAATCAGGATACCTGCCTCTAAAATTCATATTCCAAACTCTGTCCTAGACTTCTGGCTATTGAATTCCCTTTTTTTTTTTTTTGTAGCAGGGATTCAACTCAGGGGTACTCGACCACTGAGCCACATCCCCAGCCCTATTTTGTATCTTATGTAGAGACAGGGTCTCACTGAGTTGCTTAGTGCCTCACTGTTGCTGAGGCTGGCTTTGAACTCACCATTCTCCTGTCTCAGCCTCCCAAAGTGCTGGGATTACAGGTGTGCGCCACCACGCCCAGTGGCTTTTTTCTTTTGATACCAGGGATTGAATTCTGGGATGTTTAATGAACCACTGAGCCACATCCACAGCCCTTTTTATTTTCTGAGACAAGGTTTTGCTAAGTTTAGAGAGGCTTAGGGCCTCTCTAAATTACCGAGGCTGGCTTTGAACTTGTGATCCTCGTGCCTCAGTCTCCTGAGTCCCTGGGATTATAGGCAAGTGCCACCTCACTCAGCTTGAATTAGATTTCTTATTAGTCTCTCAACAAATAAACTCTGTATATTTTTCTTTTTCTTTGGGGGTGGGTATTGGGGATTAAACTCAGGGGCACTTTACCACTGAGCCACATCCTCAGCCCTACTTTATATTTTATTTAGAGACAGAGTCTCACTGAGTTGTTAAGCGCCTCGCTGTTGCTGAGGCTGACTGAACTTGTGATCCTCTTGCCTCAGTCTTCCCAGCTGCTGGGATTACAGGGGTGTGCCACTGCACCCGGCTCTGTGTATTTTTCTTAACACTACTCTTCCCAGTTGATCATGACTTAATATGTTTACTTTTGGGATTATTGTCACCACAAGGCTGAAATTGGTGTGAGATGACAGAGGCCTTATCTGTTTTCTACATTGTTACCTAACACATACTAGGTATTCAATATTCACAGAAAGGTAACATAGATTAGGGCTCAAATGGGTTGAATTTAGATCTAGTTTTGCACTTACTTCATTTTGGGATGGGTCTACTTAAGCTGGGGTTCAGTTTCCTCATCTGTAAAATGGAATAAATCTCTTCTATTGCATAAAGTTCTCATGAAGATTCAGCCAGTTGATATGAATTAATGTGCTTAAAGGAATTTGTTATTATTATTATTCCTTCATCAAAAGCTGATTTAATACCTGTTACATCTAAGTACCATGCCAGGCAACAGATAAGGATGAACAGGGTCCCCGAGCTCACTGTGGGAAAGATGGTAAGGAGGGAAACGGAACAGTGAGCAGTGCTAGGAGGGTGACTGGGATGGGGACCAGCTGGGCTGAGGGGGATGAAAGTGTCATTTACACTGAGAACTGAAGGATGAGAAGGAGCCAAAATGTATGCTGGGCTAGCACAGCTGGCACAGGGAACAGAAAACTCAGAGGTTCTGAGGCAGGAATGAGAAATCGCAGTGTAGCTGAGAAATCACAGTGTAAGTAGAACGGAGGGAGCAAGGGGAAGGGAACACAAGCTCCCAGAGGGCAGTTCTGGTGGCCTCTAATAAATGAAGACTGGGAAAGGAACGCGGCCATGGTGAAGAATTTGAATTTTAGTACATATTTGGTGGTAAGCCACAGGTAGACTAGTCAATGGAGAGGCATATCTGTTTTGATGTGATTTGAAAAAAAAGGATAAGGGCCTCCACAATTTCCTATGCTCGGCTCCTACCTTCCAGGTCCACACCGTGGCGCTGGGCCAGGTGGAGAACATTGTCCCCGACTCTGCCGCTCACTGGGATCCGCTGGCCTGACCGGTCTACAAAGACCACGTTCACCCTGGGGACAGATGGGGGTGCAGATGCCAAATTGGACGATGGGCTCATGGGCCGCACAGAATCTAGGGTTAGGAGATAGGGGCTGGGAGACAAACAGGTAGGTATCGAATAGGGCGAGGCAGAAAAAGGGCCCCGGGATGAAGTTACAGAACTGGGCGGGAATCGGGGAGCCTCATGGGACGAGGAACGAGAGATTTGGCCCCGTACACTCACACGTCCCCGGGCCGCTCAGGGCCTCCGGCCTCTTCCTCTCCTGCTGGGCGCGAGCCTAGAAAACACGGTTAGGTGAGCGACCGCGCCTCGCTCTGCCGGCGGCCGGCCGGTTGACGCAGTCTGTCCCAGGCGCCCTGGATACCTGTCGTCCAGAGTTTCCTGGCTGTCGCCAGCGCGGCCACCTCCCTGGACCTGCTCCACCAGGAAACCCTGGCCACCCGCAGCAAGATCCTCGCATTCACGCCGCCCCGGGCCATGGAGGCGGCCATGACAGGCATCACGTGACCGTACGACTGAGCATGCGCACTACCGGACGCGCGAACCAAGCGCCCATAATTAGCCAAACAGAAACGCAGACGTTTGCTTGGGTCCTGAGGCCGCAAGGTGTTTGCGCAGGGTCGGGGCCCAGGTGGGAACCGACTCGTGGAATTATCCCGGGACAACCCGGCCTTCCCACCCAGGTCCACTGTTGTCCCAAGAACCAGCCAGCTCTTGTTTCTTTAAAACCGTTTACTTACAAACTTTAATTCAGCAAAGGTCTGTGTGGGAAGATTGGGGAGGGGACATCCCCCTGAAGTGAATGTGGGCCCCAGAGTCAGGACAGGGAAGCTGGTGGCCCAGCTGGCCAGGGGCAGTGCCCAGGGTCACCTCAGGTGGACAGGTCCTGCTGGTGGGCAGGTGCAGAGCCTATCTGCATGAGTGGTTTCTGGTACTGGGCTAAAAGGAGGCCAGCTCCGGCTGATCTGGCCTGGGGTAGAGGTGGAGCTCATCTTCGACACGGGGAGACGCAGAGGGGGAGACGCAGAGGTTCCGGGAGATGGGCACGGGAAGCCCACTCCCACAGGCAGGGGGACTGGTTGAAGCTGGCAGAGAAAGCCCGTCTCTGCACCTAGGCCTGGGTGAAGGGGTGGTGAGGGCTGGTTTGCCAAGACCAAGGCTTTGGCCTTCTACTGTCCTGGGGTTGGAGACCCTGGGTAGAGGGCCCCAATCCCCAGGCCAGAGCTGTTTGGTCCTGAGTCAAGCTTCTGGAGCTCGGCGTCTGAGAGGCTCTGGCCAGCAGGGCCTGTGGCCCAACTTTAAGGCATCAGAAGGCAAGGGGACTGTGGCAGGGAGTTGGGGACCCAGGGCTGGGGTACTGGCCAGAGTGGGCAGGTAGGGGCAAAAGATGGCCATGCCTGCAGTAGACATGGGAAGGGAGAAAAGCTGTTACAAACTGCCAAGTGTGGAATGGGGCCCAGACAGGTCGGGCCTTGATGCAATCAGAGCTAGGGCTCATTGGATGGCTTAAAAAATAATAAAAATTAGAAAAGGAAACAAAAGTCAATTGTCAAAGTTAAAAAAGGGGGACAGTCTCTGATCCTCACAGGAGGTCAGGGAATACCTCCAAGGCACTCGAAAGGCCAAAATACAGGAGTGATGAGGCAGGAGAGGACTCCCAGAGAGCTGGGCACAGGCGGAGGACAGGAGACAAGGGAGGGGGGAGAGCAGACTGTGGCCCCCCTCTCTTAAGGCTGCAGGGTTTCGGCACTGGGAGCCAGCCAGAGGTGCCATGAGGCTCCCAGATGCCACCATACTCCTTGGGCTCCGGCTGGCTGGTCAGCAAAGTCTTTCAGAGCTTTCTCTATTACCGAAAGAAAGAAAATTAAAAAAAAAAAAAAAAAATCACAAAAACACACGCGCACACACGAAACACAACACCAGAAAACCCAAAAGCGATTTGGTGCAGGCCCTTGAGCATCTCTAGCATTGGCTCCTTAGAAAATCCTCTTCCGCTTCAGGTAGGAGTCCGCGTAGTGGCCACCAAGGCCCTGGGAGTGTTGGCCCACATAGCTACCCTCTGGACTGGGCTCAGGTGAGGGGAGCAGGTGAGCAAAGCTGCGTTTCTGGCCTCCCAGTGGGGTCTGGAGACAAAAGGCAGGGGAGGACGAGATCAGGGGCCGCCCAAGGGCTGATACTTCCCAGCCCAGCCCATCCCCATCCCCTTCCCCTGCCAGTACCTTCAAGAGGTGACTGTGGCCATTGGGCCCAGGCCCCAGGCCCAGGAGCCCTTCACTGGAGCCCAGAGGGGAGGAGCCAACTGCCTGGAGAAATGGGAGAGGTGTGAAAGGTCACTCCTGGGGCCAGAGGAAGGGTGAGAGATTTCTGGGTCATGTCTTGCCTCTGCCACTTAGACCCACAAGGTCTGGGGCAGATTACTCTAGTCCTGAGCCTGTTTCCTCCTGTCAACTGGGGCTAACACCAGCTACCTGGATCAATGGTTGAGGAAGTAGGGAAGGCAAGAAGTCGAGCACTCAGTACGAAGGAGCAGGGGGAGTGAAGGGGGTTTCTTCCACTTTTCCTGGAGCAAGCCCGACCCCTGCCACCATCCCAGCCTTGGCTGAGGCACCAAGTATCACAAAGCCCTGGAGGCAGACACCCCCAACCCCTGCATCCTGGTTGTCCCTGGGGACCTGTCCTTGGCTGGGGAGGCTCCTCACCTTGCTGAGGTGGCTCTGCTTGAGGCCAGCCTGCAGGCCGCTGGTGAAGTAGGAAGTGGGCGAGCCCGAATAGAAGTGAGAAAGGGGCCCCCCGCCACCTCCACCACTCCGCTCTCCAAAGCCACTGGGTGGGGGGGACGTCTGCAGAGAGGGGGTTGGTTGAGTGATGAGGACAACTGTAGGACCCCTCTTAAAGGACTCTGGGCTTCACCATAATAAGCTTTGACCAACAGCAATGAAGAGAGCTGGCACATGGGGACCTGCTCTCCCTTGGTCCTTCACAGAACCCTGAGACCAGGTCACTTGAATGAGCACAGGCTGGCCTGTGGGAGGATGAGCTCCATGTGGATCAGAGATAAAGTGTCCCAGCTCAGCATCCTTCAACAGCCTACTGACTATCACATATGTGAGAGAGGCCACTGGGGACCACTGAGCCCCTGATGAGTTCCCAAGCGATGGGAGGAACAGCCCACTGCCCCACAGAATGGTAAGAAATTAAAAAAAAAAAAAAAAAAGTTTGCAGCCAGGAACAGTGGCAGCTATCTGTAATTCCAGCTACTTGAGAGGATTAAGTGGGGGGACCACTTGAGCACAGGAGTTCAAGACCAGCCTGGGCAACATAGTGGGACCCTATTTCGAGAAAAAAAATGTTGCTAGGTGTGGTGGCACAGGCCTGTAATCTCAGCAGCTCTGGAGGGTGAGGCAGGAGGATCACAAGTTCAAAGCCAGTCTCAGCAACTTAGCAAAGCCCTAAGCAACTTAGTGAAACCTTGTCTCAAAATAAAAAATAAGAAGGACTGGGAATGTGGCTCAGTGGTTAAGCAACTCTGAGTTCAAACCCCAATATCTGCCCCCCTCTAAAAAAAAGGAAAAAAAAAAGAAATGTTGCTATGTTGCTGAGCATGGTAGTGCATGCCTGTCATCCCAGCTACTCAGGAGGCTAGGGCAGGAGGATCACAAGTTCAAGGTCAGCAGAGTGCCCCTGGGTTCAATCATTAGTTTGGGGAGGGAGGAAGCTAGCTATTAAGTAATGGGACAGCTTGTTAACTGCTCTACCCAGGGGGAAGGATGAAAGGTGATTTTTACCTTGTGTCGGCTAGGTCCATGAGGCCCTAGGGTTGGCTCCCGGGAGTGAGAAAAGAGCCTCCGAGGTCCCACATCCTGAGTGAAAGGAGCAGAAGCTCATAGGGTTGGGATCTGTGCCAACCACCGTCTCCTCGCCCTGCCCCCAGGAAGGTGGCAAACTCCTGGTGCAGGGCCTATAACAGGGTGGGTCAGCTGAAGTGAGACCAGATGTAGTTGTTCCCAGGGGGCAGGTGGATCTGGTCCCAGGGATGGCTGCGGTGGTATGCAGCCCCGTGGGGGTCAGAGTTTTTAAGGCAAGCCAGGATCTGGGATGTGTGAACTCTAGCAGTTTTTTTTTTTTTTTTTAAATATTTTTTAGTTGTTGATGGATCTTTATTTTATTCATTTATTATGTATATGTGATGCTGGGGATTGAACCCAGTGCCTCACGCATGCTAGGCAAGCGCTCCACCACTGAGCCACAGCTCCAGCCCCCTCTAGCAGTTTTTATCCAGTTTTTTGTTGTTTTTAATTCAGTGTGAGTCAAACATAACACAGGTAGCCTGTGGGTGTCCAGTTTACAATTTCTGATCAGTAGATGGTAGGGATCTCAGAAAGACCAAATCTCTGATATAGACAAGAATCAGAGAGTGGAGGCGGAAACACAGGCGGGCAGAGCGCTGAGCCCTTAACTGTGGAGACAGCAGCATTGCCCAAGCTTCACAGGGAAGTAAGAAATGCAGGGTGAGTGCTCAGGTCCTGGGAATGGAAAGGCGACAGGAGGCGCAAGGGCAGGGCCTGTGCCCAGCAGATCCCCTGGTGTCTCCCTAGTGCTTGGCCTGGCAGAATTACCACCAGAAAAACAGAGTAGCATGAGCGTCCCTTATCTGAAACATTAGGAACCAGAAGTGTTTTGTTATTTGTACTCTCAGATTTTGGAATATCTGTGTATATAAGATGAAATATCTTGGGGATGGGACCCAAGTCTAAATAGGAAGTTTATGTTTCATATATACCTAATACACATAGCCTGAAAGTCATTTTACACGTATGTTTAATATGCCTGTATTCTGACTGTGACCCCACATGACGTCAGGTATGGAATGTTCTTGTACTGGCAGATCAGCACCAAAAAGTTTTCAAATTTAGAACTTTTCAGATTTGGGATTTTTGGATTAGGGATGTTCAACTTGTATCCATTTGGAGAACGACCTGCCTTCAGGGGACAAGGGACCATAGAAGCTGGCCCTCACGGATGGATGATCTTAGGCGGCCCGATACTCACCGAGGGGTAGTCGAAGCCGTAGCTGTCAGGCAGCCCTGGTTCAGGGGGCAGGCGGGTGCTGGCGAGGGGGCTGAGCAGGCGGGACTTGAGCTGGAAGGCTTTGCTGCCACCACTGCCTCCAACCGGGGTGGGGGGATTGGGCAGGGGGCCCTCAGCTGGGCGGCGGCCTCTCCCGGCGCCTCCCCAGCTACGGGCCTCCTTACCCGCTAGGTTGCTGGCCGGGAGCAGGCTGTGTAGGTTCAGGTAGGGATTCAAGGGGATCCGGTAGTCCTTGGGGGGTTCCCCCAGCAGTGAGACCTGTGACAGGAAGGCTGGATTCGCAAGGTCCCAAGCAGAGGGGACATCACGAGGCAGGAGGCTGGAATGGCGCTGTGTGCAGGGAGGAGCCTTACCCCAGGGGGAGTTGGCAGGGGCCCACTGTCCTTCTGGAGGCCTCTGAGGCCTGTGCCACGGAGTCCCACAGGAGCAGGGGGTGGAGTAAGCTGGGCTGCTGGGGGACCCAGGCCCATGGTCTCCCGGTCACCCCCAGAGGGGCCCAGCAGTGGTGGTAGCAGGGGTGGTGGCTTCCCTCGCCGGGGCGGCAGCTCCGAGGGCAGGCCCCCTCCTACAGAGAGAAGGAGGGTGTCAGCCAGTGGCCCAGCCCAGAAGCCAGGGGCAACATCACCCAATATGCAGCCTCTGACCAGAGCCTCTAAGATATTAACCTCCAGGATGTACCTGGCTACACTGAATGGTGGGTGCCCAATTGACAGACCAAAAGACTGAGACCCAGAGAGGTCAGGTTACTTGCCTAAGGACACACAGCTGGGAATTTACAATTCCCAGGGAAGAAGAGAGCTGGGGAAGGAAAATGAGACCTTACCCCCAAAAGGGTGGGTGAGGTCCATGTTACCTGCAGACAGCTCTCCAAGGAGGGTATTGGTGGGCTGGGCCCCAGGCTGAAGGTTGCCCAGGGGTGAGTCTCCCAGGATCCCAGGCTTCTAGGAACAGAGCAGAGACAGCTGGAGACAGGGTGACCTGGGTAGCAGACAGGTGTCACTCAGAGTCTTGGTCACAACACCCAGCACACCCAGATTCCAGCCTAGAGCCAGGCACAGGGAATACCTGCATGTCAGGCCTATACCCCAAGCTCTCCACCACTACCAGACACATCCACAGCGACAGTTCATAGGCACTCAGACCCCTTGCTGATGATCACAGGTAGTGCTGACCACAGCCACATGTGTGGCAGCCACAAAGGGTTTTGGTCACTCTAGTCACACAATGGTCCAAACCCACAAATTCAGTGTCACTTACCACCAGACACAGCAAATCAATGAATACACCCCAGTAAACTAAGCCAGTGGAGTGCGTGTGTTCTCTGTGTATCACGTGCATCTGTGAGGGGCACTGGGGGCAGGATGGGGCCTGCAGGTTCTTCCCTAGAAGCAGGATGCCTCCTCACAACCTGCTACAATAATGGTTTTTGTACCCACACCCAGTTTGAGGTTGTAAATGGGTGTGTCCAGGTGTGGCCTGATCTGCCCCTGGCTATCAAGGCCAGCTGTCCCCTGCAGACTGAGAAAAAGGCAAACCCTGCCCAAAAACCTGCCGTGAGGGATGAAGAGGCTGGTTATCCGGGGCCCCAGGGACATCACACAGCCCAATATCCCACAACTCCACTGTAGACCACTGGCAGCACTCGAGGTGCTGGGAAGGGAAAGACAAGGGGCTGTACAGCGTGCGGCGAGGAAGCAGCCCGGTGCCCACAGTATGATCATTACCTTCTGGCCCTGGGTCTGCAGGGCAAGCTGGAGCAGTGCTGTGGACAGGGCAGGCCCGCTGAGTAGTGGCATGGCCGGGGGGGCACCCAGGAGGCCTGGGGGAGATGCAGGAAGCTGGGTGGTAGTCCTGGCTAGACACTCCCTTGTCCCCACTACATTCAACATCACCTCAAGACTGCTGAGGGGGCAGGAAACAGGCTCTCAGAGGGTGCCTGATGTGCCTGAAGGGCCCAGAAAGGCAGGATCCGCCCCAGGGAGGGACAGCCTCCTCTTCCCATCACCCCACCTGGCTGCAGGATCTGTTCCCCTGGAAGAAGCACCAGCTCCCCAGCTACCTCCACCCTCAGCTTGTTTCTGCTTGAGGAGCTTCTGCCACTGGGGCTTGAGCATGCAGAGGAGGCACTCTGGTATGGGAAGGGAGGGACAAGGCTGTAGGCCCTGCTGAGTGCCTGGTGACACTGCCTGGCCCCCTTACCCTGCTTGCCCCCTGTGCTGCCGTGGAGCAGGGGGTTGAGCAGCAGCTGAAGGGAGGCAGATGGGCCCAGGTTGTTCAGCAGCTGTAGGATGTTTGGCTCAGGCAGGAGCCCCTTGCCGCGATTGAGGGCCTACAGAGGGGAACACAGGTGGCTAAGAGTGCTACCAGCCACAGGAGGCATCCCCCAAGGGCCCAGATGTCTTGAGGGAGGCCTCATGCCCACCCTGGGGCACGGCCCCTCCCCACACACTCACTGTGGCCTGGGCAGCAATGAGCGCAGCCAGCATGCTGCGGCCAGGAGGCCCTGGGGCACAGAAGGAGACGCGCAAGTGGCTGCCCCCAAGGGCCAGGCCATCCGCCCTCTGTTGTGCTGCCTCCGCCATCTCAGCTGTCTCGTACTCCAGCACCGCAAAGCCCTTCAGCTGCCCGTCCTGGCCACACGCCAGCTGCAGAGGAGGTGGCCATGAGCACTGGGGCACAGTGACCACACCACCCTGAGTGCCATCCCTCGTGGGAAGTGACAACAGGGACCAGACACTGCTCCCAGTCATGACAGCAAGCCCTCAGAACGAGGGGACTTGGTGTCAGGAACCGTCCCAAGTCCTGTTCCTGCGTTAGCTCATCTAATCTTTGCAATGACTCTGGGAGGCTCAGGTCCACTTTTCAGAGGCAACTGAGGCCCAGAAAGGTCAGCAGCCCCAAGGCCACAAGCCCTGCAAGAGGGCAGAGGTAGGACTGGCCTCACATGGGTCAATTCCCCTGGGCCTCATGCAATGCCATGGGAAAGGGACTCTGATTAAGATTCTTGAGGGGCTGGGGTGGTAGCTCAGTGGTGCAGCGCTTGCCTAGCACATGTGTGGCATTGGGTTCCATCCTCAGCACCACGGAAAATAAATAAATAAAAGAAAAAGAAAGGTATTGTGTCCACCTACAACTAAAAAAAAAAAAAAAAAGACTCTTGAGCAAAACACAACACAGGCAGAGGGCTGGCAGGCTCCTGGAGTGCTGGCGTTCAAGGCTACCAGTGCCAAGCAGGTGGGAGGCCATGCAGCCAGCACAGAGACCCGCCTCAGCTCCCGCGGCAGCAGTCACTGGTTTTTCAGTTCCACATCCCTTTAGCCAGAACCCTGGGTTCAGGTATGTTCCAGGATTGAGACGTGGAGATTAGCATGTTCACATGCTGTACACAGTGTATGTCACATACCAGTCACCCCTGGAGGGGTCTAGGGCAGCTCCCTGGACCTCAAAGATGCAACTGCTTTGCAGCAAGGCTAAAATAAAGAGGCCGCAGACGACTCACTTTGGTTCAGGTCTGGTTTTGTTGCCAAGTGGATCTGCCGTAAATTCAGGGAGCCAGTCTCTGGGTTTTCGGGTGCTAGGATTGTGGGCAGATTCTGCCCCAGAGCAGGCAGATGCTAGGAATGCACCCAGCCCAATGACTGGCACCAACGGTCCCCCAGGCTTTAAGTGTGCAGGGAGGTCCCTCTGTGACTGACACTTACAGGCACTGGCGTTTGTCACTGCACTGCAGAGGCCAGTGCCTGCGCTTTGGAGATAAGGAAAACTGAGGCTCAGAGAGGGTTGGATTTTTGTCTAAGCCACCAAGCCAAAGCAGGGATCAGAGGCAAAACCGGCTGGTGCTGTTCACAGGACTGGCTCCCTGGGGTGGTAAACTCTGTCTGTCCTAAGTGACTCAGAGATGACAGTGTCAAGGTTCAAGACTAATGCAATGTCCCTAAAATGGTATAATGCACAAGAGGAGTAGGAAAGCTTGTGTCCAAACACAGGAAGATACCACAGACAAAACCAAAGTGCAGAAACCAAACCAGGTATGGCAATTTTGTGGGTCAAGAACAAGGAAAAGCAGGAATATGTACACCCATTTTGAAATGCACATAAGGGGCTGGGATTGTAGCTCAGCGGTAGAGTGCTTGCCTCGCATGCGTGAGGCCCTGGGTTCGATCCTCAGCACCACATACAAAGCAAAAAAATAAAGACATTGTGTCCATCTATAACTAAAAACAAATTTAAAAAAAAAGAAATGCACATAATACATATTGAATATCCCTTCTCTAAAATGCTCAGGACCATGTGTTTGAGATTTTAGAGTTTTTCAGACTTTGGAATATTTGCATGGACTTTATAGATTGAACATCCTTAATCCAAAAATCTGAAATCTGAAACTTTCTGAGCATCATATCAGTCAGTACTCAAAAAGTTTTGGGGCTCGGGGCTGGGATTGTAGCTCAGCGGTAGAGCGCTTGACTCGCATGCGTGAGGCCCTGGGTTCGATCCTCAGCACCACATACCAAGCAATAAAATAAAGACATTATGTCCATCTATGGCTGAAAAAATTTAAAAAAAAAAAAAAAAAAAAAGTTTTGGGGCTGGACATAGTGGTATGCATCTGTAGTCCCAGGTAATCAGAGGGTGGAGGTAAGAGGATCACTGGAGCCCAGGAGTTCAAGGCCAGCCTGGGCAACATAGTGAGACCTCATGCAAAAAAAAAAAAAAAAAAACAAAACTTTTAGATTTGAGTGTTTCCTGTTTCAAAAGTTTGGATTTGGTATGTTCACCCTATACAATCTTGGTAGGAGACAAATTGATGTGAGCAGAATCAGCCAGATAAAGTGCTGGGGGCTGGGAGACTTTGCCACTGGCCTTTAGGATGTGTGGACTTTTTTTATATATATATATACACAACACATATATAACACACACATATATACATATATATGTACATATATGTTAGTTGTAGGTGGACATAATACCTTTTTTTTGAAAATGTTTTAATTGTAGATGGACACAATATCTTTATTTATTTTTACGTGGTGCTGAGGATCGAACCCAGTGCCTCATGCATGCAAGGCAAGCTCTCTACCACTGAGCTACAATCCCGGCCCCAATACCTTTTTTTTTTTTTTTAATATATACATATTCCTTTGGTTGTAGATAGACACAATATCTTTATTTTATTTACTTATTTCATGTGGTGCTGAGGATCAAACCTGGTGCCTCACACATACAAGGCAAGCACTCTACCACTGAGCTACAGTCCCAGCCCAAAATAATACCTTTATTTTATGGTTATGTGGTGCTGAGGTTCGAACCCAGTACCTCATGTGTGCTAGGCAAGCGTTCCACCACGGAGCCACAATTCTAGCCCCTGTTGAATTTTTTTTTTTTTTTTGGTACCAGGGATTGAACTCAGGGGTATTCAACCACTGAGCCACATCCCCAGCTCTATTTTGTGTTTTATGTAGAGACAGGGTCTCACTGAGTTGCTTAGCACCTCGCCATTGCTGAGGCTGGCTTTGAACTCGCGATTCTCCTGTCTCAGCCTCCCAAGGTGCTGGGATTATAAGCGTGAGCCACCGTGCCCGGCTCCCTGTTGAATTTTTTTAAGTATGACTAGATTGCCTGTTCACAAAATAACTAAGTAGAAAAGGCTTTCCAATATCTAAGGTCTTGGGATACCTGCTTTTTTTTATATATATATGTGTGTATGTGTATATATATATGTGTGTGTGTGTGTGTGTGTGTATAGATACAGATATAGATATAAATACATAGATATATATATAGTGCCAGGGTGGAACCCGGGGTTTGGCAAATGTTGAGTCACACAGAGCCCATGATCCTGCTTTACGTATTTCTATAGTAAATTTTGCAAACCTTGATCCCACATATAGCAAATATTTTTTTTTTTTAATTTTTTTGTAGATGGACACCATGTCTTTACTTTATTGCTCTGTATGTGGCGCTGAGGATCGAACCCAGGGCCTCACGCATGGGCGGCAAGTGCTCTACCGCTGAGCTACAATCCCAGCCCCTATAGCAAATATTTTAAAGCAACTTTTTTTGGTATTGAGGATTTAAAGCAACTTTTTTTTTGGTACTGGGGACTGAACCCAGGGACACTTAACTACTGGGCAACATCCCCAGCCTTGCCCTCTTTTATTTTGGGACAGGGTCTCGCTAAATTGTTTAGGACCTTGCTAAATTGCTGAGCCTAGTTTTGAACTTGTGATTCTCCTGCCTCAGCTTCCCAAGCCACTAGGATTATAGGTATGCACCACTGTGCCTGGCTTAAAGCAATTTTGTAATCAAATAAGGCAACTAAGAGGTGTAAATTTGTCCATGAATAAATGGTAAAATGCACTGAACTGGGTTACTGTGGACTTATTAGGTGTTCTTAACTTGATTATGTAGAAAACAAATGCTCCCCACCAGGACAGCAAATTCCCAGCTTGGCATCTGGCATTGTACCTGCCTGGCTAAGAGTGTAGGCCCCACATCAGCTGCGTAACCTTGAACTGCAGCCTGCCTCTCCCTGGCTGGCTGACCATGGCAGGTCACTTCATATGCACATCCTTGTTCCTGGTTTTCTCATCTATAAAAGGAGACCAGCAACCAGATGCACCTGGTGGAATTATTATAGGCATTAAACAAGGTGCCCAACAAGGGACAGGGGGAATCTCCCATTCTAGGCAGGGGCTAGGCTTGGTTTCGATGCTATGGGAGGTTGATAGGCCAGGATCCAGCACCCACTGAGTGCCCAAACAGGAAGTGCTGGCTTCAGCTCCACCTCAGAGAGCACTTCACCGTCACCTCTGGCCAGGCCCAGGGCAGAGGCCCGACACACATCTCATAATCATACCTATCTTTCAGAGACTCAGAGGGTCAAAGGACAACACAGTTCCTCAACATGAGGGCTAAGGTATATACCTTGACCTGCCTGACTCCCAGCCCATTCTCCATTTAGGACCCTGCACATGACTGGGAGCTGCTCAGAGGTGGTCACCTTAATGCGTGGTATACAGTAAGCACTCAATAAATATCCAGTGAAGGGCTGGGGTGGGGTGTGCCTTAGTGGTAGACTGCTTGTCTAGCACATGCAAGGTTGTGGGTTCAATCCCCAAAACCAAAAAAGATTAAAAGTAAATAAAAATAAATGAATGAATGAATGTGTGGTGAATGTGTAAATGAAGGAACAAATGAGCAGCTGCTCATAATACTCCACTCAAAAGAACTACTAAGACGCATGTGGGGGCTGATGCCTGTAGTTCCAGATACTTGGCAGGCTGAAATGGGAGGACCACTTGGTTCTAGGGGTTCAAGGCCATCCTGGGAAACGTAGTGAGACCTCATCTCAAAAAACATACTAATAAAAACCAGAGCACTACTAGCCTCATTTCAAGATGGGCAAACTGAGGCTCAGGGAGAAGACCTATAGCTGGCCGTGATCCTGCAGTCCTTAGCCTCCACACAAGAAAATGAGGTCACTGAGCTAACTGGTCTTTTCTCAGCTCCACATAGGGCCCAGCACATAGGTGTGCAACCAAAGGTAGCAGATGAATGAATAAAAAGCATACAAGGAGACAGGTTCCCATGGATGCCTAGGTTGAATGGGGCACCAACACTTCATTTACATGAGCGCTGAACCCACTCAAGGTTGCACAGCCAAGGTCTGAACCCAGGAACATCTCATTTGCACCCATATGCTGGCTTCTGGCTGGCTTCTGGCTGGCCCAGGACTCTGGAGCCAGGCTGCAGCATGGATTCTGACACTCCTGGGCCCTGGCCATATAACCATGGGCGTGTCACTTTACCACCTCTGTGCCTCAGTGTCCTGAAAATGGGGATGACACCTGTTTCTTTGGGTTGTTACAGGACAGTAATTGCATGAAAAGTGCTGAAGGAATGGCCCCGTGGGCATCTGTGGATAAGAACTCTGGAGACTCTCAGGGAGCTGAGCCTGGTCTGTTCCTACCCTACTGCGCCTGACACAGGGCAAGGAACACACACAGAAGTGCCTGGCATGTGTGACTTGAACAAACAGGGAACGGTTTTGCCAACCCACTGAAACTGAGTTGCTGACAATGAGTGACTTGCCCAGGGTTCAGAGTGGGGCTGGGATCTGACCACGCCTGACTCTCCGACTTCAAGCCTGCAGGGTCCTCCTGAGAGGCCATGCTGGGCCCCCACATCTGGTGCTCAAGAAACATCTGGTGCATGCAGGAGTGAAGGATGATGTGAGCGGGGCTTATTAAGATCAGCAACTCTACAGGCAGTCTTGCCTGCCTCGATGGGAGGAGGACCAACGGGGGCCTGCAGTTACCTGGGATTCACATCCCAGCCCTCCAGGCTGATTCTAGGTTCTCACCCACTGCACCCCAGGTCCTCTTCCAAGAACCACATTGAAAGTTGTGTGGCTACTGCTTTACTGAAAAGGGAACCACATTAGAGAAGCAGCTGATTCCAAAGGACCCTTCCTAGGTACTCTGGGCCCCCAAAGTCTCTTGTACTAGGCCCCAGACTCACCTGGCAGAAGGTGGGTGTGTGGACAGCCGACAACGCACGACGCAGGGCATCCACGTCACTGAAGCCTGGTGGCAGGCGGTCAACACAGAGGCAGCGGGAGTGGAGCAGGGCAGGTGTTAGCTGCCCAGCATCTGTCCAGTGCACATACAATGTGCGAGGGCCCAGTGGCTTGCCCAGCAGGTCTGACTTGGCACGGGCAGCCGAGTCCTTCTTCATGTACTCCGCAAAGCCATAACCCTTGGAGTGGCCAGTGCGCTCACTGTAGACCAGGAAGCAGCGCTCCAGGCTGCCAAAGGGCCGCACCAGCTCCTCGAACTGTGTCTGTGTGAAGCTAGGAGGCAGGTTGGCCACACACAGCAGGGCATCCGTGGGCTGCAGCTGCACCGACAGCTCGCGCTCCCGCAGGCGGCTCTGGTGAAAAGCACTAATGGCAGCTTCAGCCTGCTCTCCATTCAGCAGGGTCACAAAGGCTACGGAGCAGGGGGGTCACAGGTCAGCCAGGGCCACTGAGGGCCTGCCCCCAACTCCATGCTGTCTAAACCAGTTGTGACTTCAGAATGAAGCCCCCAGACATCTCAAGCTCCAGCTAATCCAAACAGCTGCCAGCTTTGAGCAGTTTATACAGGCGAGTGTAGCCAGCCAACTGGGGCCACAGGGTTCCACGAGGCCCACTCCCTTCTGTCACCCATACACCCACTTACAACATATAGCAGTGTTCACCAGCTACACCTGGATCTGTCCTAGGAATTTAGTGGGAAACTTGGATGATAATAAAATTACTAGTTAAGTACATGGTCAATGGAGCCTGGGTTTAAGCCCTAAATCCAAAGTGGGCTCTGAGCTTTTTCATATGTCAAATGGGAGTAACTTAATCCTCACAAACACAGGTCTGTAGCAGAGGAAACAGACTCTCTGCCCAAGTAGAAAACCCTTGATTTAAAACCAGGTAGTCAGCCAGGCACAGTGCTGCAGGCCTGTGTTGCCAGCTACTCGGATGGCTGAGGCAGGAGGGACACTTGAGCCCAGCAGTTCAGGGCCAGCCTGGGCAACATAGTAAGACTCTGTTTCTAAAAAACAAAACAAAAAACAAAATAAAAGGAACTCAGGCAGTCAAGCTCCGGAGGTCCATTCTGCATCCCTCCTTTGCCACCATTTGAGGCAACCAAATGCATCTCGGCCACCTGCCATTCCACATTATCAATCCACCCAACAGTCACAAGAAGCTTGTCCAAAAGTTACTCAAATGGTGCCACTCCCCCCTCCAGTGTCTTTTATTTTTGGTACTGGGGATTGAACTCAGGGGCACTTGACCACTGAGCCACATCCCCAGCCCTATTTTGTGTTTTATGTAGAGACAAGGTCTCACTGAGTTGCTTAGCACCTCCTCAATGCTGAGGCTGGCTTTGAAATCACGATTCTCCTGTCTCAGCCTCCCTAAGTGCTGGGATTACAGGCTTGAGCCACCGCGCCCGGCTTCCAGTGTCTTTTTATTGTACTGGGGATTGAACCCAGGCACATTTTATCATTGAGCCACATCCCCAGCCCTTTTTATTTTGAGACAGGGTCTCGCTAACGTGCTTAGGTCCTTGCTCAGTGGCTGAACTGGCCTTGCACTTGCAATTGTCCCGTCTCAGCCTCCTGAGTCTCTGGGATTACAGGCATATGCCAACACCCTCAGCTTCAGTGTCTTCTTTTTGCAGAGGCTGCATGGCC
Organism: Xerus rutilus; assembly: GCA_028644305.1. Taxonomy (NCBI): domain Eukaryota; kingdom Metazoa; phylum Chordata; class Mammalia; order Rodentia; family Sciuridae; genus Xerus; species Xerus rutilus. The sequence goes on from CM053413.1 coordinate 6,700,054, forward strand.
CAACCTCATAGCCTGGCTGCCCTTTTGCATCTCTTGCTATTGCTTCCTGGACTTCACCAGGCACACTGCACCTGGGGCCTCTGCAGCTCTTATTCCCTGAGTATGGAGAGAGCCCCATCCCTTACTTGATCAACCCCAATCCATCTTGGTCTAAGGTCAAACATCACTTCCCTGGTAAAGTCACCCTGACTACTCCTATGATCCTGGTTCTGTGCTCACACAGCATCCTCCCTATAGCCTTTGGTCCCAAGACCATTTCACCTTTATGATTGGAGCTGTTGAATGACATCCTTTTTCCCAGACTAGACCATCTCTGTTTGGTTCACAGCTGTGTGTCCCTGGCACCAGCATATAGAAGGTGCTGAATAAGTATTTGCTGAAAGACTGCGTGAATGAAAAGTGTCACTCAACATCTGATCCCCCATGCCTGGCACATACATTTTGCTCCCTGCAGCCACAGGTTCCACATCTGTAAACTCAAACAACCGTGGATTGAAAATATAGTGGGGAGGGCTGAGGCTGTAGCTCAGTGGTAGAGCACTTGCCTTGCACGTGTGAGGTACTGGGCTCGATCCTCAGCACCACATAAAAATAAAAACAAAACAGGTGCTGGGAGCCGGGCGGGGTGGCTCACGCTTGTAATCCCAGCACTTAGGGAGGCTGAGACAGGAGAATCGCGAGTTCAAAGCCAGCCTCAGCAATAGCGAGGCACTAAGCAACTCAGTGAGACCCTGTCTCTACATAAAACACAAAATAGGGCTGAGGATGTGGCTCAGTGGTCGAGTGCCCCTGAGTTCCATCCCCGGTACCAAAAAAAAAAAAAAAAAAAACAGGGGCTGGGGCTATAGCTCAGTGGTAGAGCGCTCGCCTTGCATGCGTGCTTGAGTCACTGGGTTCAATCCTCAGCACCACATAAAAATAAATCAATAAAATAAAGATATTAGCATCCATCTACAACTAAAAAAAATTTAAAAAAACAAAACAAAACAAAGACATTGAGTCCAACTCTAACTAAAAATATTAAAAAAAAAAAAAAGAAAATATAGGGGGGATTGTGTCTGTACTAACACATGAACAGATTTTTGTTGTTGTTCCCTAAACAATGAAGTATAACAACTATCTGTATAGCATTTACATTACATTAGGTACTATAAGTCATCTAGAGATGACATAAGATATACAGAATGTGCATAAGTTACATGCAAATACACCATTTTATATAATAGACTTGAGCATCCTCAGCTTTTGGTGTATCCAAGGGGGGTCTTGGAAACAATCTTCTGTGGCTACTGTGCCTAGTACATTTGCCTATCTGACCTGGTGTCCTCGTGGCTATTTACTAAGATCTCCTATACCCAGACACAAATGCTAATGCATCACTTATCATTTGCTTATAGCCAGAGTGAGGACAGACTAGGATTCAAACTTGTCATCTGTTTGCCTCCAGGGCCCAAGATTTTAACTACTACCCTAGTCTGCCAGGTAGGAGATCTCCAAAAGGAACCTTCCCACCCGAGTCACAGCTTGTCAATGAAGGCTCTGTGAGGTCTAACACCTGGCATAATCCTAGCAGGACACATTCACCAAGGGCCTTTCACACAGGAGGCCAAGGCTGACAAGACCTGTCCCCCTTCCCAGGGAGCTGCCCAACCCCACCTGGGTGCAGCTTGGATGGAAAAGGGGACAGCTAAAAACCATAGTAAAGAGAACAGCCCAGAACCTTATAGGTGCTTGAGGAAGTGGAGAGGCTGGTGCACATCTTTGCAAGGCAGTGCCAAGAAAGCCTCAGACAGGTTTTGGGGAAGGGGGAAAAAAATGATCAGAGTTTGATCAGATTTGCAATGAGACTAGAGTTGGGTCCGTGAGGGAAGCAGGTGGCAGGCTAAAATCGTGGAAGCAGAAAGGCTACAGAGGGGCTGCCATTTAAGTAGAGATGGAGAGGGACATAGAACAGATAGAAGACAAGAGAATGGAGAGCTCAAAAGACAACAGGCTTGGATGACTGGCTGGTTGGGACAAGTAGTATGGGAAGAGGGTGAGCCCCAAGCCCAGAGAAGAACATTGAGACTGCCCTAAAATGGGTACCTTGGGACAAGGGGCAGACTGGTGCTCATGTTGCACTGGCCTTGGAAATGGTATTGGAACCAAAGTTAGGAGAAGAGATGCTGAGCCAGAACCCTCCCATCTTCAGGCACTGTTTCCTCCTGCCCTGCCCCGCCCCACTTCCCCACAAACCTGTCCCTTTGTATTTGTCCACAAAACAGTACTTGAGCTCATAGTCACTGAGTAGGTTGTGTACTTCCTGTGGAGAGAGAAATCAGAGGACAGGGAGTCACTAGGGACTGAAGGGAACAACCTGGTGCCACCTTCAGGTGGACCAACTATACAGGTGGGTGAACTACTACCCCATTTTACAAATGAGAAAACTGAGGTTCAACATTATTTGCCCAAGCCCATTCAGTCCATCCCCAGCAGAGCTGATATTAAGAGCCTGGCTGTAGATTCCTCTCCAATAATACAACACAGAGTATGTACCTCCAGGGAAATTGTTGAACCTGTCTGAACCTCCATTTGCAAGTTTACTGCTTCTAATAACTCTAAAGTTAAGTATTAACAAACCCATCTTGTATGTGAGGAAACTGAGGCTCAAAGAGGTGAAGAAACATGTGCAGCTGGTCAGGGCAGCCATGGGAAGACTACCTAGGGGTACCTGACCAGGGAGCTCATGTTGCCAGTAAGCTTACATTGCTTGGCTTCACATGCCTCCCATTTCCCTCTTTTTGACAAGGCCACCTTCTCACAAGCCAGCTTCAAGGGCAAGGCTGGGGGCCTGCTCGTGCCAGATACACTGTACACTTTACAAGAGGGACAGTGTGTTCCCAGCTGAAACATGGAAGGCACAAGGAGGAGCACCAACCAGCTCTAGAAACAAACCAGACAAGGCACAGTGGCATCTGCCCCAGATCAAGCCCTATGCCAGTGGGCCAGAGAACAGGGATTCTCAGCAGCAGGGAGAATGAACTAATCCAATCCTCTCGACTCCCACAGGGCACTGCAGAACCGTTGGCATTGGGTCCAAAGAGCATTGGGAAGCACTGCCATAGAAAAGGACACTCCTAACAGGAAGATTAGCCAACAGGAGCGCCACAGAACATGGGCCCCCCTTTCCTGCAGAAAGATGATGGCAGGAGACTTCATTTTCCTGAGCCTTCTGGGGAAGGCTGCTACAACTTCCAGACCTACCTCTTAGAGTCATGAACAAATGCATGATATGGTAGGGCATACTCTAACCCTGAAACTTGTGGGTATCAGATCCCGCCGCCGGGTGGAAGAGGGGGAGGGGGAAAGCACAATCTGAGCAGACAGCACCTCCCAATCCGGTAGCCCATTCACAATACCCCATCGAGGCTAAAGCTGCCCGCCCCCTAACATTCTCCGCCCCTTTCAATCACTTAGTCTCGCCCAAGCCTGTGGTCACCCCTAGCAACGTCGTCCTTCAATTCAAAGTTGGTTTCTCCCTTCATTATAGTCCCCCCACATCTCGTTCTTGGTCTCTTCCGACCCCGCAAGGATCCAGCACTTGGATACCCCAGCCGATGCCCTCCCGGCGAAGCCAGCATTGGTGTCGCCTGGTTCCCCCCGCGCACGCGCACGGTGGTATTTCCCGCCACGCTCCCACACAGGCCCCCCCCATACCTGGTTGGTCACGTCCCCCGGGAGGCCCCGGATCAGTATCTTGCGGCGGTTACGGAACTGGCGCTCGGTGTGTTCCAGGCGTTTCCGGATCTCTTCTGGATCTAGCGGCGGCAACTCTTCTTCGGGCGCCCGGTGCTCCGCGGCATCGCTTGCTTCAACCTCGGTCCCAGCCTCCGGGCTCAGCGGGGGCCGGTGAGTAACGGACACGTCGGCCGCCATCTTGGGAAACCCGGCGCCTTCTGGGACCAGCGAGCCAGGGCGGAGCGGCATAGAGCGGCAACGAGGGCGCGCCCGCCGATTGGCTGGGAAAAGCCCCGCCTGTCTCCCGACCCCTTCAGCCCATTGGCCAAAGCCCGACCAGCCTCTTAGAGTTCGAGCCGCGTCTGGGTCGCCCCAGACTCCGCCCCCTCCCTCCGCAGCGGGGCCATTCAGTAGATTACGCGAGCAGTGGGAGAGTCCCGCGGCGCGGGTGGAGTGAAGCCGCGGACTACAGAGTTTATAGCCTTTATTGATGGGGAAGTCGAGAATATAGCCAAGGCCCCCGCCGTCTTTGGCATTCCGCAGCTCAGGATAGCTGTAACTCCCCGGTCTCTTCCGACTGCACAGGGTTGAGGGGCACGGAGGCGCTTTGCTTGTTCACGCGGTAGATGCCACTCCTTGTCTGCATTCCGAAGATGTATATTAAGGCCCCTGTGACAATCACCACGCCTAGAGACGCTAACACCCCTAGGAAGATGCTGACGAAGAGGGAGTTTCGTCCTGCGCAGAGAAGCTCGGAGTAAATACGCGTTCTCTGGCCCCTCCTGAGCTTGCCCCTCCATCCCCACAGCCCCTTTTTGGCTCACCCTGAACGTGCAGTATCACAAGCAAGGTGTGCGTGCCCCTCCGGCTGACTGCTTTACAGTGATAAGTGCCATTGTGGTGTAACTTGACAAAGAATGGGGTCCCAATGGGCATCTCAAGTCGGGAGTTTTCATGCAGACACTGTAGATGGGGAGCCGGATTGCCTCGGGCCTCGCACTGGAAGACATGACTCGTCTTGTCTTTCCACGCCAATCGCTGAGCACATTTGTCTGGGTCAATCTTGGGACCATCTGCAAAACCACCATGTGATCAGACCCCCAAATTCCCGAGAAGCACATGAGGCAAGGGATATTAGAGAAATTCAAGTCTCCCCAAGACTCGGATGAAGAATTAAAAGGTCTAAGTGACAACTCACACAGGACACGCAGCTGGACAGTCTCGTTCCTGTGTAAGACCTCGCCGTCCACTTTGAGGGTGGCATTACAAAAGAAGTAGTGCCCGTCGTCGCGCTCCGTGGCAGTTACCTGGAGCTGGGCGGGTTCCCCTGGGGCCCGAGCCAGGTTCCCGTCCAGGTTGAGCCGGACTCGGGGCCCCGCGGTGCAAGTCACATTCACTTTGGACCCCTCGGTGACGTTGTTCTCGCTCAGCTTCAGAATGGGCCCTAGGAAGGCTAAAGGCAGGGCATCGCCCAAGGGCTTATTGGCCAGACCCTCCACAGCTCTAACCACCCCCTCCACCAGCTCCTTCCTCTCTAGGTTTCCAAAGAGAGTTCCAAGCCCTGCGGGATTTGGGGGCCGCCCACACTACAACCCTAAATTGGCAGCTTAGTTCTCTCCTTCCCTCTACTTAGTCTCCTCCCTTGTGTGCCACGCCCTGGAGCTGCGGGAGGTCCTTTGTACAGCCTCTGGAACTGTTTTTGGTCCCATCCCTTCTTACTGAAGACAGTTAATTTCGAGCGGGCCACCCGGCTTTCGCCCCCCAGGGTCACGTTGCAGACAATTTCCTGGGCACCCTCCTGGTCTGGGCGGGCTGTGACTGTAGCTGTGGCCTTTAGCTTGTCCAGGTGGATCCTGACTTCAGGATTCAGCATCTGGTCCCCCAGCGCCAGTTGGACTTGGGCCTCAGAGGCTGGGAACAGCCCATCCAGAGTGCAGTCCACTGGCCACAAGGTGTCCACCTCCAAGGACCGGGGGGCTTCAAGGTGCGGGGGAGCCATAGGCAGGGCTAGGAAGAAGGGTAGGTGTGAACAGGAGAAGGCCTCACTCAGCATCCCTCATCCCTGCAACCAGGGTCTCTTCATACAACACCTTGTGACCTGGGTCACTCCCTTCCCAGAACAACCCACATGGCCATAGACCTTAATACTGGGGCGTTCGCAAAAGATCCCTTAGCCTCAGGCCATTCTTCTGGGGCCACCTTGTCAGTGGCCAAGGCCAAGCCTCTCAGGAATTCTTGAGGTCCAGAACACCCCCTACTCTAACTCAGCTCATCACCCAACTTCTTCAGCCCCTTCCCTCACCAAAAGTTCGGAGCTGCTGGGGGGCTGAGGTGTTTTGGAACAGTCCTAGACTTTGGGGCCGCAGGTCCAGTTCCACTCTGCACGTGAAATTGGCACCATGGTCACCTCTGCCCACCAGCACTGTGGCGGTGACCTCTGCTGGCTCCCCCACTGCAAGCTGCCGGCTCAGTTCCTCCTCCCCACGGAGCAGCACCAGGGTGAGCTGGGCCCGGGGCGCCCCGCCCCACACATGGCATTGTAGGGTGAGATTCTGGCCCACTGGCTGCCAAGGGGGAAGGAGGTCCAGCTCCACGCGCTCTGGGAACCCTAGCAGAAGGGAGGAGAAAAGTATTTGTAAGCCAACTGACCTTTCAACACCCCCCCCCAACACTTAGAGACAGAGTGTCCCTGTCAGAACTGTGACCCTGAACAACTTTTCTTTTTTGTTTTGTTTGGTTTTTCACTAATTTTTTTCTTCTTCTGGTGCTGTGGATGGAACTAGCATGGTCTCTGGCAAGCTAGGCAAGCGCTGTGCTACTGAGCTATGTCACCACCCTCCCGTTGATCTTTGTCAGTTTATTCTAGCAAACCTTCAGAGGGTAGAAGAGAAATTTCCTTTCATCCCAACTGCAGGCACTAAAAGTCAAGATTTTCTGTTCCCACAGACATCACAGCTAAGAAAGGGAAAAAATGAGGAAGGAAGAAGACTGATACTTTTTATAACCACTCATGATATTCATATTAGTCATTAAAGTTATCTAGATTTTTCCTTATACTTTCCACCTTCAACTTCAGCCACCATCATGCACACATCAACCTAGTGAAATATTGATTATGCTTCCTTTTTATGAATGAGGAAAGAGCTCAGAGAGGTGAGGTGATTTGCTCAGGGACATAGCCAGAAAGTGACAGGTTAGCATATGGGTCTTCAAAGTCATAAATGTGCCTCTTGGAAATCATACCGAGAGACTAAGTAGGCCTTTCCTCCTAGCTTCTGGCCTTGACTCCTGCCTTGAGCACTCCCAGAGACTAATTCTGTTTTTTCCAATTAGTCCCAGGTGCTCCTACCTCTCACGATTCACCTGCCATGCAACAGCCTCAGGATGCTCGAGCAGGCAGCCCCTGGGAACGCAATACCCCAGGCTGGTCCTCTCCCAAGTGTGGCTGCAGTGCCCCTCACAGGCACACCTACAGAATCCTGAGCCTGCCAGGTGTGGTGGCGCATGCCTGTAATCCCAGCAGCTGGGGAGGCTGAGGCAGGAGGATTGTGAAGCCAGCCTCAGCAAGTTAGCAAAGGCCCAAAGCAACTCAATGAGACTCTGTCTCTAAATAAAATATAAAAATGGGCTGGGGATGTGGCTCAGTGGTAAAGTGTCCCTGGTGGGAAAAAAATAAAAAATTCCTGAGCCTCCTTTGTGGAGCAGGTCACTTGTGGCCTTGGAAACCAAAATATGTTACACAGAATTCCATTGACTGGCTGCTATGGAAGATATTTAACACCTTATTTGTACAATTTCATATGTCTCCACCTTCAACTGGGCTACCACTGGGCAGGGACAGTGGCCTGCAGGTAAAGACTGGTGATGCTAGTAATTGGGATCTTGGGGTTGGCAGGGGAAACCCTGACATATAGCGTGTCACCAGTTCCTATGGTGTAAATGCTCTCACTCTGACTTAATGCCACTTCATATAATGCAGTTGGGAAGAGATGGTCATAGCTTGCTCTCCTTGGCCAAGACAAAAAGCACAGGACAAACACATCCCAGTGGGTATCCTCCAGAGGCTTCGGGGTACACACCCAGGTCATGGTCATGGTAAACTCACAGACACAGATGGGAACACACAAAGAAACATACACAGGCAGATAAACAGATGTCTACCTATGTGTTCAGCAATACAGATACAAGGCTGTGGTGTAGCTCAGTGATACAGCACGTGCTTAGAAACACACATCAACATACACTCACACACACTGACATGGACACCCACAGACATTTCAGTACACACAGGACACACACAAGCAGAGACACTGGTGCACATTCACAGATAGTCAGGCATGGAGGCGCACACCTGTGATCTCAGTGACTTGAGCTGAGGCAGAAGGATCACAGTTCAAGGGCAGCCTCAGCAATTTAGAGAGGCTCTAAGCAATAGGGCCAGACTCTCTCTCAATATAAAAAATGCAAAAGGCTGAGGATGTGGCTCAGTGGTTAAGTGCCCCAGGGTTCAAGTCCCAGCACACTCCCCCCCCCCCCAAAACAGACATTCATAGACACAAACACAGATGCTAACATACAGATATACATGTACACTCATAGAGATAATGACACACACATAGGTACACAAACGTATACAGACCCTGGTGTACACACAGGCATACACACAATCACACACACAGTACACTTATCTGTACAGATTTTACAAATCAGTAGTCAACATGAGTAGTGGAATCTGCTATTTTTCTGGTTTAACCTTTGCTTTTTGTTGTTTGGTTTTTTGTTTGTTTGTTTGTTTTGGTACCAGGGATTGAACTCAGGGATACTCGACCACTGAGCCACATCCCCAGCCCTATTTTGTGTTTTATGTAGAGACAGGGTCTCACTGAGTTGCTTAGCATCTCACGCTTGCTGAGGCTGGCTCTGAACTCGCGATTCTCCTGTCTCAGCCTCCCTAAGTGCTGGGATTACAGGCGTGTGCCACCACACCTAGCTGGGTTTTTGTTTTTTGCAGTACTGGGGATTGAACCCAGGACCTCACATACGCTAGGCAAGCATTCTTTTTTTTTTTTTTTTTTTTTGGTACCGGGGATTGAACTCAGGGGCACTCGACCACTGAGCCACATCCCCAGCCCTATTTTGTGTTTTATGTAGAGACAGGGTCTCACTGAATTGCATAGCGCCTCGCCGTTGCTGAGGCTGGCTTTGAACTCGCGATTCTCCTGTCTCAGCCTCCCTAAGTGCTGGGATTACAAGCGTGAGCCACCGCGCCCGGCTGCAAGCATTCTTAATTTTACCACCGAGTATTTTATATTTTATTTGAAACAGGTTCTTGCTAAGTTGCCCAAGCTGACCTCACATTCGCAATCCTTCTGCCTCAGTCTGTTGAGTAGCTGAGGTTACAGAGGTGCACCACCATGCCTGGGTATTTTATTCTATTATTATTGTTATTTTTAAAATATTTTTTAGATGTTGATGGACATTTATTTTATTCACTTATTTATATGCGATGCTGAGAATTGAACCCAGTGCCCTGCACATGCTAGGCAAGTGCTCTACCACTGAGCCACAATTTCTGCCCCTCTATTATTATTATTTGATACCAGGCATTGAACTCAGGGACACTCGACCACTGAGCCACATTCCCAGCCCTATTTTGTGGTTTATGTAGAGACAGGGTCTCACCGAGTTGCTTAGCGCCTTGCCGTTGCTAAGGCTGGCTTTGAACTCTCAATCCTCCTGTCTCAGCCTCCTCAGGCACTGGGATTATAAGCGTGCACCACCACGCCCGACATATTTTATTATTTATTTAGTTAGTTAGTTTTTGGTATTGGTTGATACTGGGAATTGAACCCAAGGCTACTGTACCACTGAGCTACACTCTCCCCCTCAACCCCCCGACCTTTTCATTTTTTTGAGCTAGTGTCTCACTAAGTTGCCCACGCTGGCCTCAAACTTTCATTCCTCCTGCCTCAGGAGAATCCCTCGCTGGAATTACAGACCTACACCACAGCTGGACTTTGTTCTATTTTTTTTTGGTACTGGGAATTGAACTCAGGGGTACTCAACCACTGAGCCACATCCCCAGCCCTATTTTTTTTTTAAATATTTATTTTTTAGTTATAGGTGGACAGAATATCTTTATTGTACTTTTATGTGGTGCTGAGGATCGAACCCAGTGCCTCCCGCGTGCTAGGCGAGCACGCTACCACTGCGCCACAACCCCAGCCCCCCCAGCCCTATTTTTGTGTTTTATGTAGAGACAGGGTCTCATTGAGTTGCTTAGTGCCTCGCCATTGCTGAGGCTGGCTTTGAACTTGCGATTCTCCTGTCTCAGCCTCCCTAAGTGCTGGGATTACAGGCTTGAGCCACTGCGCCCGGCTGTTCTATTTTTTTAAATGCTGAGAACCTATGATTCCTAAGTAACCAGTAAGAGTGGGCGCGATGTAATCCTACCACTTTGAAGCACAAAATAGGGCTGGGGATGTGGCTCAGTGGTGGAAAACCCGAGTTCAAACGCTGGTACCAAAAAAAAGAAAAGAAAAAAAAAACAGTAAGGGGAGGGCGGGGCAGGGATTTGGGAGCTGCGGTGTAGCTGGGTGAGTGCTTGCCTGGCATGTCTGAGGCCCTGGGTTCCATCCCCAGCATGGGACAGGATGTTTTCTGGGACCTAGGGAAAGTGATCTGCATGCTTTAGATGAGATGCATCTCTGCCTGTCTGTCTTTTTTCACACAGATCCAGGTCTGAGCCCTTGTCTGTTCCTGCAAACTCAGGATCCCCATTCCTCAGAGCCACTGGCCATTTGCCCCCAGCACTGAACAAGGCCAGTCTTACCCCAAAGCACATGTACTCACGGTACACAGTGATGGCCGAGGAGCTATTCATCTGGGAGCCATTACAGAACCCGGAGCAGATGATCGTGCTGTCACCAGTCACATTGCTGAGGCGGAAGGCTGCCCAGCCCCGGTCTTGACCTATGAGTTCCTTTGGTAGGGATGTTTCTAGGGCAATGAGATCAGGATAAGGGCACCTGGTGCTGCAGTTAACCGAGAGGGACCCACCGGGAGGAAGCACTGGGTCCTGGGGCTCCACCTGCAGAGGGAACTCCTGGCTCTGGGCACCTGCAACAACAGGAGGAAGTTCTGTGGTTGTTCGGGTGCCCACAGCCCACCCAGCAGCTGGCCCCTTTCATGCCAGGATAACGGCCCCTGCTCTGGTGATGTTCCGAGTCCAGTGAGGAAGTCAGGAGGAGGAGGCCTCCTCCTTGGGAGGAGGCCAGGGGAGACTCTGACTCGGCTTACGGGAGGAGGTGGGTCAAGGAAGGCTCCCTGGACAGGTGGTTTTGAAGCCTAAGTAGGAATTTGCCAAGTGAAAGAGAAGAGGGACTCTGGTAGACCACACAGGCAAATGCTGGGGTCTAAGTAAAGCTGGAAGTAAACAGGAGGCCTCGAGCACTGAGAGAGAGAGAGGGAGCAGGGAGGGGGAATGCGTGGGGGTAGACGGACCATAAGTCACAAGCAGGGACCTCACGCCAAAGAAGAGTCAGGAGCTAGAACTTTCTCCTGGGGTTGCTGGGGAGCCCTTTGTCCGATCTGCGATTGACTAAAGGGTTTGCAGGGCGAGGCCTCAGGATGTGCAATGCTCTGCTTTCTGTTTCCCCAAGCCCTGCCCATCCCTTAACCCAGCCTGCCCAGCTTGACCAGCCTCACCTGGGGGCAGCAGACAGCAGATCAATAGCTGGAAGATGACCGGAGTCCAGCAGGTCCCCAGCAGCAGGCTGGAGGGCATCATGGTGGCCAGGCTGAGAGAAGAAGATGCGTTTAAGAGGTGTCCCACAGTGTATGAGGGAGGAGACGGAAGCCAGCAGTTAAGATTGCAGAAGTGCAGAGGCCTGGAGTGGGTAGGAGGAGGCTCTGCCCCAGGGACCTAGGCTAGGGGGCCCAGACGGACTGGCAACGGGAGAGTCTACAACAGGGACAGGGCAGGACCCAGTTGCTCTGCTGACACCCAAGCGAACTCACAGGAAATAGGAAATGCTGACAGAATTGGCGGCTACTTTCTCCAAGAACTGAAGCCTTGAGGGTGGGGATTGAGGCGGATGATACACCTTCCGCCAAACTTAGGTGGAGACTCAGGGTTCAGTCCCCAGAGAGGAAGTCAATAGGAGGGCTCGAGTACTGCCCTCTGGGCGATAAGGCAGCTTTGCTTTGTTGCTGCTGCTGCTTTTTTTTTTTGAGACCAGGTCTCGCTGTTGCCCAGACTGCCTCCAACTCCCGGGCTCAAGCAGTCCTCCTGTCTCAGCCTCCTGCGTAGCTGGGACTGCAAGTGTGTACCACCCCAACTGGCAATAAGGTAGAATCTCAAGGGGCCACAATGTGGGGATTGTGAGGCATAGTTTCAAGGGGTTTGTGTGAGATCTCAACATTCCCTGGGGGCAAGTAAGAGATTTGGAGGCCCCGGTGAGGGGCCCTCAGGAAGAGTGGAGCTATAAAAATGAACAAAGCCAACACTGGTTGAACTTGTGTGCCACGCCCTGTACTGACCACTGAGTGGCTCCTGTAAAACCTGTGCATTTGAAGGTTTGAGGGGCCCTGTTTCCCCGCAGGCAGTCCTGAGGTGGGGTGTTTTGGGCACAGTTGGGTCCCAAGCTGCGGTCTCTTCAGGATGCAGCTGTGGCTGGTTTTTACCACCATCCTGTTCTCCCCTTTCTGCCCTCCCCAGGGAGCTGTCCGCTTTACTCCAAAAGAAGGGTCCAGGAGTCTTGGATCTAGGCATTTCCCCTCCCACCCACCCCATCTCTGGCCTCTGGTCAGCCTCCCGGGCCTCTGATCTGAGCTCCAGAGAGGGACCTTGTTGCAGGCCTGAACACTGAGGTGCATTCACCCACTCTTCCAATGCCTGGGTTTACCTGGAATCCGCACCCAGAGCATTCCCCCTCCAACCCGGCTGCCCCTCTGCTGCCCTCTCTACCTCCAAACAATGCATTTCCCACTCTAAGTTGAGATGTAAATCAGAAGCTAAAACCCAGATAGACAATATTTTGTAGCTGGGCATAGTGGCGCACAACTGTAATCCCAGAGACTCAGGCTGAGGTAGGAGGATCATAAATTAGAGGCCAGCCTCAGGAACTTAGCAAGTCCCTATCTCACAGTAAAAAATTAAAAAGTGCTGGGGTGACAGGCGTGTACCATGGCACCTGGCTTATTTAATTTTTTTATGTGGTGCTGGAGATCGAACCCAGTGACTCACAGGTGCTAGGCAAGCGCTCTACCACTAAGCCACAACCCCAGCCCAGGGACTCTTGATATTTGTACACTCATGTTCAAACTGGCATCACTAGCAGTAACCAAATGGTGGTGGCAACTCAGGCATCATAAGTGGATGAATGGACAAAAAAATGTGGGACGTCCATATAAAGAGATATTATGTAGCCCTAAAAAGGAAAGTAATTCTGACAAAGGCTACAACAGGAATTTTTTTTCTTTCCACTACTGGGGATTGAACTCAGGGGCACTCTACCACAGAGATATATCCCTAGCTTTCTTTATTTTTTCTTTTGAGACAGCATCTCACTAAGTTGCCAAGGTCAGCCTCAAATTAGCAATCCTCCTGCCTCAGCCTCCTGAGCTGCTGGGATTACAGCTGTGCACTATCATACCTGGTTTACGTGGATAAATGTTGAGGACATTGTGCTAAGTGAAACAGGCCAGTCACAAAGGACACAGGTTGTGTGCTTCCACTTATTTGAGGTACCTTGCATAGGCAAATTCATAGGGACAGTAGAATAGAAGCTACCAGCAGCTCAGGCAGGGCAAGTTAGTGTTTGATGGGTACAGAATTTCAGTTTGGAAACAAGAAAAACTTCTAGAAATTATAATGGTATTGATTATGCAATATTGTGAATGTATTTAATGCACTGAACTGTACATTTAAAAATGGTTAAAATGGGAAGCTGGGGTTGTGGTTCAGTGGTAGAGCACTTGCCTTGCACGTGTGAGTCACTGGGTTTGATCCTCAGCACCACATAAAAATAAATAAATAAATAAATATATTGCATCTATCTACAACTAAAAAAAATTTTTAAAAATGGTTAAGCTGGGCATGGTGGCGCACGCTGGGAATAGTGGCTCAGTGGTTGAGCACCCCTGAGTTCAATTCTCAGTCCAAAAAAAAAAAAAAAGGTTAAAATGGAGCTGGGGTTATAGCTTTAGAGCTTACTGGTAGAGCACATTCCTAGCACTTCTAGCACCTGTGAGGCACTGGGTTTGATCCTCGGCACCACATAAAAATACATAAACAAAGCTATGGTGTCCATCTACAAATACAAATTTTTAAAAAATGTTTAAAATGAGCCGGGCGCGGTGGCTCATGCCTGTAATCCCAGCACTTAGGGAGGCTGAGACAGGAGAATCGCGAGTTCAAAGCCAGCCTCAGCAACGGCGAGGCGCTAAGCAACTCTGTGAGACTCTGTCTCTACATAAAACACAAAATAGGGCTGGGGATGTGGCTCAGTGGTCGAGTGCCCCTGAGTTCAATCTCCAGTACCAAAAAAAAAAACCCACAAAGGAGGAACTGAGGATGTAGCTCAGTGGTGAAGCCTGGGTTCAATCCCTGAAGGATGTGGACAGCTGCTCCTGTCATTAAAACAAGGCCAAGCAGATATGCGCTTCCCGCTGAGAACACAGTGCCACCAGAGAAGGAATCTTGCCAAAAGCAAAAGCAAACAGTTTACAGTTCGTCAAGTTCAGTGGAAAGAGGAATGTGTTTAAACTGTACCACAAAGATGACATCATACTAGTAAAATCGATTGGACAACAAACCTGGTTTCAACAACAAATATGTGGCAAGGGGGAAGAACACAGCAGAACCCAGAGGCTTGAGGAGACTAAGGAAACTGCCCTCAACTACATGCAATTGTGGATCTTATTCAGATTTTGATTTGAACAAACTACAAAATGACACAACACAAATATTTAATAACGAATTGGGGAAATCTAAATCTTCATGCACTATGCAATGGTATATATATATTTTTGGTACTGGGGATTGAACTCAGGGGCACTTGAGCACCGAGCCACATCCCCAGCCCTATTTTGTGTTTTATGTAGAGACAGGGTCTCACTGAGTTGCTTAGCGCCTCACCGTTGCTGAGGCTGGCTTTGAACTTGCGACTGTCCTATTTCAGCTTCCTGAAGTGCTGGGATTACAGGCTTGCGCCACCGCGCCCAGTTTATGCAATGATATTGAGGAATTATCTTTGACCTTTTCTGTGTGCTAATGACAATGTGATGACTGTTTGCAGTTATCTTTTTGAGATACATTTTGAAGTTTTTACAAACAGAATGATATAATGTGCAGGATTTGTTTCAGAATTATTTAGTGGCTGCCAGGCACAGGGCACACACCTGTAGACCCAGTGGCTCAGGAGGCTGAGGCAGGAGAATTGAAAGTTCCAGGCCAGCCTTGGCAATTTAGTGAGACCCTGTCTCAAAATAAAAATAAAAATAACTGGGAGTATAGTTCAGCCACAAAGTGCCCCTGGGTTCAATCCCAGTACCTCCCCACCAGGTACTGGGGTAGGGATGAGAGTAGATTCAAGACTGGGGCTGGGGGGTGTAGCTCAGTGGTAGAGCACACATACTTAGCATGTGTGGGGCCCAGGGTTCCATCCCCAGCACCAAAATTAAATAAATAAACAAGACTGAACCTATAGTCCCTGCTCCTTTGTAGGCTGAGGCAGGAGAACATTTTGAATCCAGGAGTTTGACATCAGCCTGAACAATAACCTCAAACAAAAAACAGAACACAAGACTGGCCCCCTTTGATGCTGCCTAGTGGTTAAGGTACAATTTGTTCCATTGTTCCCTCTAGTTAGCAATATGTTTGAAATTGTCCATAATAAAAAGTTTTAAAAAGTAACTTACAAGCCGGGCGCGGTGGCTCACGCTTGTAATCCCAGCACTTAGGGAGGCTGAGACAGGAAAATCGCGAGTTCAAAGCCAGCCTCAGCAACGGCGAGGCGCTAAGCAACTCAGTGAGACCCTGTCTCTACATAAAACAGAAAATAGGGCTGGGGATGTGGCTCAGTGGTCGAGTGCCCCTGAGTTCAATCCCCGGTACCAAAAAAAAAAAAAAAAAAGTAATTTACACATCCACAAAAAAACCCCTGCACATAGATGTTTGTAACAGCTTTATTCATAACTGCCAAAACTTAGAAGCAACCAGGATGTCCTTCAGTAGCTGAATGGATAAATTGGAGTTCATTAACATGATGCAATATTAATCTAAAAAAAAAAAAAAGCTTGCCGGGCGCGGCGGCTCAAGCCTGTAATCCCAGCACTTAGGGAGGCTGAGGCAGGAGAATTGCGAGTTCAAAGCCAGCCTCAGCAAGGGCGAGGCGCTAAGCAACTCAGTGAGACCCTGTCTCTACATAAAACACAAAATAGGGCTGGGGATGCGGCTCAGTGGTCGAGTGCCCCTGAGTTCAATCCCCGGTACCCCCTCAAAATAAAAAAATAAAAATAAATAAAAATGAAGATCAGGTGGCACATGCATATAATACCAGCTATTCAGAAAGCTGAGACTCCTAGGAGAATCACAAGTTCGAGGCCAGCCTGGCTAATTTAGTGAGATCCTTTCTCCAAATTAAAAAAAAAAAAAAAAAGTAAAGGGCTAGGTAAGTAGATCAGTGGTAGACTGTCCCTGGGTTCAATCCCTAGTACTGCCAAAACAAACTACTGAACAAGCCAAACTGCTTTGGAATGGTATGGGATTTTCAGTCAGGACAGGATTGAGAGCGTGTGTGTGGTACAGGGGATCAAATCCAGGGTTTCATGTATGCCAGGCAAGCATACTACTGAGCCATCCCCAGCCCAACACACAAGTCTTATTAAAAGTTCTTTATGGAAGCTGGATGTGGTGGCCCACGCCTGTAATCCCAGCACTTAGGGAGGCTGAGGCAGGAGAATTGCGAGTTCAAAGCCAGCCTCAGCAAGGGCGAGGCGCTAAGCAACTCAGTGAGACCCTGTCTCTACATAAAACACAAAATAGGGCTGGGGATGCAGCTCAATGGTTGAGTGCCCCTGAGTTCAATCCCCAGTACCAAAAAAAAAAAAGTTCTTCATGGGCAGGGCATGGTGGTGCACGCCTGTAATCCCAGTGGCTCAGAAGGCGGAGGTAGGAGGATCATGAGTTCAAAGCCGGCCTCAGCAACTTGGTGAGGCTCTAAGCAACTCAGTGAGACCCTGTCTCTAAGTAAAATACACAAAAATGGAGGGATGGCTTGGAATGTGGCTTATTGGGTAAGCGCCCCTGGGTTCAATTCCTGGTACTGGAGGGAGAAAAGGAAAAGTTCTGTATGGAGACAGAGAAGGAAAATACTTAACTGCCTTTCACAAATGTGTCTGACTTCAAAATCCATCTCAAATCAGGCCTGTTAAGCAGAAACACTTTGACAAACACCAGAATAACAATTATACCAAATGTTTATTAAGCATCATTTGCATGTCTCTCTGCTAGGCAGTTTACATGCACCATTTCATCAGCTCTTCACACTTACACCCTATGAGATACCAAGCACTACCATACCCACAGTTGAGAAGTGAAGCCCAGAGAAGTGAAGCCATTTGCATGTGGCCACACAGGAAGGAAAGAGTGAAACTAAGGTCATATCTATGTGGCAACTGCCCCCCCGCCCAGTCCTTTGTACATTTAACAAGTAATTATTTAGTGCCTCCTGTGTACTGGTCTAACAGGTGGCTTAACCTCTTACTTTTGGTGCTGGGGACAGAGCCCAGGGCCTGTCTCACTATATGCTCTACCACTGGGCTCCACCCCTAGCCTACCAGAACGGTTCAGAGGGGAGCAGAAATTTAATAGCTGAATCCAGCTACCTCTTCAGTGTCTCACTCTAGCTGCATGCCCCCCAAAGTAGACCCCAGCTAATCCACTTTGCTGAAGATGGGTCCCCAGGACCACAGCCTGCAGCACAGGAAATATTGCGTTTCATTACCAGCTGGTGAAGATGGTAAGTTTTAAGTTGGGAGTTGGGGGAAGGTAAAAGGATGGGATCCCTGCCCATCCCAAGTCCTTCAGGGTCATGTCAGGTTCATGGCCAAGGACGTAAAGTCAGTTGACAGAGGTGGGGTCTCCAGATAGGAGTAAAGCAGCTTCCTCTTCTCGGGGTGGGGGGAGGAAGTCCTCTCCATGGGCGCAGCTGGGCCATCTCCCAGCACAGCTGCCCTTGTGTCTCAGCACACGCTGAACACTGAAGGAGCTTGGCCTTGGTATCTCTCATGGACCATCTTGAGGATGGGTATGAGGTTCTGGAAGGTGGGGCGGAAGGAGGCCTCTGCCTCCCAGCAGTTCCTCAGGAGGTGATAGATCTGGAGAGGGAGGAGCGGGGCTGTGCCTGCTGCCGTCTGCATGGCTTAAAGACAGGAGCAGGGGAAGGCGGGGGTCTCACCTCACAGGGGCATTTGTCAGGTCGTGGCAGCCTCTCCCCTCGTTCCAGCAATTCAGTGAGCCTCAGCACCGTCATCTGTCCCTGGGTGAGGCCTATAAGCTCCATGAATTTCTATGGCAGAATCAAGACAAGCTCTTTCCCAGAGATAGGGAAGACTGGCCAGAAATTTGGCACTGGACTGCTAGAGTTCTAATCCCACCTGACACTTCTCAGCTCTAACTTTGGACTTGCCACTAAGCTTCTCTGGGCCTCAGTTTGCTCATCCCTGAAAAAGGATGTAGCCAGCCTCAGCAAGAGCGAGGTGCTAAGCAACTCAGTGAGACCCTGTCTCTACATAAAACACAAAACAGAGCTGGGGATGTGGCTCAGTGGGCGAGTGCCCCTGGGTTCAATCTCCAGTACCAAAAAAAAAAAAAAAAAAAAAGGATGTGAATATCTTCTACTGGGGTTACTATGAAAGTTAGGTAATCTGATCTTCATGGCTAAGCCTCCATCAGGGGCTCACTGTTATTAAGCCTTGTGACATGTAGGTTCTACTGGTCAGAAACTTTTTTTTATTATTTTTTAAGACTGGGTCTCACTGTGTTGCCCAGGGTGGTCTCCAACTCCTGGACTCAAGTGATCCTCCTGCTGCAGCCTCTGGAGTAGCTGGGATATAGTCTGTGCTGAAATGGCCATATCAGAATTATTTAATTTTATGAGGCATTCTGCCTTTTGGACAATCTAACACTTTCCTAGCTCCTCCTCTCAGCTCAGACCTGACAAATCACTGTGACCCTCATCTACACAGTGACTGGTTACAGGTGTACATGTGAGTCAAGCCAGGCCAATCAGAGGAAAGCCCTGGGCATTATGCAGAAAAGAGGACCCTAGGCCCCCTGGGCTGAGGCTGTGGGCACCTGGAGGGCTGGGGGCACAGTTGCCAGAGAAGAGGGAGAGCCAGCCTGTGATGCCACCATAGAGTACAAACCAAGAACACGTGACTCCTGGTGACTCGGGCTCCACTCCCAGCGGCATTTGCAAATAGTGGGACAAACTGCTCCTATTTTGCCTATGTCCAATGAGTAGGGTTTCTGTCATGATCACAGCCCCTTACCCTGCAAGTGGCCCATTTTCCAGGTCAGGACTATGAGGCTCGGGTAGGTGAAGTGCTTGCCAGGGTGGGAGCTGGGCTGCGAATGCCTGCTTTCTAATTTCCCTAGCCTACTGTAGGGTGAGGGCATGGGCCTGGCACTCACGGAAGGGGGACTCTGGCTAGAGTCACAGTATGTCAACAGCTCATAGAGGGTGACCCCGAAGGACCAGACGTCAGATGCATAGTAGAACTTACATTCCTTCAGGCACTCTGGGGCATACCTGTAGAGAGGCAACACTCAGGTCTAGGGACTGCACTCAGGGCTTGGGAGTCAGGCCAGTCTAGAACCCTCACCTGGGGGAGCTGAAGGACCCCTCTGACCCCAGTTGAGATTCCACTCTTAAGGGCCTAGCCTGAGTGGGGTGGAGATCTATTGATCAAGCCAAGCTGACCCCATCCTCCAGGCAATGCTGA
The DNA here is from genome assembly GCA_028644305.1 of Xerus rutilus. Lineage (NCBI taxonomy): Eukaryota > Metazoa > Chordata > Mammalia > Rodentia > Sciuridae > Xerus > Xerus rutilus. The sequence goes on from CM053413.1 coordinate 6,719,782, forward strand.
GCTCTAGCCCCACCTCCTGGCATCTCTAGGCCCCACCCAACCTCACTGGGACCAGGCCTTGCCCTCTGAGACCCAATCTCCTTGACCCTGCCTGTTCCAAGTGACCCTGGCACCGTGCCCTGACCCTGACTGGGTCCCCGCCTGGTCACCAGAACACAGGGCTGTCGCCATCCTCGCGCACGCGGTAGTACTCGTGGCCTTCAGGCATGGCCTTGGCTAGGCCAAAGTCCCCAATCTTGACCAGCCTGTCGTTGTCCAGCAGCACGTTGCGCGCAGCTAGATCTCGATGGATGTAGTGCTGCGCGTGCAGGTAGGCCATGCCCTGGGGGCGAGGCAAGGTCAGCCAAGATCAGTGGGGCAGGGCCTGAGGATGAGGACAAGGCTGGCTGGGGAACATCAGGTTAGGCTTGTGCAGACCCAGTCAAAATAGCAGGGTGGCAGGTAGGGAGGGTCAAGCAAAAGGAAGAAGCTGGGCGCGGTGGCACACAGTAATCCCAGCAGCTGGGAGGCTGAGGCAGGAGGATCGCGAGTTCAAAGCTTCAGTAAAAGCAGCTGGGCACGGTGGCGCAAGCCTGTAATCCCAGCACTTAGGGAGGCTGAGACAGGAGAATCACGAGTTCAAAGCCAGCCTCAGCAACGGCGAGGCACTAAGCAACTCAGTGAGACCCTGTCTCTACATAACACACAAAATAGGGCTGGAGATGTGGCTCAGTGGTCGAGTGCCCCTGAGTTCAATCCCCAGTGACCCTCTCCCCCAAAAAAAGGAGGAGCCAAGGAGCTGGTGTGAGCCCAGAAGAGCTAAGCTGGGCTGAGGGAGTGAGAATTGGGAGGAGCCGGGAGGTCTGGGCATGGCCAACTGAGCAGGTGGGTCCAGGGCAGGGCCAAGATGGGTGTGGCCAGGTGAACTGGACACAAAGAAGTTGGTGGAAGGAAGTCAGTTCAAGGACAAGGGTGCCTTGCTCAGAGAGCAAGAGTGGGCTAGCAGACAGGATAGACTTGTTCAGGGCAGGCCAAATCAGAGCAGCAGGTTCGGGAAACAGGTGGAGGGCCCTCCCACCTCACAGATCTGCTGAGCAAACAGCAGCAGCTGGGCCAGCCCAACGTTGTGCCGGGGCAGGTAGTCGCGGAGGCTGCCCAGGGGCACGTACTCCATAACCAGCTGCACCGACTTCTCCCCTGTTTCAAAAAAGGGCTGGTAGGGGAAGCCGAGGGAGGGGCCAGGGGTACCCACCCTCAGCCCTGCACAGTGCCCTCCCAGGTGTGGAGGAAAGCCAGGACCTGCACACATGGGGGACCCAGTCCTCAAGCAGGAGGGACCCGTCCCGATCCCTGTCCCAGAGCATGGGAAGCACCAGCGCTCCCCTCACTCTTGGTCTCAGCAGGTGGCGGCCCCCAGCTGGAAAGGAGTCTGCCTGGCTGCAAGATTCTAAATGAACAAACCAGAGGCTCCGCCCAAAAGGCCACAAGACTACCCCTGGGGCCTGCACATCTCAGCCTCACCCAGTCTTGCCCACCTTGGTCCTCACAGCAGCCCTTGTACTTGACGATGTGCTCGTGGTAGAGGGTGCGCAGGATATCGATCTCCCGTCTCCAGCCAGAGCGGAGCTGGGGCCCACAGTCTGCCTTGAGGGCTTTCACGGCCACCATCTCACCAGTGCCATCGTTGGTCGGATCGTAGCAGTACAGGCTGACCTTGCCAAAGTGACCCTGGCCGCAGTGCACAGGAAGATATACCCCACTCCTGTGTTTCTAGGTCACACCTCCTGGTAGATCCGAAGGCTCCAGGCCCTACCTACTCTGTGGTGATGGTTTTCCTTGAGGCCTGCATCCTGGAACTCCCTCAAAGCCGAGGGTGTTTCCATCCACAATACTGAAAACTGTCCTCAGGCAGGACTTCCCTGAATTCCCCTACTCCCGCCAGGTAAGCTTTCTAAAAGCCCTGCCCCCATCTCTCCAGGTTCCACCCTCACCTCGCCAAGATCCCGAATCTTTTTCAAATATCGCTTGTGGAAAACTGTGGGGTCCGACACTGGTGAGTCTGGATTTACAGCAGAGACGTCCACTAGATCTGGAAGAGTCATACCAGATGAGGCTCAGCCCTGGCCCTCTCCCCAGCAGGCCCACACGCCAGGGAAACAAGGCGGGCCACTGCTTCCCAGCATCCTGAGGTAAGGACACTTCCCCCCAACAGGTGGCTGGAAGACTCCACTGTCTGTACAAAATGCACAGAGATGGCTGCATCAAAACTGACGCCACAGCGCTCAGCACGTAGCTCAGTGGGAGGGAGCTTGCCTAGCTTGGAGGTCACGGGTTCCATTCCCAGCACCGCAAAACAAAAAGAAACCAAAAACAGACACCCGGATATGCTGAGATTGGGCAGAAAACACCAACATTACATCCAGAGAGAAAAGAAAAAAGCTGCAATGGTCTAATTCATCCAAAGCAATTGAAGTTCTCCCCTAGGCCCCTCGCCCTTTGACTCTGCCTCAGTACAGAGACCTGGAGGACACCATGTCTGTGTGAGCAGGACCCCAACCCTGGGAGGGTGCCGGCACTGAGATGGGGCTCACTGTGGGGTTGCAGCTGGGTGAGGTCACGCAGAACAGTGCGGAACGAAGGTCGCAGGGCCGGCTCGTAGGTAAGGCACTGGCTGGTGATGGTGGCCAGTTCCGGGCACGAGGGCTCTGGCAGGTGATGCTGCTTCTGGTAGAACCGCTCTTTCTGTGGAGGGGGGCACCCATGGGATTCAGCATGGCCCCGGTCCTGCCCCTCTCGCAAGCAGTGGAGCCCCTGGTGCTTGCTGCTGTCATTCCCATTTTGCAGATGAGGGAACTGAGGCTGAGCAGGGCTGCAGAGCCACATGCAGCTGCCTCTGCCGTGCTGGTGCATCTCACCATCAGCACACGCTGTCTTGGCTGTCACCTTTCTGCTCTCTGCCCTCAGACTGCTGCTCCCTGAGAGTTGCAAAGACTCCAGGCCTTTGCACAAGCCGAGCCCTCGTGCACAGTGTCCTAGCCTGGTGCTGCAGTTTCAGGTATGGCTCATGGGTCTAATTCTGCACTTAGACAAAACCTCCTTTGGGAAGCCTTGCCTGACCCTTCAGAGGCCATTTGTCCCTGAGCCAAGAGCCTTGACCACCAGCTCTGGGAGGACAAGGAGGAACATACCCCGTCCCACAACCTGAATGTCTCCATCTCTGTCTGGTCACTGCCTAAAGCCAAAGCCTACAGCTTATTTGACTCCTGTGTGCTGGGCGCTACTGATTTCTACAAGGACCTTAAAAAACTGGGATTACAATTAACCCTGCGCCCAGGGATCCCCTGGTCATACCTCAGAGGGGCCACGGCCCTGCAGAGGGGCCTCTCCATCAAAGCAGATCTCGAGGAGGGTGGCACCAAAGCCCCACTTGTCAGCTGCGGTGCACAGACTAGTGGCCCCAGCAGGCAGGCACTCGGGCGCCGTCCAGGGGATGCGTTCCACCCTCTCTGCGGGCCATGCTCAATCACCAAGGGCGGAAGGAGTAGGGAAGCCCGCCCCTGCGGCCACCCTGCTCAGGTACTCACCCTCCCTGGAGAGGGCGCCCAGGCCCACACCGGGGTCACTCAGCTTGATGAAGGGGCTGGTGCCCTCTGCCAGCCCCAGCCGTGCCAGGAGGATGTTCCGGCCACACACATTACCATGAACCAGGTTCTTGTCCTCCTGGGGTGGCAGACAAGGAGACGGGGCATGGCCACCTGGCAGGGGCACACACTATCCCCAAACCCCATCCCATGAGGCCTTCATAGGGACAGCCATGTGAAAAAGACATCGTGGTCATTACTGGGATGCCAAGATAATACGCTGTTGTTATGATCAGGCGGCATGGTGGGGTGGCATGGCGGGGGATGAACGGCCAGAGGACCCTATAGTTGTCCTTAAATGCACGTCAGGCACACTCCTACCCAGTGCCTTTGATGTCCCCTGCCTCATGTCCTCTCAGCTCCCTCCCTCATGTCCAGGTAGCCTTAGGAAGGCCTTCCAAACCACCTATTTAAACCTCCACCTTCCTCAGTGAGACCCTGTCTCAAAGAAATAAAAAAGGGCTGGGGATGTGGCTCAGTGGTTACATTCTCCTGGGTTCAATATCTGATACTAAAATAATGATAGTAATAATAATAATAAATAAAAATTTGGGGGCTGGGGTTATGGCGCAGTGGTAGCGTGCTGGCCTAGCATGCGGGAGGCACTGGGTTCGATCCTCAGCACCACATAAAAGTAAAAATAAAGATATTCTGTCCACCTACAACTAAAAAATAAATATTAAAAATAAATAAATAAATAAAAATTTTAAAAAAGGCTGCAGGGGTTGGGGTCGTGGCTCAGTGGTAGAGCACTTGCCTTGCATGCGCAAGGCACTGGGTTCGATCCTCAGCACCACATACAAAATACATAAATAAATAAAATAAAAATTTAAAAAAAAAAAAAAAAAAAAAAAAAAAAAAAAAGGCTGGAGAGGTAGCTCAATGGTGCAGTGCCCCCGGGTTCAGTCCCCGGTACCTAAGTAAGTACAATAAATGAATAAATAAATAAAGCAAGCCTATAGGAGGATGTAGGTGGTTCCAGGCAAACACTATTTCATTTTATAGAAGGGACTTGAACGTCTGTGCAGTTTGTATTCTTGGGGGTCCCGGAACCAATCCCCCAAGGATACTGAAGGAGGATGTATGATTCCCTCTCTCCTGGTGAAAATGCCTTGAGAAGAGGGATTTGTATAACTTTATTTTGTTTGTTTATTTATTTATTTATTTTTATTTATTTTTGGTACCGGGGATTGAACTCAGGGTCACTCAACCACTGAGCCACATCCCCAGCCCTATTTTGTGTTTTATGTAGAGACAAGGTCTCACTGAGTTGCTTAGCACCTCACCATTGCTGAGGCTGGCTTTGAACTCGCGATTCTCCTGTCTCAACCTCCCTAAGTGCTGGTATTTATTTATTTTTATGTGGCGCTGAGGATCGAACCCAGTGCCTGATACGTGCAAGGCAAGCGCTCTACCACTGAGCCACACCCCCAGCCTGAGGACAGGGATTTGACTGTTCCATTATTTGCAGGCCTAGGTCTGGGCTTGGCATCCGGAGGGTGCCTAGTAAGCACTGAGCAAGAAGGTGAAGGGGGAAACTCTGGAAAGTGGGGTGACCATCCCAGGAAGGACTGGGAGATGAAAGGCTAGAGACAGAAGACAGCACCTAAGGACACTGCCCAAGGGACCTGGGACACAATGAGCAGAGGACAGATGGATTTGTGGACAGATCTCCCAGGTGTGGCATGTGGTCCAAAGATGCATCTTGGACTCCCATCCAAAGCCCAGCCGTCAGCCCCCTCACCAACACAGGTGCCAGCCCAGCCCACGCACCAGGTAGCTGAGGGCGCTGGCCAACTGCTGAGCCACTGCCACCTTCCAGGCCATGGGCACGTGGCCCTTCTCTCGCCGCAGCCACACGTCCAGGGGCCCGTTTTCTACGTACTCCGTCACCATGATGTCTGCAAAGACCTAGCTGCTCCAGGGGCTGCCCCACCTCCTGCGGGCCTCCCACCTCCATGGGCTAGGGGCCAACTGGGGGCTGGGCCTGTGGCTGGGGACAGTGTGGGGACAGAGGGGTTAGGTCAGGTTTGGGAGTAAATCTGGGAAGAGAAGAAATGCAAGATGAGCATGGGGTTGGGCGAGGTGGTGCACGCCTGTAATCCCAGTGGCGTGGGAGGCTGAGGCAGGAGGATCGCGAGTTCAAAGCCAGCTTCAGCAAAAGCAAGGTGCTAAGCAGCTCAGCGAGACCCTGTCTCTAAATAAAACAAAAATAGGGCTGGGGATGTTGCTCAGTGGTTGAGTGCCCAAGTTCAATCCCTGGTATCCTCCCACAGAAAAGATGGAGCATGGGATGAGGCAGAGGTCAATAGGGGCCTTGGGACCCAGGTGGGGTGGGGCCTGGAGAGACTGCTGTGAAAGTATAACGGTGAGCACAGGAGCAGGAACCAGGGGTGGGTGTGCACAGAAGCGGAGGTTTGGGCAGGACGGAGGTCAGGATACAGAACAGTGCAGGCAGGCAGGGCGGGAGTGAGGCCAGTGCTGGGGACAGCAAGAGAGGTGAGCATACACTTGGGGTTATGGTCCTGGTGGGGCTTGGGTCATCCTGTACAAGCAGCTTTGAGGGACACAGAGGAGGGACAGAGGTGGCATTATGTTTTAGGCAATGCTGGATATTTAGAGGTTGGGGTCTGGGAGGACCACGGGACACCACAGGGCTGCAGTCTGCCAGGGGCCAGCATGCTGCTGGGTCAGAGGGGACAGGCTGGGCTGTAGAGGGGCTGGGATGGGATGGAGATTGGGAAGGAGTCGGGAGTCAGTGTGGCCGAGGGTGTGGTCAGGGTATAGCCACGGGAGGGTGCGGGGGAGGCCAAGGTATAATCTGGGTTGGACGCAAGTTGAGGTTGATACGTGGTCAGCAGTGGGGTATAGGTTGACAGTCAAGGTGCAGCCTTGGGTGAGGGGGCAGAGGAGAGTCGGGAAGAGGTCAGGGGTCAGCGACTGCTCAGGGAGTGGGAATAAGTAGGTGCACTCTGGTCTCGAGGGGGTGTGATGGGGCCGACTCACTCTCGGAGCCGCGCACACAGACGCCATGCACAAAGGCCAGATGCACATGGGAGACCTGGCTCATGAGGCTGGCTGTCTCGTAGAAGGCCTGCGGGAACCGGGCAGGTTGGGGACTGCAAACCTCACCCCACATCCTGCCCCCACTGCACAAGCATGCCGGCCACCCTACTCACTCACCAGGGCGATGTCATGGTGACTGGGGTCCAGGACTTTAAGCACCACTCGCAGCTGCTGCCCACAGCCCTCTCCAGGTTTGGGGGAGTCTCTGCCATCTGCTTTGCCCTCCTCAGGGCCCCCCACTCGCAAGAGGCCCTCATATACATTGGTCCTTGTACCCTGGCCCAAGTGGGATAGCTGCAGGAAGTAGCATAAAACACCGCATGATGCCAGCTGCCTGCTGACCTCCCAGGGCCCCAGCCACCATGTCCCCAGCGACCCTGTCCCTGCCACACCCCCACCTGGGTGATCTCATCCTGGTGGATGCGGTGGAAGCTCAGCTGGCTGAGGTTAAGTGGCCTGGAGCCGGCCCGAGACCCTCGCATGATGATGAGGTTGGAGATTTCTGGGGGCAGATGCAAAGTGGCTGATGCGGCCTGGCATGGGGAAGAGAAGCCGTGCCCGCTCCAAGGCCCACCCTATACCTCCTGGCTGGGGCAGGCAGCAGCGACGCAGGGAGAAGCAGTCGTCCCCAGCCCGCAAGGAGCAGCCCTGCAGGGCCCCGCGCAGCTCCTGCACGCTGGCAAAGGAGCGGCCCCAGCCCTCCAGCACAAACGCCCCGTCCTGCTGCTCGATGGGGAACTTCCGGAGGCGCAAGCTCTGCACTCCAGGTGCCTGGGGTGGGTGGAAGGGGCAGTGAGCACAGGTCCAGGTAGGACTCATGCCCAGCCCCAGCCCAGGACCCCCCAGCCCCAGGCCCACCGGGTCAGGCTTGGCCACCGTGAGGATAAGGCGGTGGAGGTGGACGGTGCTCCAGTGGATGAGGTAGAGGCCATCCTCTGGCCGAAGCTTGGCCTGCACAAAGGGCTCCCTAGGGGGGTCAAAGGGGTGCTATTAGGCCACCTGGGACTACTGCTAGACCTACACCTGGCAAAGACAACATGAGACCTGCCCAGAGGGACGCACAGCAGCTAGGATAAAGGTCAGAAACAGCTGCTCATGGAGTGACAGTACACACACGCACATGGCCACTCACACGGAGACACAAGCATGAGAGCACAGAAAAGCCACTCACAGGTCCGTGCCGGAGGCCACAAACAGGATGGTCTATAGGCTGAGGCAGGAAACAGGCATCAAATGGGGGCAGGTGCACACCCACCCACAGCCACGTGCAGGGTGACACACGGAGAGTTCACCACACGACTAAAGAGCAGTGACCACAGACCTATCCGATTACCCAGTGTGACAGGGCAACATGGGGGCTGCTGTGGTTGGAACAGGGTTTGTCCTCTCCGAAAATCATGCCAGAGTCTAATCCCCAGGGTAGGTTCGCTTTCTGTCACTCACAAAATACCTGAGAAAATTCGTTCAGAGGAGGAGAGGTTGATTCTGGCTGCGGATTCCACAGGTGTAGGCCCTAGTCGGTGGCCCACTGCTTTTAGGCCTGTGGTGAGGCAGCAGGTCACGGTGAAAGGGCTTGATGGTGGAAAAGGCTCACCTCATGGCAGCCAGGGACAATACCCTCCAGGGCATGCCCCCAGGGACCTACTTCTTCCTATTAGGCCCCACCTCTACAATTTCCACCACCTCCCAAAAGTCCAAGTATGAACCTGTCAGTGCATTAATTCATTGCTGATAAAGAGCCTTCATGAAGCCAGGCGCGGTGGCACATGCCTGTAATCCCAGTACTTAGGGAGGCTGAGACAGGAGAATCACGAGTTCAAAGCCAGCCTCAGCAATGGCGAGGTGCTAAGCAACTCAGTGAAACCCTGTCTCTACATAAACACAAAATAGGGCTGGGGATGTGGCTCAGTGGTCGAGTGCCCCTGAGTGCAATCCCTGGTACCAAAAAAAAAAAAAGAGTCAAAAGAGTCTTCATGATCCAAAACTCCACTTCTGAACATTGCTGCATCGGGGACCACGCCTTGAACACATGAGCCCTCAAAGGACATCTCAGAGCCAACTGTAACAGTGGGGCCTTTGGGACGGAGATTAGCATTGGATGAGCCCATGAGGGTGTGCCATAGTTTGGATCTTCTATGTCCCCCAAAGGCTTGGTCCCCAGTTTGGTACTGGTAGGAGGTAGAACCTTTAAGAGGTAGAGGCTCGTTGTCTTCCGGTCACTGAAGCACATCCTCAACGGGGATTCTGAGTCCCTGTTCTCTGCCTCCCCCTCCTCGTCCCTGGCTTCCTGGCCTTGAGGGGGCAGCGCTGATCCCCACGTGATTCCATCCATGCCCTGCTTCTCCACAGGCCCAAGGCAGCCAGGTCGGCTGACCACACAAAACCTCCAAAACTGGGAGTCAAAATAAAACTTTTCTCTTACAAGTTGATTGTCTCAGGCATTTTGTTACAGGTATTAGTGAGAAAGCTGACTCATATAGGGTAGGGCCCCCAGATGGAATCTTGGTGGCTTTATAAGAAGAGGGAGAAAAGCTGGGCATGGCGAGGCATGGCTGAGGCAGGAGGATCACAAGTTTGAGGCCAGCCTCAGCAACTTAATAAGACCCTGTCTCAAAATAAAAAAGGGCTGAAGTGTAGCTCAGTGGTGGAGCATGTGCCTAATGTGTGTGTCCCTGGGTTCAAACCCCAGTACTGGAAGGAGAAAAGAAAAAGAGAAGGGGGAGAGACCAGAAGAGACATAATCTTGGTTTGCCCGTCTCTTGCCAGGTGATGCCCCAGGCTGCCCCATGACTGCCAGCAAGAAGGCCACCACCAGATATGGGGCCTCTACTTTGGACCAGACTATGAGCCAAAATAAGTCTCTTTTCTTTGTAAGTATCTCATCACAGGGATTTTGTTCTAGAAATGACAAAGGGACTGACACAGGGCTTTGACATCACAGACACTAACCACTAGAACAAATGGGCACTACAGGGTGTCAGCCACATAGGCCCAGAAGCCACACACAAGGTGCTGACATAATGAGTGGGCCCAGAAACACCTGCACTCAGCAGGTGTGAGTGTGTGAAGCTACCTTCACACACCTGGCTGTGAAGGTAGGTGCAGCCACAGCCACTGGAGGCAAAATGGCCACTTATACTTCCCTTGGTAGAGGGACAAGCCTCTGAGAGGTCAGACCTCTTCAGATACCCCCAGGTGCTAAGTCCCAGTGTCACAGGTAGTGAAAGGGACACCCAGACACAGGGCCAACGACTAGAGAAGCCACATTCACAAACCTCACAGCATGCAGAGAACCACACACGCATCTTCACCTGCTGACCACGTGGGGATGGACACTTCATGCTCTCAGCACCATGTCACTGACAGAATCCTTTAGACAAGGACCCACAAATCCCAGCACAGACACACCTGCACAGGCGGACGTCCCCAACATGGCCCTGAATGACCACTGGGTTGGTGCAACACACTGTCCCAGCCATTCTGTGCAACGTCAATGTCCACATGTGATGCTGATCCTAAATGCCATCACCAGAGCAGTGACAGCTGCACAACAAACATCCAGATGTGCACGGTGACAGTCCCAAATGCAGCCCTCTCACGAGGACACAGCGCCCCTATCATCTCAGGTACCCTCACACGCATGCAGCCTCTCACCTGTGCACCCCCCCACAGGCGTGCCTGCAGACACAAACGCACATGTTCACTGAGATGCGACGCATGTGCCACATGGCCACCCCATACACGACCACGTGTGTGCTCCAGAGGGGCGGCAGCGGGCGTGCTCACCAGAGCTGACACTCACGCGCTGCGGGCACTTGCACACTGTGCAGTCCCTGCAGAGCAGCCCCAGTGTTCCTGGTGGACTTAGTGGGGGCCACCACCCTGACCACCTTCCCTGCCCTGGCCACTCACAGCAGGGGTCCGTGGATACCATCCTGGATGCTCATCACCAGCCGTGGGGGAGCCACCTCCTGGCACAGGTAATGGCTGGAGTCGGCTGTCAGGCGGAAGTAGCCGTCCACCAGTGCCACGAAGGACAGGGCAGCAGCCCGGGAAGGCAAGCTCAGCTCCTGCAGGCCAGGGCCATGTCAGGCAGGTGACACTGAACAAATGCCCCCGCCCAGCCGGTGGCCCCAGGACCCACCAGGCACTTGTTGTCTTGCTGGTAGATGGTGACGTGGCACCCTTTCAGCACCATGTGCGTGATGTCCTGGAAGTCACAGAAGTAGGTCCATGGCGGCTCCCTTGGCCTGTCTGCTGGGTGGCCACCCGCCTCATGGGCCTTGGCTTTCTTCCCAGACAGGCTGGCGTGGGCATTCCTGCTGCTGCTGTTGCCGTGGTTAGAATCCTGCAAATCCAACAAGGTGGGCAGGAGACAAAGCGGGACACAGCCCACTTATCCCTTGCACCTTCCCTGGGGGACAGGAGCCAGAGGGCCAGTCACCTGTTTTGGAACTCCTGTCAGGAGTCCCACTGCCACAGACCCATCCCCAAGAGATACACAGGCTGGAAGCCAGAACCTCAGGGAGGGCAGAGAGGAGAATCCTGCCCCCACCCCTAAATGCCAGAAAACCAAGGGTTCCCCAGAGGTACAGGTCCCAGAAATCAGGTCTCCAGGGGGAAGACAGACAGAGGATGCTTTCCTAGAAATAGACCCCAGGGGACAGAGGCACAGAGCCCAGAGGCAGGTGGGGAAAGGGCTCATCATTGCCACCCCAGGAGCCCACCAGCAGAGGTGAGCAAAGACCACCACACCAGGCCTACCTGAACCCACAGAGGGCGAGAGGTGTACTGCTCACCTCTGCATGTACTGGCCGCCACTGGATGCCATCAGTGCCTGTCACCAGTACCTCGTGGGTGGGGGATCCTGTGGCGGACTCCAGGCTGTGGTCCACAGGGGCCTGCCTGCTGTCCTGGATGTAGCAAGGCTCTCCCTCGGCCAGTAGCTCCAGGTGACACACGGGTATGCGTTCAGTGCCAAAGCAGGGTGCCAGATGCTCCAGGGTGGCTATGTATTTGACCATGACAATCTGCTGAGAGAGGTGGCCTGGCTGGAAGGCCCGCAGGAACTTGCGGAAGACATTGCGCAGGCGCAGCCGTGTTAGTGCATTGTGCTGCCGGATCTGCTGCCGGAAGGAACGCGGGATACAGTCCTTGAAGCTGTGAGGTCGACATGGAAGGGGAATGTCAGGGGCCTGCCACTGTGACTGGCTGAGTGACATGGGACAAGTGGCTTAACCTTTCTGAGCCTCAGCCCCCTCAGCAAGAGAACACGAACACTGGTGAGAAAGTGGACAGAAGACCTGCTACGGGACCTGCCCAGGGAGGCAGGTGCTGTGGGGGACTGGGCGCGGACCTCCTGAAGACACGCTGGAGCTGCAGTCCCAGGTCTCAGGCAGCTTCTGGAAGCTTGAAAGGGCTGTTTCCTTTAGAGCATCATCTTTGAAATGGGACCAAACAGCGCCCGCCTCTAAGGCTGAGGAGCGCTCAGTGAACTGCTGCCTGCAAAGTGCTTGGGCTTCGGATCAGCGCAGAGGAAGGACTGAGTGCTGGCTGTTACCATCACAGGGGAACTCGCTATTATTTGGATCATTCATTTTATGACCATCAGTAAAAAACACAGCTCTGAGAGATCTCTCTGCCGCTCACAGTCCTAACTCCTCACTCTCCCCAAACTATCCTGCCTGTCACCTGCCAGCAACCGACCACCAGGATGGCCAGATCACAAGTCTCCGTGCCTTGGTCTCTACCTCCCGAGCTGCTCTCTCCCTCTCCCACTTCCAAGCTTCCCAGGACTCTGCAGTCCTCCTGACGAGGGCCCAGCCACCATCAACACTTAGGCAGTCACCTGCATCCTGCTTCCCCAGAAATAGTCCTTTGGCACCTTCTGCCTCTGAGCCTTCGTAGATGCCGTTCCCTCTGCCTAGAACGTGTTGCCAATGCAACTGGATAAAGCAACTCGACTCTGGGGCTTAGCAGAGAAGTTCTCTACCTGGGAAACACTCCCTGATGTCCAGGCTGCATGGCTCACCCCCTCCTGTACACTGTTATCACAGTTCTAGTCCTTCAGACTAACACCATGACAGGGACTGAAAAAATATGTGCTTCAAGAACAGCTGGGGGCTGAGGATGTAGCTTAGCAGTACAGCACACGCCTAGCATGTTGTAAGGCCCTGGGTTCAACCCTCAGTGCGGTGAAGCAAAACGAAACACAGCTGATCCTGAAAGACACAGCTGCTGTGCTGCTCCCTCCAGGCAGCCTGCCCTGATTTTCCCAGCCCTTACTGCAATGCAGGGCTCTCCCAAGATTCTGTCAGTAGAGGTGAGTAGAGCTGGCTCCCAGCACCCCAGGATCCAGCCTCCTTTGTTCCCTTGAATTTTATTTTCTTTGGTTTGAATATTTTTTTTTTGTACCTGTGATTGAACCCAGGGGTGCTTAACCACTGAGCCACATCCCCCAGCCCTTTTTTAAAATTTTGAGACAGGGTCTTGCTAACTTGCTGCGGCTGGTTTTGAACTTGAAATCCTCCTGCCTTAACTTCCCCCACCACTGGGATTACAGACGTGCACCTCCGTGCCTGGCCTTTCCTCGTATTTTAAGGAGTTCTCAAAGCCAAGAGCTTCAAGGATTTGCCAAGTCCCCACCTGCCCGCTCCAACCTCCTCCTAACCCTGGCTCCTGCTGTTCCAGCCACACCTCCTCCAACATTTCAGGCATGAAACAGCCCGGAGGCTGTCTCGCGGGCAGTGCCTCTGTACACAGGGTTTTTCTCCTAGGCTCCTCCTTCACCTCCTCGAACATCACTTTCACAGTGAAGAATTCCCTGACTTAACCAATTTAACAATATAAACCCAAGTCTGACTCCTGTGTCTGAGCTACTCTGGAGGCTGAGTAGAGACGGCTTGAGCCCAGGAGAGCAGGGCCTGCCCGGGCAACACAGCAACTCTTCATCTCAGAAAATAAACAAAGAACGGAGGGTGCAGCTCAGTGGAGTGGTAGACCGCTTGCCTCGCATGAGCAAGGCCCTGGGTTTGACCCCCAGCACCACAAAATCAACTAATTATCTAAATAAATGCATACAGAAATAAACCTCTCTGCCCTAATATTCCACATTCCACTTTCCTACTTAATTTATTGTATTTATTCTTAGTAGTCTTTGTCATATTGGGGATTAAACCCAGGACCTCACGCATGCAAGGCAAGTGTTCTACCACTGGGCTACACCCCAGTCCTGATTTATTTAATTTTCAGTACTAGAGTTAGGACCGAGTTGCTTTACCATTGCGTTACATTCTCCAGCCCTTTTAATTTTTTTATTTGGGGAAAAGATCTTGCTACATTACCCAGGTGGCCTCGAACTTGCCATCCTCTCCCCTCAGTCTTGCAAATCACTGAGATCACCGGAGTGGCCACCACATTGGGCTCCTGCTTAATTTCCCCCATTGCGTTGATCACCATCTAAAACACTGTACGTTTCTCTTGTGTTTGGTTCGCTGCCTGCCTATTTCGTGAGATGTGAGCTCCAGAGGGTGGGGGATTCTTGTCTAATGTATGTGCTGTTGTGTCCACAACACCTGGAGCTGGCGTCGGCACACAGGGTGTGCTCAGTAATCGTTTGCTGAATGAAGGAAGACAGGCCGCAATGCATGGTACACTGCCCCACACCCACTCGGTAGCCCCACTCCCTGCCCAGACACCTGATCTTCTTGGCCACCTCTTCCAGGGGGATGCCACGGCGGAGAGCAAGGTGGCAGAGATGCAAAAAGGCCATGCCCAGGCTCTCGTTCTTAAAGTGGTGGATCTCCTCCTCACTTGACAGCTCCCACAGTGATACCACGTCATTCACAAACTCATGCTTGCCCTAGGAGTAGGGGAATCAGGCAGAAAGAAAAGTGTGAGAATCCTTTCATTCTCTAGTGAGAGAAATCTAGTTCCCTGCTTCTTGGCATCTTGGGGAAGGAGAGACTGCCATTTTCTAGAAAGGCTAAATACACAGCACACATGCCTATTCCTCCCAATCCTGTGCCAGTGGTAGACATCACTAATCAATCTCAGCATTCATTTTCATTCAGCACAAACTCGAATGGCATGAGTTGAAACTCTAGCTATACCAAATTGGAAAGGGAAGTGGGGGTTCCTTGACTATCCCAAAGGCCCCATAAATGGTTCTGCCTCCCCAACCCTGCTCACACCTGTTCAAAGAGGTACTCAAATGAGGCTGGGTCCAAGAGTTGCATCCCTTGCTCTGTCCGTTCTGAGGAAGTCTCAGCCCCTGGGAATCCGCAGCGGTATACAGCTGGCTCCTGAGGATTCATGCCATGCCAGTTTCGGAAATAAAACCTGCAGGAAGGGGAGGGATGCAGTTGGGACTTAGCAGAGGCAGTGAGCAGCTCCAGAACAAAAGGGGAAAAGGTTTTCAAGGAGCTGGGCGCAGTGGCACAAGCCTGTAATCCCAGCACTTAGGGAGGCTGAGACAGGAGAATCGCGAGTTCAAAGCCAGCCTCAGCAACGGCGAGGCGCTAAGCAACTCAGTGAGACCCTGTCTCTACATAAAACACAAAATAGGGCTGGGGATGTGGCTCAGTGGTCGAGTGCCCCTGAGTTCAATCTCCAGTACCAAAAAAAAAAAAAAGATTTTCAAGGGGCCTCCACTTACCTCATGCGGAAATACAGTGTCACATTTGTATCTCTGGAGACCTCTAGGATGTGGTTTGGGGGCAGCCATACTTGGGCCTGGGCATCGAAGAGGGCAAAGAGATTGAAGCAGGGTGGAGTGATGCCTGGAACAGGGAGCAATGAGGTCAGGAGCCATGTCATTTCCTGCCATCAGCCCTGATGACCTACAGGCCCACTGTCTCATTCCACATGCCTTCCCAGGGTCTCCTTCCCTGCCTACAGCTGGTCTTATGTCATACACGTGCAGAGGACAATGCAATTTGTTGATCATGCTTCACAGGAGAACTATGTTCCTTAGTCTCCTTTGCAGCTAGGATGAGACCACGGACTGGCTGCTGGCCAATGGGATGTGGACAGAAGGTATAGGTACACTACTGAGTCTGGAAATAAACCCTCTTGCCATCTTCCTGTCCCCTAAGGATGCTGAAAGTTCTTATATAGAGTGGCAATGCTCTGAAGTAGTGGTGAGCCATTTGACCTGCATTTGATTTGGGGAAAACTTGATAACCTTAAGCCAAGAAGATTTGGGGGTTGCTTATTATAGCAGCATGACATATCCCAGACTGACAAACACAATTCTATAAATGGCTAGCAATGTGTTGGTAACTCTAGCCCCAAAGATATATCCAACTACCTTCTGCTGTCTTCCCAGACATCAAAGGCTCCCTCAGATGTGATTTACTCCAAACAGATCTCATCTACAGTTCCTAAACCTAGGGACCTCTGCCTAGTTCTTCAAGCAAGAACTTCAGAAGTTGAAGAACTTCTTTTGAACACCCTCCATATCAGAGTAGTCACCAAGTCCTGCTCTTCCTACACTCTGTATCTTTTTGAGATTGATTCTCTTCTGCTGTATTTTGGATCTTAAATGTTCCCCAAAGGATTGGCCCCCAGGTAGCATTATTGGGAGATGGTAGAACCTTTAAAAGGTGGGGTCTAAAGCCGGGCGCGGTGGCTCAAGCCTGTAATCCCAGCACTTAGGGAGGCTGAGACAGGAGAATCCCGAGTTCAAAGCCAGCCTCAGCAATGGCGAGGCACTAAGCAACTCAGTGAGACCCTGTCTCTACATAAAACACAAAATAGGGCTGGGGATGTGGCTCAGAGGTCGAGTACCCCTGAGTTCAATCCCCGGTACCAAAAATAAATAAATAAATAAAAATAAAAGGTGGGGTCTAATGGTTGGTCTTTAGGTCACTGGAGGCTGTCCTTTGAGGAGGACCATGGGATCCTTGCGCCCTTCTCTCTTTGCTTCTTGGTTGTGAAGCTAGTGGTTCTGCTCCACCACGTGCTCCTGCCATGATGTGCTGCCTTGCCACAGGCCCAAAGCAACAGGGCCAACCAATAATGAACTGAGATGTCTGAAACTGTGAGTCAAAATAAACCTATTCAGTCAATTATCTCAGGCATCTGTTAAAGTGGCAGAAAACAAACTAACAACCTCTTTCAAATCCAAAGCCCAGCCCTTGTGTTGCTTAGAAGTTAGCGTTAGATTGAGGTTTTTTTTTTCTTTTCTTTTTTTGGTATCAGGGGTTGAACTCAGGGGCACTCAACCACTGAGCCACATCTCCAGCCTTATTTATGTTTTATGTAGAGACCGGGTCATCACTGAGTTGCTTAGCGCCTCGCTGTTGCTGAGGCTGGCTTTGAACTTGCGATCCTCCAGTTTCAGCCTCCTGAGCCACTGGGATTACAGGCGTGCGCCACCGCGCCCAGTGAGGTTTTTTGTTTTTTTTTTTAAGTGCTTTGCTTTGTAGCTTACATTTTTCATGGCTCTCCAGTCTCCACTAAGAAAGCCTAACACGCAACAAGAAACCATGACCTGGCTTCTTATGTTGCAGTTTCAGTTCTTATTTCTCCTTGCAAATTCTGAAAATTGATGTCCAGTCTCTTGCTTCCTCAAACAGATCAAGCCCTCTGGGCTTCTACACATGTTATTTCCTCTGGTGGGCACGGTTCCCAGCACCCATGCTATGGTTGGGAGGGTCTAGCAGGGGAACACAGCTCCTTGTAGACCCCCGATGGAAGAGCAGTCCTCCTCTGAGGGAGGAACTTTCTCAGCCACTTCATGGAGGCACATGGATTAGTGAGGGAGGAGGGGACACCCGCCTACCTAGTCATGTCAGTCAAATCAACCCTGGAGATTAGTGGGGTGACAGATATCACAGCCCGAACACTCTCACATCCCCATGCTGTGGTTGGTTGGTTGGTTGGTTTTGGTACCGGGGATTGAACTCAGGGGCACTCGACCACTGAGCCACATCCCCAGCCCTATTTTGTGTTTTATGTAGAGACAGGGTCTCACTGAGTTGCTTAGCGCCTCGCCGTTGCTGAGGCTGGCTTTGAACTTGCGATTCTCCCATCTTAGCCTCCCTAAGTGCTGGGATTACAGGTGTGTCTCACTGTGCCCGGCTTCCATGCTGTGGTTTGAATGTGTCCCCTAAAAGTTCGTAAGCTGGAGCCAAGTGTGATGGTGCACGCCTATAATCCCAAAGACTTGAGATGTTGAAGCAGAGGATGGCAAGTTCTAAGCCAGTCTCAGCAACGTAGCGATTTAGCAAGATCCTGTCTTAAAATAAAATATAAAAAGGGCTGAGTATGTGGCCCAGTCGTTAAGTGCCCTGCTTCAATCCCTGGTATAACAGATAACTGTTGGGGATGTGGCTCACTAGTTAAGCACCCATAGGTTCAGTCCCCAGTCCAAAAATAAATAAATAAGAAAAAGTTCATGTGTTGGAAACTTAACCTCCAGAGTCATTTGTTAATGGCATTTACAGGTGGAGCCTTTGGTGGGTAATTAGAATTAGATGAGGTCATGACAGGAGGATCCCCAAGATGGCATTAGTGGCTTTATAAGAGAAAGAGAGGCCTGAGCTGGCCTGCTCACCTGTTATCAGCCCCTGCCACACTATAACCCAGCAGGAAGGCCCTCCCCAGCTACCAGCACCAAGCTCTTGGACTTCCCAGCCTCCAGAACCATGACTCAAACCAACATCTCTTCAGACTCTCCACCTCATTCCATGGCTCTGCTCCCTGCTGCCCTCAAGAGCAAGTGTCAACTGGAAACTTCTTCCCCTGGCATATAAGGCCCTGTAAGGTATGGCCTATGGATCCCTTCTGGAGATCACCTCTGCCCAAGTCTCCTGGTTCCTGCTGCTCATCTCCCCCCACAGCAGACAGAGGGCTCCCGTGAGCACCCAAGCCCCATCACATCCGTCCTCTGTGCAGAATCCTCCATGGCTCCCACCTTTATTATTATTATCCCACCTTTATTCCCACTAGGAATAAAATCCAAAACTCTTCCCGTGGCCCACAAGAAGCTCCATCCCCCGTCACCTCCTTTCTCTTACCTCCCAGCTCCCTTCATGCACTGCGCACCAGCCACACTGGTCTCCTCACTGTTCCAGGCACGCTCTCACCTGAGGGCTTTGGTAATTGCTGGCCCCTCTGCCTGGAACCATCTTCCCCTAGATACTCCCATGGCTCCCTGCCTCACCTTCTTGACTCTTTGTTCAAACAACATCGCCTCAGAGCAACCTTCTCACCACCTCTCCCTTTGCTGCTTAATTTTTCTCATCATCTCTGGCCTCTGATACAGTCCTCTTCTTCTTTTTTTTTGATTTTTTTAAACATTTTATTTATTTATTTATTTATTTTTGTACGTGGTGCTGAGGATCGAACTCAGCGCCTTACGTGTGCAAGGCAAGCACCCTGCCACTGAGTCACAACCCCAGCCTCCGTTCTTCTTTTTTAAAAAATTGTTTCCTAGCCAGGCACAGTGGCTCACGCTTGTAACCCGAGCACTTCGGGAGGCTGAGACAGGAGAATCGCCAGTTCAAAGCCAGCCTCAGCAATAGCGAGGCACTTGGCAACTCAGTGAGACCCTGTCTCTACATAAAACACAAAATAGGGCTGGGATGTGGCTCAGTGGTCGAGTGCCCCTGAGTTCAATCCCCAGTACCAAAAAAAAAAAAAAAAATTTCCGGACATCTTTCTTCCTAGAATATCAGCTATACTAGGGCAGTTATTTGGAAATGGCATACATTTGGTGCTCACTCAATATTTACTGAATGAGCCTGCAGATGGATATGGGGCCTGGCTTTGCATACCCCCACACCAACCACCAAGTCAGTGCCCTGGACTTACCAACTTTGTGTGCGATGTGGATGCATACCTCCTCGGCGGTCAGCGAGGACTTGCTAAAGGTGACCCAGGGCTCTCCACCACTGGGGCCAGCCCAGTGCAGAAGTACCTTCAGGCTTCCCATGTCAGCCATGGGTTGAGCTCTGTCCCTATGGGGCTTGCTGCCCTTTGCAGCAGCCCTCCTCTGACACAGAGGCATGCTCCTCACAGCTGGCTCTGCTGGGAAAAAACAACCCATCAGCTGCCAGGCCTCTTCTGCAGGCCCCCTCAGCTTCTCTACCTGCACTCACCCAGGCTGAGGCCCAAGGGGGAAGATTCTGGCTCCCCCGGCTGGGCAACCTTAGGCACCCAATTCCTCTCTCTGAATTTCAGTTTCCAAATCTGTTTGACAGGGTGGTATGTCTCTCCACCTACTATATTGGTCTCTAACAACACCCCCCTACTTTTTTTTTTTGGTACCAGGGATTGAACTCAGGGGCACTCGACCACTGAGCCACATCCCCAGCCCTATTTTGTTTTATGTAGAGACAGGGTCTCACTGAGTTGCTTAGCGCCTCGCCATTGCTGAGGCTGGCTTTGAACTCATGATTCTCCTGTCTCAGCCTCCCAAAGTGCTAGGATTACAGGTGTGTTCCACCATGCCCGGCTTCCCCCTACTTTTTTTTTTTTTTAATATTTTTGTAGTTGTAGATGGACACAATATCTTTATTTTATTTATTTATTTTTATGTGGTGCTGAGGATCGAACCTAGTGCCTCATGCATGTGAGGCAAGCACTCTGCCACTGAGCCACAATCCCAGCCCCACCCCCTACTTTTTTTTTTAAGAGTATAGTTTTTTAAAATTTTTTTAGTTGTAGATGGACACAATATCTTTATTCCATTTATTTATTTTTCTGTGGTGCTGAGGATCAAACCCAGTGCCTCCCGCACGCGAGGCAAGCGCTCTACCCCTGAGCCACAATCCCAGCCCCAACACTCCCTACTTTTTTAATGGTATCTTGTTTTGTTGTCCACACTAGTCTTAAACTCCTGGGCTCAAGCAATCTTCCCGCCTCAACCCCCAGGTAGTTGGGGCTATGGCTGTGTGCCACCATGTCTGGCTTGAACTTTCCTTTCTTTTGACAAATTTGCACCAATATAAAAATCTACCCTGATGAGGCTGGGGTTGTGGCTCAGTGGCAGAGTGCTTGCCTAGTATGTGTGAGGCACCGGGTTCAATTCTCAGCACCGCATATGAATAAATAAAATAAAGATCCAATGACAACTAAGAAAAAATACTTTTAAAAAATCCACCCTGAGCTGGGGATGTAGCTCAGTGGTAGAGAACTTTCATACAATGTGCAAGGCCCCAGCACTGAAAAAAAAATCTCACTGTAAATCAACTTCGCTGAAATAACCAGACAGGCAGGCATTGTGACAAAACAAACCTGGGTGTGTGTCCCAGAGCTTCCTGTGTCAACTCAGGCAGTTCGCTTAGCCTCTGTAGGCCTCAGTTTCCCCATCTGGAAAATGGAGATGCTGACAATATTGCTAGGGAAAGATGTGTGAGGTTTCAATGTGGTTCTGCATATTCAGCCAAATCGTTGACACTGGCATGAACAAATGAACAAACGTGACCCAAACGAGAAAATTATTATTGAGGCTGAGGGTGTAGAGTGGTAGAGGGTTTGCTTAGCATGCCCCAGACCCTGGGTTCCATCCCCAGTACGGCTAAATAAATAAATAAATCCATTATAATTGGCTTCAGTATCCCAGTAATTCCCATTTCCCACATCAGTCCCTGCTGAAATCCCCAGCGGGTAAGAGCGGAGAAGGACACACACTTGTGTCCAGCTTGGTACCCCCAATTCGGGGCCCAGGTCTCCAGTATCATCGGGCTGTCAGCGACACTCCAGATATTACTGATATAAGACAGTGCTGGAAAGAGGAGAATGTTGTAACAGCACACTGACAAATACCTGGGCTCCTCTGAGCCAGTTTCCTCATCTGGAAAATGGGCATGTACCAATGTCTACCTCAAAATTATGTTGGAAGCAGGGCACGGTGTCGCATGCCTGTAATCCCAGCACTTTGGGAGACTGAAACAGGAGAATCTCGAGTTCAAAGCCAGCCTCAGCAACGGAGAGGCGCTAAGCAACTCAGCGAGACCCTGTCTCTACGTAAAACACAAAATAGGGCTGGGGATGTGGCTCAGTGGTCGAGTGCCCCTGAGTTCAATCCCTGGTACCAGGAAAAAAAAAAATGTTGGGAAGAGTCAATGAAAAAAGGAGGCAGGGAAAGTGCTTGGCACAGAGCCTGGCACTCAGTAAACGTTTCTATTACCGTCTGGGATGACATCCTGAGGATGGGACTTTTGAGGTGGCCACTTCCTCCTTCCTTGTCTCCACTGGACCCAGGACCAGCTTGGAAGATAGAATCGGGGTGAGGTGTGTACCTGGGAAGCAGCACCTGCCGACCCTCTAAAACCTCCAAACCCGACTGACTGGGCAGTTAACAGCGCTGTGCACCCGCCGGACGTCTGGCCAGCCCGGAGGGAGCGAGTGCTCCCGCCCACATTCTGAGCATCCCATCCAGTCCCCCAGCCTTCTTCCTGATGACCCACCGGGCGCATCCTTCCAGATGACTTCCCGGGCGTGGTGCTTTGGTGCCCCGCTCCAGACTCACCCCTTCCGCGGGACTCGGGCTCGAACCCCGGACCCCGCCCCGCTGCGCTCTGCTGGTTAGCGGCCCACACACCACCTCCCATTGGCCCCCTGAAGTACGCATGCCCGTTGGCCGCAGTTCCGCCCCGCCATACGTAACCATTGGTCGTTGTTCCGGGAAGGTGTCGCTCCGATTGGTCCTTGGTCTAACTTCGTGGCTCAGCGATTGGTTACCTACGCTCCCGGATGCACCTCAGCGTCTGCGATTGGCTGCCATGGGGGTGGGCGTAGACACGCGGAAGAGAGTGGCCCGCAGCGGCAGGCGGAAGAGCGTGGTTTGTACGCTGAAGATTGGATCGCCAGGCTTGTGTGGACTTGAGTCGGGGTTGTACGTCGTGACCCTGGGGCCCAGGCTCATGGACTGTCCTCGGCGTTGAAGGCTGCAGCCGGCCTCCATTCAACGCTCCAAGCCCGGGCCATGTGACTCCCTATCGCATCCCTTATCATCGCTTCCCTTATCTCTGCCTGGCCAACCTCACCTCGCTGGCAGAGTTCTCTCAGGAGGGGAAAAAACAAAACAAAAACCAAACAACAACAAAAAAGTTTTAAACCGTCGCGGTGGCTCAGTCTTGTAATCCCAGTTACCTGGGTGTCTGAGGCAGGAGGATAGAAAGATCGAGGCCAGGCTGGGCAACGTTAAGAGACCCTGTCTCAAAATAGAAAAGGCGCGGGGCGCGGTGGCTCACGCCTTTAATCCCAGCGGTTGGGGAGGCTGAGGCAAGGTGATTGCGAGTTCAAAGTCAGCCTCAGCATTTAGGGAGACCCTAAGCAACTCAGACCCTGTCTCTAAATAAAATACAAAAGTGGGCTGGGGGGTGCAAGGTGGAGCACTCACCTAATACGTGTGAGGCACGTACATGAATCCTCAGCACCACATAACAATAAATAAAAGTATCGTGTCTATCTAACACTAACAATTTTTTTAAAAAGGAGACTGGGGATATGGCTCAGTGGTGAAGTGCCTCTGCATTCAATACCCAGTACCAAAAAATAAATAAATTAAAATAACAAAGGTCTGGGGATACAGCTCAGTGATACAACGTCCCTGGGTTCCAGCCCCAGTAAATGCGGGGATATGGGGAATAACCAATATTCTATTGCATAATAAATCACCCCAAAACTTTGTGTTTTATTTTTAATCTTTATTTTATTTTCATGTGGTGCTGAGGGTCGAACCTAGTGCCTCCCGCATGCTAGGCGAGCACGCTATCACTGCGCCATAACCCCAGCCCCAAAACTTTGTTTTTTATAACAGTAGAAAATCATTATTTTGGGCTTGGGTTCTGGCTCAGTGGTAGAGCACTCGCCTAGCACGTGTGAGACACTGGTTCAATCCTCAGCACCACATGAAAATAAATAAAATAAAGCCTGAGGTTGTGGCTCAGTGGTACCGTGCTTGCCTTACATGTGTGGAGCACTGGCCTTGATCCTCAGCACCACATAAATAAATAAAATAAAGGTATTGTGTCCATCTACAACTAAAAAATTTTTTTAAATAAATAAATAAAATAAAGGTATTGTGTTCATCTACAACTAAAAAAAATATTTTTGAAAAATGATTGAGTCGGGGGGGCTGGGATTGTTGCTCAGTGGTAGAGCGCTTGCCTCTCAACCGTGAGTCACTGGGTTTGATCCTCAGCACCACATAAAAATAAATAAATAAAATAAAGATGTTGTGTCCATCTACAACTAAAAAAAATATTTAAAAAAAATTATTGAGTCGGGCGCAGTGGCGCATGCCTGTAATCCCAGCGCTTTGAGAAGCTGAGACAGGAGAATCACGAGTTCAAAGCCAGCCTCAGCAACAGCAAGGTGCTAAAGCAACCCAGTGAGACCCTGTCTCTACATAAAACACAAAATAGGGCTGGAGATGTGGCTCAGTGGTCAAGTACCCCTGAGTTCAATCCCCAGTACCAAAAAAGAAAATAAAGATTATTTTACAGTCAGGTGCCCAGTAGTGATTGGGTGGTTATTGGCCCAAGGCTGTCCCAGTTCCTTGCCATATATGCTTCCTCTGGGCAACCTGGAAGTCTGAGGCAGGAGGATGTCTGGAGCTCAGGAGTTCCAGGCCAGCCTGGGCAACATAGCAAGAATTCTCTCTGCATCCCCCGCCCTTTCGGTACTTGGGATTGGACCCAGGTCTGTGCACATGCTAGGCAAGCATTCTACAACTAAGCTACTTTCTCAACTCTTTTTGTTATTTTGACACAGGGTCTCACTAAGTTACCCAGGCTGGCCTTGAACTTGTGATCCTCGAGTCTCAGCCTCCCCAGTAACTGGAATTACCACTGTGTGCCACAGCACCTGGCTCCCATCTCATAAAAAAAGTTTGCATTTTTTGCGGGGAGGGGTACTGGGGATTGACCCCAGGAATACTCTGCCACTGAGCTAAATCCACAGTCCTTTTTGTTTTGAGACAGGATCT
This sequence comes from Xerus rutilus, assembly GCA_028644305.1. NCBI lineage: Eukaryota > Metazoa > Chordata > Mammalia > Rodentia > Sciuridae > Xerus > Xerus rutilus. The sequence continues at coordinate 6,744,412 of CM053413.1, forward strand.
CACCAAATTACTGAGGGTGATCTTGAACTTTTGATCCTCTTGCCTCAGCCTGAGTTGCTGGGATTATAGGTGTACGCCACACACCCAGCTTAAAACTTTTAAAAAACAATGAAATAAACCAGGCTCCCAGGCCAAGAAATAAAACCTCACAGCTTCCCACAAACTTCCTGTTCTCAATCACCAAGTCTGTCTGACTGCTTGCCATAATTTTCTTCCCAGACCTTATTGCAACCTGACATTTCATTGGAAGAGCATCTATTCTAATGCCTGTCTTTTGTTCCAGAATGTCAGCCCCAGGAGGGAGGGAGGTACAGAGGGTCTGCCTGCTTCCCCACTGTGTGCTCAGTACCTGGAATTGTGTTTGGCACCCAGTAGGTGCAGATAGAGACAGTGTGGGAATAGCCTGGGAGCCAGGAGGCCTAGGCTGCTGCGGAAGGACTGGCTATGGCCTTCCGGCCTGAGTTTCCTTTTCTGTCACCGCCCCTGCCACTAGGGGTTCAGTAGCAGAAAACTGAGGGTGCCAAATTCTTTAATAGCTAACTAGAGTAGGCGGCCCAAGAGCCTCCTCCAGGTTTTGGACAAGACTACACATTATTTGGTGGGCTTGGGATCCGGCATCTGCCATTCCAAAAGTGACAGGCAGGAAATGTCAGATGAAGTGACTTGAGACAATAGATAATAATCCCAGTAATAATAATAAACAATGGCTCACACATTTCCCACCAGAATACTAAGCCAAAGGCTGGGTGTTTAGCATTCTGCAGCATTCCTAGGTTCTTTCAAAGTAGGACCAACATCCCCACTTAACAGTGATGAGAAAGGGCCTGAGGTGGGGCAGAAAGGCTCAGGTACTGCCTGAGGCCTCCTTCTAAAACTGAGAGGCCCCAGACCCCACAAGTGCCCAGGGTTTGAGAGGATTCCCCAACAAGGGACTTTCCATGCTCAACAGGGACAGCCCTGGGCAAACCGGGACATTTGGTCACTTTTCAAGAAGCAGCTTGAACTGGGGGATTCCCCTGACCCTGCCTGGTCTGCAGGAAGGGGCCTCCCCAGAGTGCTCACCAGGCCTGGGAAAAGCCAGGGTTGGTGAATTGAAAACAAACTCCCTTTGTGTTTTTTTTTTCTTTTGGTATTGGGGATTGAACTCAGGGGTACTCAACCACTGAGCCATATCCCCAGCCCTATTTTGTGTATTATGTAGAGACAGGGTCTCACCATAGCACCTTGCCATTGCTGAGGCTGGCTTTGAACTCACGATTCTCCTGTCTCAGCCTCCCTAAATGCTGGAATTACAGGCTTGTGCCACAGCGCCAGGCTCCTTTGTGTTCTTTTAAATGTTAGAGTTCAGGAAACTGCTCCCTCCCCACAAGAGCCATGAGGTAAATTTCCTGGGAGTCTTTCCAAGAAAGTTCCTTTCCACATTGGGCACATGTGTGGATCTACGTTCTCTAGAAAATTCATATCAGCAACCACAGATAGTGGGCTTGAAAAAGCAGTCACATGCACCAAGGCCGGCAATAGATGGCCCTGAGTTCAAACCCCAGATATGCTCCTGTGTGAGCCTGGGCACTCTCTCAACCCTGCTGTGCTTGTTTCCTTCTCTGTGATGGGGCTATCCCGAATCCTACATCAGAGGTGTGTCTCAAATGATTAATACACATAAGGTGCTTAGAATGGAGCCAGAGGTGGAGGGAACATTCTCTGCCCCTCCCCCCCCTTTTTGGTTGACTTTGGTACCAAGGATTGAATCCGAGGATGCTCAACCCCTGAGAGCCACTTCCACAGCCCTTTTTAAAAAATGTTTTAAAATTTTGAGTCAGGGTCTTACTAAGTTGCTTAGGGCCTCACAAACTTGTTGAGACTGGCTTTGAACTTGTGTTCTTCCTGCCTCGGTCTCACAAGCTGCTGGGATTACAGGTGAGCCACTGTACCTGGCACTTTTAATTTTTTTTTATTTAATGATATTTCTTTGGTATAATTCCTTTCTACTACGTATAGATCTATTTTGTGGAATTGTTTTATCATGAAATATTTCAAACACTTAAAAGGCATATAAATCAATAAAAACATCACCTAAAAAAAGAATGGAAGGACCTACATTTCCAAGAGATGAATCAATAAAATGTGGTATTATCCACACATAGAATATTTAAAAACCGTAAAAAGAAATTCTCATCCATGCCAAGACATGGATGAATCTTAAGGACATAGTGCTCAGTGAAATAAACCACACAAAAGGACAATTACTGCATAATTCTACTCAGGAGGTCCTTAGAGTTGTCACATTCAGAGTCAGAAAGTAGAATGATGAGTGCCAGGGCTCGGGAACAGAATAGGAATTTAGTGTTGAACACGGACAATTTCAGTTGGGGAAGATGAGAAAGCTCTGGAGATGGCTGGGGACCACCTTTCTGACCTGAGGGAGCCAAGGAGGGAGACACATGGATGTCTAATGAAGATTGTACCAGGCAGGGAAATAGCTAAGGCAAAAATCTTGAAGAAACATCTATCCTTGAACCTCATGTAATTGCCATCCATCTGCTGGAATCTGTAACTTGTTCGCCCAGTCCACATTATGAATCTCCATGTACCAATGCCAATCAATCGCCCGGTTCCATCTCCCAGCACTGTACAAATTAATAGGCTGGAATTTGCTCCTTCTCCCGTGGGTTGACATTTATGTGGTTTTCAGTTTGGGGGATTCTGTGGCTCCAAGAAACCTCCTTTCTTTTCTATTCTTTATTTTTTTAATATTTTTTTTTAGTTGTAGATGGACGCAATATCTTTATTTTATTTATTTTTATGTGGTGCTGAGAATCAAACCTAGTAACTCACGCATGCGAGGCAAGCGCTCTACCACTGAGCCACAGCTCCAGCCCCCCCTTTCTTTTCTTTTTAGCATTTTTTTTTTTTTGGTACCAGGGATTGAACTCAGGGGCACTCGACCACTGAGCCACATCCCCAGCCCTATTTTGTGTTTTATGTAGAGACAGGGTCTCACTGAGTTGCTTAGTGCCTCGCCGTTGCTGAGGCTGGCTTTGAACTTGCGATTCTCCTGTCTCAGCCTCCCAAAGTTCAGGGATTACAGACGTGCACCACCACGCCCGGCTTTAGCATTTTTTTTTAAGCAAGAGTATGAATTTTATTAAAAAGGAAGGTGAAAGAAAAACCTAGAACTCCCAGTGCAGTGCACCTGGGAGGGCCAAGGGTGCCTTCATCTTTATTTTTGAACAACTAATTAATTTCCATGGTTCCAAATCAAAAATGCATGAAAAAAACTTTTAGGGCAAGTCCCCACTGTGCTTGCGGGCCTCTCTGTCACCCAGCTCATTACTCAATTCAAAACAAATTTAGGAGTTAGGCGTGTTGGCACACACCTATAATCTCAGGAATTCAGGAGGCTACAACAGGGATCACGAGTTTGAGGCTAACCTGGGCAACTTAGCAAGATTTTATCTCAAACTAAAAAATAAAAAAAGACTGGGGATATAGCTCAGTGGTAGAGTTCCTGGGTTCAACTCCCAGTATCCAAAAAAAAAAGCCCCTTTCGGATGTCTCCAGCTTCTCTGCTTCTCACCCAGGTACAAAGCACTGGGGGACCTCACTCCACTTTGCAGCTCACTATTTCCCCCTGGTGGTGATTGGCTTGGGCACAACAGCATTCTGGTGTCTCTCATCCACTGCATTGGCAGTTTCCTAAGGGCCTACTGTGTGCCAGGCTCCCTTCTCAGCACTGTGGATATTATAGGAAAAAAGGACTGTTTGTTTCTGCCCTGGTGGCACCTACAGCACATGAAAGTTGACAAAACAGGCTGGGCGCGGTGGCGCACACCTGTAATCCCAGCACTTAGGGAGGATGAGACAGGAGAATCGCGAGTTCAAAGCCAGCCTCAGCAATGGCGAGGTGCTAAGCAACTCAGTGAGACCCTGTCTCTACATAAAACACAAGTAGGGCTGGGGGTGTGGCTCAGTGCCCCTGAGTTCAATCCTCAGTACCAAAAAGAAAAAAATTACAAAACAGGTCACAAAGCAAGGCACATGGTCAGGAGAGGCAGGCTGGGTGGCCAGGTGTGAGGGTGACTCAGAAAGGGGGCTCAAGGAGTACTTCCAGAAGGTGGCATCAAGCTGTGATCTCAGGGACAAGTGGCTCCTAGAGTGGTGTCTCCTGGAACAGGCAAAGGGCTCCACTGGATTGGAGATGTCCAAGTCTAGGGCTGATTGAGTGGTTTATCATTCTTTTTGTGTGTGTTGCTGGGAATCAAACTTAGGGCCTTGTACTTTTGAGGCAAGCACTCTACCAACTAAGCTATATCCCCAGGCCCTCATACTATTCTTTATTCATTTATTTGCAGTGGTGGAGATCAAACCCAGGGCCTTGCCCACGGTAGGCAGCATTGTACCATTGAGCTACAGGCCTGTTACTTTGTCCATTCCATGGCTGGAATGTCTCATGACTTCTTAAAGCAGCACCTTCTCTCTTTTTTTTTTTTGGTACTGGGGATTGAACTCAGGGGCATTGGACCACTGAGCCACATCCCCAGCCCGATTTTGTGTTTTATGTAGAGACAGGGTCTCACTGAGTTGCTTAGCGTCTCGCCATTGCTGAGGCTGGCTTTGAACTCACGATTCTCTTGTCTCAGCTTCCCTAAGTGCTGGGATTATAGGCTTGAGCCACAGCGCCCAGCTTAGCACCTTCTTGCAGGGAAGGGTGTTCCAGGCTGGATAGACAAGTGCCATGATGCACATTTTGACCATCTACATGCTAGATGCCAAGTTTGCCCAAAGGATTCTCTCACTTGGGTCAAGGTCACTACTGTCTTGAGAGGAAGATGCCAACTAGCATTACCTTGCTATCGAACGGGAGATGCCTAGACCAGTCCTCTAAAGCCACAGTGGTAAAGGCCTGAAGCTACATACAGTTCAGCAGTAGAGAGCATGGTGGGTTAGCACAAGGCCCGGGGTTTCATCCTCAGCATAGAAAAAATAATCCAAGTGCTCAGATGAGCATGGAAGGAGTGGGGATGGAAGGAGTATGGAGAGATGAGGGCGGCGAGGTGACAGGCACACGGCACAGAGCCTGCTGAGCTGCAGGGAGGACTTTGGCTTCAACTGTAATGGGGGAGCTGCCCTGACTATTCACAAGTGTCCTCTAGCAGCTGCCTGGGGTAGGGGTGGGGGCCCTGGAGGAAGTCAGCATAGGTTTTAGGGTTAGAGGTGATAGGGACCCAGCCCAGAGTGGAGATGAGGGCAGGAGTCAGATTCCAGATCAGTTCTGGAGACAAGCTGCTCTCACCTAAGGGATAGGAAAGGCAGATGAGGAAGCCACTCCTGTGTAGATGAGGGGCTGGTGGAAGGGGGCTGGGAGGAAAAAGACAAGAAAGGACTGAGGGGTGCAATGCAGGGGTGAAGACTGAAGATCTAGGACTTTCCTGATGCATCTGGAAGACTGTTCCAGGCAGTGGAACAGCATGTGAAAGGCCAAGAGGGAGGACTGAAAACAGCTGGGAGGTAAAAGCCTCAGGAACAACGGGCTCCATCAGTACTCCACCAGGTCCCCCTCCTGCCCCCAAGAGAATGGCTGTGCCCGCCATGAACATCTGAAATTCTTTATTGGAAGATCATTGCTGTTTACCAAATAGAAGACTTGACAGATAGACCCACAGTGACCGGCCCCTTGACTGGGGACCCTCTGCCCAATGGAAGGCAGGCCTGGCGACCTCTGCCCCTCCCTGGACCCCTGGGCCTTTGGCATAATGCTGACAGGTTGGGGGGCTGCAGGCAGTGAAGCCCCTTGACTCAAAGCAGAGACTTGGATGAGCACTGGGAACAGGGCAGTGGAAGAGAGAGGTGGGGCAGGCCCCCGGGACTGGGGGGAGCAGCAAAAGTGGAGGAGGCCAGGGGCTGGAGAGATGGTGTCTATTTTTTGTTTTCTGTAAAGGGGAGCATATAGGCCTGCAGGCAGGCGGGCGGTGGCAGTGCCTGGGGTGGGTCACGCGCTGACGTCTTTCTCATCACCCGGCTTGGGAACGGCTTCCAACAATGGGTCCCCAGGGCCCGCCTCCTCCCCCTCCTTGGCCTCACTGGACTTGGAGTTGGGGACCCAGAGGCCAGAGTCGATGCAGCGCTGCATGTGGTACTTCGCATCCTGTGGGGAGAAGGGTGAGCAGGTGAGGCTGGCTGCCACTGCTTGGTGGCCCAGCTGTCCCCTGACTATCCTCAAAGCTGCTCACCACTCACTCTACTCGTCAAAGCTGTCCACAATAAAGGAACTGTCTGTCCTGTGCTCCACACTGTCCAGCACAGTAATCACAGCAACATGGGGCTACTGAGCCCTTTAAATGTGGGTGGTCTAGTTGAGGAATGGAACCTTCTTCTTTTATCTGCAATACTGGGGATTAAACCCAAAAGTGCCCTATCACTGACCTTTATCCTTGGCCTTTTTGTTTTATTTATTCATTTATTTATTTTTTGGTACTAGGGATTGAACCCAGGGGTGCTCCTACCACTGAGCCACATCTTAGTCCCTTTTTATGTTTTTTTATTTTCAGACAGGGTCTTGCTAAGTTGATTAAGGCCTTGCTAAATTGCTGGGGCTAGCCTCAAACTTGTGATCCTCCTGCCTCCGCCTCTGGAGTCACTGGGATTACAGGCATTCCTCCATGCCTGGCTTCAACTTTAAATTTTTATAGTCAATCTGGAATAAAATTTAGCAATTTTTTTTTTTTTTGCAGTGCTGGGGATGGAACCCAGGGCCTCACACGTTAGGAAATTTCCCTACCTCTGAGCTACACCCCCAGCCTCAGCAAACTTTCTTATAAAGGGCTAAAGGGTAAATATTTTTGTCTCTGTGGGCCATATGGTCTCTTTCATAATAATTTAACTCATGACTCCTTAAATCCGTAGTCATAGTGCAAAGTTAGTTGTGGATAATATGATAACAAGTGAATGCAGCTACTGTGTTGCAGCAAAACTTTATTTCACAAAAGCAGGCAATCAGCCTTCCAGGTACAGTTTGCTGGCCCTGGTCGAGATGCTTATCCCCACAGAAGTTTCTAGAAACTGTGTCCTGCCAAGTCCTGTGACTAGACCCACTTTATAGACAAAGAAACCAATGGGGTCAAACAGGAAGCCAGGTGGCAAGAATGGCGTCAAATCAAGGCTTACTAAGACTCAAGCTTTTGGCTGGGGATATAGCTCAGTGGTAGAGCCCTTGCCTAGCATGTGAGGCCCCGGGTGCAATCCTCAGCAATACACAGGCACTCCTCAATCTTTGTGCATCAGCATTATCACGATTCCAGACAATAAACATTAAAAACTCTTACTGACCAGCTCTTCCTATGTGTTTAGCCCCACTCCACATGCATTCTACAAGTTCATATTGAGAAACTGTGGTTTAGATGAGGAAACTGAGGCTAGGATCACAAATGGCCCACCATGACCGTGACCAGCCATCAAAGGAACAAAGCTGAAAAGTGCCACATTCAGTGCTGGACGCTGAGCACATTACAGGTGATCAATAAACCTAAGTGTACATGTGGCACAGTGACGTGACTCCCTCCTTACTCCCTGAAGCCCAGGAGGGACACTATACCAGTCTGCTTCAGAGACTTGGAGCAGGATTGGGAGGGGACACATGGCTTGCCCCAAAGAGCCCAAGACGCAGTTGGGTACTCACAGTGGGGTCCATCTTGCTGATGGCGTCTTGGAGCATCTGCACATCCTTCACATCAAAGCACTTCTGAAGCTCCTGGGGGTGCAGAAGGGCTGAGTCAGGGCCTGGGTCCCTGAGATCTCAGGGAGGCCTGCTCATTGCCTGCCTGCCACCCGCCTGGGGCTGGGGAGCCGCACCTCAGGGAGGGACTCGTAGACCTCGACAGGGTCCAGGCCACCAGGGCCCAGCCGCTTCTTGCGCTCCTCTGCCTCATACTCCTTCATGGCCTTCTCGATGCGCAACTTCGCGCGGCCCCGCACACGCTCCTTAAAGGCCTCCAGTTCATCGTTAAAGCCCTCCATGTACTGGCGGTCGGCTGTCTGCAGAGAATAGGAGCGTTCATGGACGTGGGCCTGACACCCAGGTGGGATCTAAACTACATAATGGGCGCCCTGAGGCTTGGGCTTCTCCTCACCTCTCCTACATTTGGTTCCCCTACCTGGGACCTTGTCCACCTATGCCCTCCCTAACGACAGACCCACGGCACCATGTCCTCAGTGTCTTCACGGGGTTTTACAAGCATCTCAAACTCAACATGGTCACCTTCCAGCTCTGGATTTTCCTCCAGCCTGCCCCGCCTTTCCCAGTATCAGTATGGTTAGCTCTGTTTCTCTAGGTACTCAATCAAAAACCCTGCAGGTATCCTTAACTCTGCCCCTCGCCCCCATACCAGGATGCTCCGTGCCTCCCTTGGCTCCGTGCTCAAAATGTGGCTGCCAGTGGACTACTTCTTACCCATACGCCATGGCCCAGAGCTCTCCTGATGCATGAGGTTCTGACCACAGGGGCTTGAATCTGAGTGCACACACTCTGCCTACCCCAGAGGACTGTGGGATGGTTCCCTGTAGCGGGGCCTCTGATCACCCAGCTGCTCAGGGCCATACTTTTTTTAAAATTTTTTTAAATTTATTATTTATTATTTATTTTCAAAAAAAATTTTTTAAATACTTATTTTTTAGTTGTAGGTGGACAGAATATCTTTATTTTGTTTTTATGTGGTGCTGAGGATCAAACCCAGTGCCTCACCCGTGCTAGGCGAGCACGCTGCCACTGCGCCACAACCCCAGCCCCAGGGCCATACCTTAATCTTAGTGAAGAACTGTCTGAAGCAGGCACGGGGGTCCACCTTCAGACTCTTGGCTAGCTCCAGGATGAACTGCATGACAATGGTCTGGTGAGCCACCTGCTCCATGAGTGCACATTTCTGCCGGGGAAAAGAGGCATGGTGTCACCAAGAGGCAGTCTCAGGACAGACCCTTTCCCCAGTCTGCAGCCAGGCGCCACTCACCTCCTCCACCTCTAGGTCAATGCACCAGATAACCAGGTAGTTGGCTGTCTCCTCACATACCAAGTGGACATTGTCTGACAGGTACTTCTGGCTGTCATCCCAGCGTCGGAGCATGCCTGTCGCAAAGTGTCGGCAATGTACTAAAAAAGGCCTGGAGGCAGAGGGCCAGCCCCTACCCGGCCTGGCCTCCCTTGTGGCAGCCCACGCCCAACTCACCAAAGTGCTTGATCTGTTTCTCGTACTTCTCCACAAAGGTTTTGTGTTTCTGCTCCCTCACTTCCTCCGAATCCTCCTCTGCCTTCTCAGGCTTGGTATTGACCATGCTCTGTGACAGGGCGAGAGGGGAAGTGGGCTGGGGCAAGGCTGCGGAGCGCCTGGAGCGCGGGGGCCGCGGCCGCAGTGCCCATCCCATCAACGGCGGAGGTGGCGTCAGAGCCATGTGCATCAAGGTGGCAGGAGCGTGGGCGTGGGCCTTCGGGCAGATCAGAGGGGACCGGTGGGGTGCTTCATTCATCCAGTCCCCCAAACTGTACCCCCAACATCTGATTTTTTTGTTTTCTTTTGGTGGTGCTGGGGATACAACCCAGGTCCTCATATCACCGCTCCACCCTGAAGCCACACCCAACCCCATCCCACCCTCAGATGTGGTCTGGGTAGTCCTCACACCCCACATGGCACTGGCTGCCCCGCTGCCCGGCCCCCTGCCCACCAGCGCCCCGCACACCTTGCTGAAGCCGTCTCTGCTGAGCGTGTCCACGTTCCAGGGCATGCTCTTTTCCTTCTTGCGCATCTCTTCCAGCTTCTGCTCCCAGCTCCGCTCCTCCTTGCGCAGCTGCTGTGCCTCAGCCTGCAGTCGCTCCAGCTCTGCCTGGCCACCTTCGGCCACCTCCAGCTCCTTCAGCTTCCGTTGGCACTCAGCCACCTTGCGCTTGCACTCGCGGCAACCCCTGTCCAGCTCCTCCTTCTCCTTCTGGAACTGCTCCATGCGTTCCACCCGGGCCTGCAGGCAGGATAGTCGAGTGAGCCGCCCATCACTCTGGGAACAGTCTGTCCCTGGCCTCATGGTAGCCTGGAACTTGCACTAGAGATGGCCCCAGAAAATATGGGCAGAGAACTCCGTGCCCTGCTATTCTAGCTTCCACCCTTGGTCCCAGGGTGCTGGGGCACACCTGAGTCAGGTCGGGTACCTCCTCTGTTCAGAGCCCCCTGTGGCTCCCACCTCACTCAGAGCAAAGCCCAAGTCCTCACTGCAGCCCCCAGGACCCTGCACAAGCTGCCCTCTCACCTCCTCCCTCCAGTCACAGTGGCCACCTCTCCTTCTTGCGCTTGTTCCTCTTGAACCTCAGGGCCTTTGCCTAACCGTTCTGCGCCCTTGAATGCTCACTCCCCACATCCCCCTGAAGCTGGCTCCCTCACACCCTCCCATCTAGGCTGGAATGTTGTTGGTAGACCTTTCCCAGCATTAAGCTGAAGGTGCCAGCCTTCAGACATTCCTGCCTTGCTTTGTCTTCCTCCTCAGGACTGGCCACCTGATAACATCCTGTGACAAATATTTGTCACATTTTGGGTGCTGTCCCCCTCCAAGGACATTGGCTTCATGAAGATAGGGAGTTGCTCACTGTTGAACCTCCAGGGCCAGATTGAGATTGGCACATGGTAGGGGTCCAGGAAAGGGTGGTCTGCTCAGGTGAGTAAGGTGATGAGATGTCAACCCACCCCTGCCTCTCAGATGCTGCCTTTGAACTGGACCTGCCCTCAGCCACACCAGGGCTCCCTGCCCTGCCAACAGTCCCCTCCAGCTACCTCTGCCTGTTGTCCTGTGGCCGTCTCCAACTCCACGCTCAAAACAGAACTCGGGCCCTTACTCCCCCAAATGCAGCACAGGCCCTGCATCCTGCCATGTGGTTCTCCCTCTGATATTCATCCACTTCCTTGCACCCTAGCTTGGCAGTGGGTTTACTGTCCAGGTCCCCTCGGCTATCTCTAGGCCAACATGTCTTTCTTTTTCTTTTTTCTTTTTTTTTTGGTACTGGGGATTGAACTCACAGGCACTCGACCCCTGAGCCACATCCCCAGCCCTATTTTTTTGTGTTTTATGTAGAGACAGGGTCTCACTGAGTTGCTTAGTGCCTCGCCATTGCTGAGGCTGGCTTTGAACTCGTGATTCTCCTGTCTCAGCCTCCCTAAGTGCTGGGATTATAAGCGTGAGCCACCGCGCCCAGCTGCCAACATGTCTTTCTGATCCCAGTGCTGTGTCCCCCCTCAATCCTGGCCATAGCTACCCTCTTTTTTTTTTTTTTTTTTTTGTGGTACTGGGGATTGAACTCAGGGGCACTCGACCACTGAGCCACATCCCCAGCCCTATTTTTGTGTTTTTTATGTAGAGACAGGGTCTCACTGAGTTGCTTGCTTAGCGCCTCGCCATTGCTGAGGCTGGCTTTGAACTCGCGATTCTCCTGTCTCAGCCTCCCTAAGTGCTGGGATTACAGGCTTGAGCCACCGCGCCCGGATCATAGCTACCCTCTTGCTTAGACCCTTATCCAGACCAACCTCGGCTCTCCCAGCCTTCCTTACTCTATCCTGGCCTGGCTCCAGCACCGTCTCCCTGCTCAACAGTGCCCGCTCTAGCCAGAGCTACTGACTGAGCCCCGAGAGGTGCCACCACCTCATACAATGTCCCTCTCCAAGCCAGGCTTGGAGCCTGCCAGGAGGGCCTTTGAAACCCTTCCATCTGATGCAGCCCTCACCTTAGAGGGTCTGTGTTCAGATGGGTCTCCTGACCCCCTTGCTGGACCCCACCCAAAAACCTGTTTGTGACCATCAGATGATGTGAAGAGGTGCTGGACCTTGGGACATATCCCATGGCTACTGTGGACCAGCTGGTTATCCCTGGGCATCCCCTAGCCTCTGAGAACCTGGATTTCCTCATGTGTCAATACAGACAACAGCTGACCTCATGAGGTTGTAAAGGTCCTCTTTGACTTACAATGGGGTCATATCCTAATAAGCACATCATAAGCTAAAAACATCAGTAAGTCAAAAATTGCATGTAATATTGCCAGGTATGGTAGTACACACCTGTAATCCCAGTAACTTGGGAGGCTGAGGCAGGAGGATCTCAAGTTCAAGGGCAGCCTCAGCAACTTAAGAGAGATCGTCTCAAAATGGAAAAAAAAAGGGCTGAGGATGTGGTTCAATGATAGAGCACCCCTGGGTTCAATTCCCAGTAGCAAAAAAACAAAAACAAAAAAAAAGTATGTAATAAACCTTACTCCAGAACATCCTAACTTAGCCTAGCTGACCTTGAACATGCTTAGAACACTTATCTGAGCCTACAATCAGGCATAATCATCTAATACAAAATCATTTTATTTTTTAAATTTTTTAAAATTTACTTATTCGGGCTGGGATTATGGCGCAGTGGTAGCGTGCTCGCCTAGCACGCGGGAGGCACTGGGTTCGATCCTCAGCACCACATAAAAATAAAATAAAGATATTGTGTCCACCTACAACTAAAAAATAAAAAAAAAATAAAAATAAAAAAATAAAATAAAATTTACTTATTCATTCATTTATTTACTTATTTATTTTTTGATGCTGGGGATTGAACTCAGAGGCACTCAACCACTGAGCCACATCTCCATCCCTATTTTGTGTTTTATGTAGAGACAGGGTCTCACTGGGTTGCTTAGCACCTCGCTGTTGCTGAGGTTGGCTTTGAACTTGCGATTCTCCTGTCTCAGCCTCCCTAAGTGCTGGGATCACAGGCTTGCGCCACCACGCCCAGCTACAAAATCATTTTATAACAAAGCATTGACTATCTCATGTTTTTTATTTATTTGTTGGAGATGGGGTGTTGCTATGTTCAGGCTGGCCCTGAGCCCTTGGGTTCAAGCAATCCTCCTGTCTCAGCCTCCCAAGTGGCTGGGACTACAGGCATGCACCATCACTCTGGCTCTCACGTAACTTATTGAATACTACACTGAAAGTGAAAAATAGAGCGGCTGCCCAGGAATACTTTCACACCACTGGGGGAAAAAATCAAAGTGCAACCATGGTAAGTCAGGGACTGTCTGTACCAGCAGGAGCGAAAAAGATGATTACAGTTAAAAGTCTAGAGCTGTGAGCTGGGCATGGTGGCTCACAGCTATAATCCCAGCTACTCAGAAGGATCACAAGTTCATGGCCAACTTCAGCAACTTAGTGAAACTCTGTCTCAAAATAAAATAAAAAGGGCTGGCGTGTGGCTCAGTGGTAGAGCACCTCTGGGATCAATCCCCAGCAAAGGGAGGGGAGAAAAAAAGTCCAGGGCTGTGCTGGATGCTCAGCAAGCGCCATTTCCAAGCTGGCTACTGTCACAGCCAACTGTCCAAAGGGACAATCTTTCTCTCTCTCTGAGGACTGTTCTGAGACTTAAACAAGGAAATATGTCTCAAGTATTTAACTGGCTTTCTGGCCCAGTGGAAATGCAGGGTGACAAGGAGTGGTCACTACTCCAGTATCACAGCACCCAGTTCTGCTATGTACTAGTAATCTGGCTAAGTCCCTAGACTTCTCCTGGCCTTGGTTTTCCTCTCTGTGAAATGGAGCCTCCCAGGGTCACTGTGGAGACCCAGGGAGTAACCGCACAGAAGATGCTTCCTATGCAGCACTCAGTGTCCCACTGCTATCATCACTGTCCTTGCCACGCCACCGGAATGGTCTGCTGATGCACGTCTTTGCCTTGAGGCAGTGTGCCCAGGCAGCCCAGGGCCAGGCGCACCGCAGGTGGGAACAGGGAGCCTGGAGCCTACTCTAACGCCCATGGAGACCCACACAGCTAAGTCTGAGCCTCACCTTCTGTATATGAATAACAGGTCAAGAAAGCTCCCACTTCCTGGATAGGTAAAGAAAGCAGCCCTGGCCTTCAGTCCCCCACAATGGGTCTGTGTCTCCCTAGGGCCCTCCTGATGCTCTAGAGGCGAGTGGTTGGCAGCATGCTGGCCCTGGGGAGCAGCAGGAACTGACCACCCTATTGGCTTCTGCTGGGCTGCACCACTCTCCCCAGTGTCCTCTGAGTGGCTGCCAGAGAGGCCAAAGCTAAAAAAGTCCTGGAGCTGGTGGGGCGGGCAGCCTGCCCGACTGAGCCTTACACATTTGCACCCTGGGAGGGGCTGCAGCAGGCTGGGCAGGACAGAAGCCCTGGGAGCAAGAAGGTTCCACAGGTGTCACTGTCCTGCCTTACAGATAGGAAAACTGAGGCTCACAGCATGTCAATGGAAGGGGCCAGCAGAAGCCACAAATGGCAGCTATCTCTGGGCAAGGAAGTTGGGGAGATGGGGCTGGGAAGTGACTCATTTATCCCCTCTCAAACCGCTGGAATTTTTTTTTAACCTTAGGCAAGTATCACCTAAATAATAATGACAATAGCAGCTAGTGCCCCAGGAGCTAATAGACAGTAAATAAATACAGTAACCCTTTCAATGACCCTGAAGGGTGGATGAATCCTATTCATAGTCTCAGCTGGGGAAACTGAAACACAGAGAGGTCAAACAAATCACTGGAAGTCACAGAGTATGTCAGTAATATGGAAGGAACCAGAATTTGAACCCAGGTGGTCAGGCCTGTGCTTAAAAACACAACACTGCCATGGGACCTTTTTACTAATCTCTACTCCCCCTCCAGAATGCTTACTCCTCCCAGGCCCTGGCCCAAATTCTCTTAAGAACCAGTCTCATTTCATTCTTTTTTTAAAATATTTTTTTTAGCTGTACATGGACATAATATCTTTATTTTACTTATTTATTTTTATGTGGTGCTGAGGATCAAACCTAGTGCCTTGCACATGCAAGGCAAGTGCTCTACACTGAGCCACAACCCCAGCCCCTCATTTTGTTCTTAAAAGGGTCTCAAAGAAGCAGCGGGGCCATATTAGCCCGGTTTCACATAAACTCTGAAAACTTATGTGTCACTCCATTGAAGCAAGAACAGGCAGGGCTGGGATTAGAACCCAAGCCTGCCTGTCCCTGAACCTGTTCTGGAGACGCTGAGGTCCCCTGCTTCCCCCACTCTCTACTATAGCCACAGCAGCAGGACAGGAAATGGTTCTGTGCCAGGAGAGGGGAGGCTTCCCACCCAGCAGGACCAAACTGTTCTGTACGCAGTAGTAAAATTAACCTCTTTATGTGACAGAAATAGGTGTTCCCAAGAATAGTCTTTAGAGCTTTGCGGAGGTCTTAAATATTTCATAATAAAATGTTACACACTACAAGAAATAGAAGTGCTAGAACTTTCTTCCCACACTCCAGGGGCTACCCCGCAGGTACTCTATCCAGGAGGCTGCAGCTTTAAGGAACAAATCTGGAGGTGAGACTGAGGCTTAGATGTACAGACTTAATACCATATCCCAGGGGCTTTCTAGGAGTTTCTGGGTAAATGACTGGAAGTTGCCATAAAAGAGGGTGGGTGAGAGATTCCTAACTGGAAGTTTCTGAGAGGTATGCATCCTCAGTTTGAGGGTATAATGGGATAGATATGTGGGTGCAGGTTCTCTGATTTGGGGGATCAGGAAGTTAGGCCATTAGGCTTTAGAGTACCCTACTGGCCTGTGAGCGCTGCTGGGCAGAAGAGGGGTGGTAGTACAGAGATCATCCAAACTTGGGATCTAAGGTATGGACTGGAGGCGGGGTGTTGTTGGTAGATAGAAGGGTCAGTGACTATGGAATCAGACCCACAGAGTCACTGGGTGAGAACACAGACAATCCTGATGCTAGAATGCAGCCGATCAGGCTGGGAGACAAGTAAGTCATGGCAGTTTGGGGTTCTGGGCTCGGGTTGTGTGAGTTTCCAGTGCTGGGGAAGGTTAGTACAGGAAGTCATAGTCTTGGAGGTGGGCACTGATGGGATCTGCAACACCACAAGAAGGGGCATGGCTGGGCCGGAAGCTAAGTAGGCGGGATTTCCTGGTATAAAAGAAAACGGGGTCTACAGGAGGTGAGGCCAAAGGAGAGAGGCTGGAATTGGACTCATCACCAGGGTGGAGCTGGAAATTGAATCTGGAGGGGAACCAGGCTCCAAAACTTAAGTCCTAGGTGGGACTGAGGACCCTGGTGAGGCACAAGTCCACACTCCGGGAAGGGGTTCCTGAATCTTAAGGTTGGATGGAGTTCCTTGCTCTGTTTGGAAAAGAAGTAGGCTGTTGATCTGAATTGGAATCCCTGGCCAAAACTCAAGGACAGACTCAGGATAGAATCGAATTATTAAGGGTTTGAGATCTAGAAATTGGGGAAGGCTGAAGGGAGATCCCAAATCAGAAGTGGGTACATGAATAGGTTCAGGGATCATCTAGAAGAATTCGGGGTCCAGACTGAGGCAAACTTCTGGGTGTAAACGAAAGGTCCCAGACTAGATTAAGGGGACTCCCAAGGTTCGGCTTGGGAGTCTAGATTATGATAAAGCCCTAAAGGTCAATAGGAAGTCTCACGCAGAAAACAGAAGGGGGCCCAGTGATACTAGGGTACCGTAGTTGAATCAAGGATCCTGAAAGTCCAGACTGTGGGGCAGGAATCCCAAGTGTCAACAGCGCGGTCCCTGGGCAGCATTAGGGGGTCAGAACTCTGGAGCAGGGTCCCGGAAAGGGGGAAAGGAGATAGGCGCGCAGGCGCTACCTGGTGCCGCCAGCGGAAGAGGCTGGCCGTGTCGATGTTGGGGTGCGTTTCGTCCTCATCGTCAGACACTTCGATGTGGTCCCACACGCTGTAGTCCACCATCTTGCCTCGGCGGCCCAGCCCGCTCTGGCTCTGGTAGCAGAGGCGGCGGCAGTGCTGGAGATTCGGGCCGCGTAGCCCCGCCCCTTCCGCTTCCGCCCGGACGCGCAGCCCCCACCAACGCGTGACGCCACATCCTTAGTAACCGCCGCGGCGGCACTGGCAACCAGGACCACCTTAAAGGGCCCTTCGCACGTGTTCCGGAGCACCGAGAGTTCCTGCCGAGACCCTGCCTCATTGGGCGCTGGGGCTCCGCTAGGCATTTCTTGGGGGCATATGGATAGTCACCCCAACCACGAGCCCTCTTCATCTCCCGCCGCCTTGCGGTGGACGTTCGTGGCAGCCGCGGGGGTGTGGGGTGAGTTGAGATTAAGGAAGAGGATTGTCCCCTTAGTCACGCCGCAGTGACATCAGCTCGGGCCCACTGCAGGGGGCGGGGCCTTGGCTAGAACACCTACCCCTACGCCTGGTGAAACAGGACTTAACCCAGCTCTGGGAAGGGATACTCGATCTGATAGAACTCTCCCAGTCTGAGGGGGACATGATCCTGTCCTGGAAAGGCCTAAGCGTGGAGTGGTATGGCTCTGCCCCTGAGAGGGGCCAGAGGTGGCGAAGTTGATTGTAGCCCTGCCTTAAGAACTGGTGTTTCCCATGTTTAGCCCACAACCTCCAACCCCGCCTCCATCTCCTGCTACTCAGGCGACAACTTGCGCACACGCACCGCCTCCGGAATCAGCCCGACCGCCTAACGGGTCTCGTGCGTCTGTCTGCGGCGTCTCCTCGCACAGCCGCTGAGTGTCGCTAATGTCTAGCTAGCTACCTGTGCTCCTGGCCTCGCTCCAGTCGGAGATCGCGGAGGCTCAGAGGGGGGCTTTCCTTGTTGTCGCAGTCTCTGGCTGCTCATAGCCTCTCCCTGTTCATCTGGGGCCTGCTACCTCAGCAGGAGCTTGAAGGATTCCATTACTCTTAACTTGGGGACCTCGGCTGCACACTTTTATACATCCCAACTCGCGCTTTGATAACGGGATAAAAAGCCATGTTGCAGTCTAGGGCCAGGATTATCTCAGATTAAAGGGTGTCCGCGGGGTGCAAGTGGGATAGGAGGAGCTCCAGTCACCTGGGTGAAGGGTGCCCCTTCCCGGCCTTCCCCGGAGCGGGTTTTGGGGCGGTTCTGGAGGGAAAGGAGTAAAGGGCTCCAGATTGGGCCCGGGGGGCGGGAAAGGCGGGGAGTAGGAAGGAGGGATTCCCCCAGCTCAGAGAGGGGGAGGGGCCATCGGGACAAAAGCGCCCTCCCACTGCCGCCCCTCCCCCTCGCTCTCCATTCAAACCCTCGAGTGGGCGGGCGGGGGAGTCCCCCTCTCCTTCCCCTCCCCCTGCAGCCCGGGCAGTCCAGCCCCAGCGGCAGTCACGGCCCGGGCACGCGCGCGCACGAACCTACACCCGGCGGGTCTCACAATCGCGCACACACATTCACACACACTCACACACCAGCAAACAAAGGGTCTGGACATCCCTGTCCCCTCCCACCCCCCCAAGGCCGGAGAGGGCGGGGCATCCCCTCCCCAGACCCCCTACAAGGTAAGCTTTGGGTGGCGAGCTGCGGTGGGTAGGGGGACCTGGCGCACAGGAGGGAGGGAAACTAGATGGTGGGGTTTCCCTGGCTCCCCAGGAAAGCCAAGGCCCCCCTCGGTACAATCTTTGAGGGCTTCGGCCTCACAACTGGGATGAGGGTGTTTGGGGAGGACCCGATTCCCGGGTAGGCGCGAGGGGTCTCTCCCCAGCTTCGTAGACGAGCTGTGCCTGGCCCCAGTGAAATAGGATTCCAGGAACCCCAGCTCCCGTAAGTGGGGACAGGAAGGCGGAAGCTTCCCCCACCATCACCAAGCGTTTTCTAATCTGCCGGCAGCACTGCATCTCCAGCCCGGGGACGGGGACGGAGAAATAGAGACGCCTGAGTTACTTTGCACTATTCCTCTCTCCCGTCCCCAGCAACTCCCCAACCCCCATCAGTGCATCCCTGCCGTGTCTCTTGTTCTTGTGGGTTGCGGCTAGGGGGAACTGGGAGTGCTTTTAGAGGCCACCCTTGCTTCTACTGCTGCATCCCATAGCCATATACCACGTAGCTGCTGTGGGACCCCGCAAGCCTCTTTGCCTTCGTCAGCCTCAATTTCCCCATCTGCTAAGTGGATAACGACACCCTGAGGATTCCACGAAGTCCTGCATGCCAAGCAAGCTATGTTTGCTCCATCATTTATTTCTTGGCTCATTTCATGCCTGTTTCCTAAATACCTATGTATGCCTGGCACTGTGGCTAGACCATAGGGCTGCAGCAACCAATGAAACCCGCAGGGTCCCTGCTCCTGGCTGAGGAAGGAGCAAGATGAGTGTATAAACAAAATAACCCTGATGATTTCCGACTGTGAAAACTAAAATTCTGTTGCCAGGCAGAGTGACTGGAGGGAGGGCACTCAAGATAAAATGAAATATGTCTGCTATAGATCTGCTGCCTTCCTTCACGTTGAGCTCCATGAAGGCAGGATCAAGTCTAGAACAGTGCTGGGCACATACTAGGTGCTCAGTAAATGCCGAGTGAGTTAGAGAGGGGATTGGATTCAGAATAGATTCAGAGAATTTGAGATCCCAGAGGAAGCTTACCATAAATCAGTCCACTCCCCCTCCCATTTGACATAGGGGTTGAGTGATTCCTGAAATGTCATCACTTCTGTAAAAGTGAGGAAGGCTGAAGGACTATTCACAAATAGCTAAGGGAATAGACCCTGTGGAGATCAGAATTGCGCTTGGGGCCTTCAAGGCACTCCTAATGCCCAGGCTGTGCCCACCCCACCCCACATAAGATTCAGACACTGCCCTGCATTCATCCATTCAACAAGTACTTATTCAGTGCCTACTCCAGCCAGGGGCTGAGGACACAGTGGCGAACCCCCCCGCGCCTCCCCCCCACTCACATACACTACCCATGGAGCTGATAGAGGAGAAAACAAAAAATGAAGCAAATTATAGAACAACAAATTGTGATTAAGGGGCGGATCCCAGTGGTAGATCCTATGCTTAGCAACTGCTAGTCCATGTGTTCAAGTTATGATTAAGACTGCGATGACAATACAGGACTGTGCCAGGAGAGAAAAATGGGCAGATCTGCTTCAGGTTGGATGTCCAGGAAGACCTGTTGGAGGAACTGAATTTCTTTTCAAACATATATACTCAAATCCAGACAAATGTAATCATAACATGATAAAGCTGAGCCTAAGAGCCTTGGCTATTGAGTAGCAGAGCAGAGATTTGAAATTTGTTGTTGTTGTTTTTTTAACTGTGTGGGGATAGAACCATGTGCTGGGCCAGTGCTCTACCACTGAGCTACATCCTCAGCGCAGACCTGCATTTTATTTTCCTTAGGTACCAAGGGTTGAAACCAGGGGTGTTTTATCACCGAGCTACATCCCCAGACCTTTATTAATTTTTGCTCTAAGAGAGGATCTTGCTGGGTTGACAAGGCTGACCACAAATTTGGAATGCTCTTGCCTCAGCCTCCCCAGTGCCACTGCACCCAGCTTTAGAACCTGTATTTTTTTTTTCCTTTTTGTACCCGGGGACCTTTAACACTGAGCTATAACCCCAGTCCTTTTTATTTTTTATTTTTATTTTTATTTTTTGGTACTGGAGATTGAACCCAGGGGCACTCGACCACTGAGCCACATCCCCAGCCCTCTTTTGTGTTTTATGTAGAGACAGGGTCTCACTGAGTTGCTTAGCGCCTCACTGTTGCTGAGGCTGGCTTTGAACTCACGATTCTCCTGTCTCAGCCTCCCTAAATACTGGGATTACAGGCATGCGCCACCATGCCCGGCTTATTTTTTTATTTTTTTAAATTTTGAGACGGGGTCTTGCTAATTTGCTTAGGGCCTTGCTAAGTTGCCAAGGCTGGCATTGAACATGCTATCCTCCTGCCTCAGCCTCCTGAGCCAGTGGAATTACAGGTATGTGTCACCATGCTTGGCTTTGGTACCAGGGATTGAACCCAAGGGCGCTGAACTACTAAGCCATATCCACAGCCCATTTTGTATTTTATTTAGAGACAGGGTCTTTCACTAAGTTGCTTAGGGCCTCCCTGAGTTGCTAAGATGGGCTTTGAATTCATGATCCACCTGCCTCAGCCTCCTGAGCCAGGGGATTAGAACCTGCATTTAAAAAAATTGTTTAGTTGTTGATGGACGTTGATTTTATTCATTTCTTTATATGCGGTGCTGAGATGTGAACCCAGTGTGAACCCAATGCCTCACACAGGTGAGGCAAGAGCTCTACCATTGAGCCACAACCCCAGCCCAAGAACCTGCATTTTTAACCACTCTGAATACTGTTTCCTGCTGCATCCTGATGCACGTACCCAACCTGCATGCACACACACACTCACGGTCACAGTCACACAGAGGCATATCCAACCTCTTGCCCACATACACGGAGGTGGTGCTGCTGTCATTTTCTCCAGCTATGATCTAATCTCAACTATGTAACATTTAGACTCCTAGAAAGTCTGCCTGTCCAATTACATATGCACCAGTGTGTATGCACACATGTCTGAAGCCTTGGAAATGCTTCCCAGGCCTGCTTTAGCTCTGGGTGTGGAGCTTGGGTAGTTGTAAATGCTTAAGGCCATGGTGTGGACAAAGGACACAGGCTGAGCTGGTGGCTGACGACACTGATGGGCTGGCTCCGTGAGGGAAGAGGCCTCACTCAGCCCGAGCCTGGTGCCAGCTGCCCAGAGCAGCCTGCTCTGCCATCTGGACCCCCCTCCCCAGCCAGCCTGCTGTCCAGAGGAGAGGGCAGGCTTAGAGGAACCTCCGCCCAGTTCCTGAGGCTATCTCTCCCTTCCTTGGGTTTCTGCAAGCTGATTTCTGTAGAACTGCTGTTTTTCTGCACAGTGGTAGGATGTGTATCTCTACCTCTCTCCTGGCCTATGGGGCTGTACTGGTATCCACTCCTTCGTTCTTTCCTTCATCCCATAAATCCTTGAATACCTACCATGGGCTGTTCAAGGGACTTGGGATATAGCCAGGAACCCCTACAGGATTTACAGGACCCAGAACAAATACACATACAGAGTTCCTGTTCAAAATTATCAAGAAGAGTTGCAACACAACAAATGCAGCACACTAAACCTAAGCATAGGGACATGTGTGACTTCACAGATTGTATGTCCGTGAAGCTAACCCTGGACACAGCCTAGAACAAGATAGAAAACCCCCTGCCCTTGTGGAACTGAGGGATGGAGGGACAGGTAAATATATCTGGGACAGTAAAAGTTGAGAGGGTTGGGTGTGGTGGTGCACACCTACAATCCCAGCTACTTGGGAGGCTGAGACAGGAGGATCACAAGTTTGAGGCCAGCCTCAGCAATTTAGCAAGACCCTAAACCACTTAGCAAGACCCTGTCTCAAAAAATAAAAAGGGCTGGGAATGTGGATCAGTAGTTAAAGCACCCCTGGTCTCAATCACTAGTACCAAATAAATAAATAAAAATAAAAAAATAAAAGTTAAGAGGAAAGATAAAGCTGAGAATGAAGCAGAAGGTGATGGGGTGAGGGGAGGCATCAGTGTCAGGGAAGCAGAGACCCCAAAAGAGGTAAAGTCAAGTAAATTCATTCATTCATCCAAAAGATTTTTTTTTGAGGACCTACTGTGTACCCGCAGTACATAGCACTGTTCCCTGCTAGGTTTCCCAGGGTCCCAGGAGGGAACAAAACTGACCATCATCCCTACCCCATCAAAGGATAGCAGTAGCTGGGGCTAGAAGTATAGAACAAAACTGACCATCATCCCTACCCCATCAAAGGATAGCAGTAGCTGGGGCTAGAAGTATAGCTCATTGGTAGGACACTTGCCCAGCATGTGTGTGGCCCTAGGTTTAATCCCTGGTACCGAAAAAAAAAAAAAAGAAAAGAAGCAATAACTAATAATCTAGTAAGTGAATTATGTGTCTTGTTAGAATATTATAAGTCTAAACAGATGAAACAAAAGCAGCATCAAGAGGATCCAGGGAGTGGGAAAAGAACAAGATATCTGAGACTTGTTTTCTGGGTAGAAGAGCATGTGCACAGGCCCTGAGGTCTGAATATGTTCTAAGTGTGAGGAGCAGCGAGGAAGCTGGAGGGGCAAGGACAAGGATGGGAGCAGGTGAGGTCTCTGTCCCTCACAATGATCCCAGCAGGTAGGTCTAAATAGTATCCCTGCCAGGAAATGGCAGAGGCAGATTTAAATGGAACCTAGATTTGGAACCTAGGCATTTTATACATGACCCGTTCTCTGCCTGTCTACATTTATGACCCATTCTCTGCTTCTCTGCTCCCTCTTCCCCTGTGTCCCCTTTCTCCCTTCAGCATTTATATTAATGGATACTGTTTTGCCATCCAGTGAGATAATGTTTACATTCACTTCTAGTTAACATTAAACTGAAGTGGCTATTGCAATAAGGCAAGAAAAAAAAAACAGTACAGTTAGGAAGAATTAGTTGTAGTATTCTGTAGCAAAGTGGGGTAACTATAGTCTGTGACAATTTCTTTTTTTTTAAATTTTGAGACAAGGTCTCACTAAAATTTCCTACGTTGGCATCAAATTCATGATCCTCCTGCCTCGGCCTCCTGAGTAGCAGTGAGTACAGATATGTGCCACAGCACCCAGCTAATGTTGCAGTAATTATTAGCTGGGCAGTGCTGCATGCCTGTGGTCCCAGCTACTCAGGAGGTTGAGGCAGGAAGAGTGTCTGAGCAACTTAGTGAGACTCTGTCTCAAAATAAAATTTAAAAAAAAGAGCTGGGGGGGGGGGGGCTGGGGCTGTGGCTCAGCGGTAAAGCGCTTGCCTCGCATGCATGAGGCCCTGGGTTCGATCCTCAGCACCACATACAAAGCAATAAAATAAAGACGTTGTGTCCATCTACAACTAAAAAAAATATTTTAAAAAAGAGCTGGGGATGTAGCTCAGTGGTAAAGCGCACCGCAAAAACAAGACAAAACCTATGCAAGGGCTGGAATTGTAGCTCAGTGGTAGAGCGCTTGCCTCGCATGTGTGAGGCACTGAGTTCGATCCTCAGCACCACACAAAAATAAATAACATAAAGATATTGTATCCATTTACAACTAAAAAAAAAAAAAAAACCTATGCAAGCCCTGTAGGGCTCTCAGCAGAGGAAGGACATGATCTGACTTGGGTTCTAAACAGCTTCCACAGGCTCAGCTGTGAGTTCATTCTCACGTGGACCTCATAGATATTGTCATTCCATTTTCACAGAACAGAAACTGAGACTCAGAGTTTAAGTCAGTGACCCATGGCCACAAAGCAAGTCTTCAGTGCCTGGGTGTGAAGGTAGAGTGAGCCGGCCTCTCCCTCCCCCAAATCTTTTTTTTTTTTAGCTGTTGATGGACCTTTATTTTATTCATTTATTTATACGCGGTGCTGAGAATTGAACCCAGTGCCTCACACGTGCCAGGCAAGTGCTCTACCACTGAGCCACAATCCCAGCCCCCCTCCCCCAAATCTTTAGACCAGGATCGGCGGCAGCAGCGCGCACCCATCACCGCGAGCTGCGTCTGTATCCCTGTCTGTCTGTTTCTATTTCCACACGTCCCTGTCTGTCTCCGCGCGCCTCTGCCTGTGCGTCCCCCATCTGTGCCCAAAGCCGCCGTCTCCCTGCGGCCGGCCCCCGCACATCGGAGCTATTTCGGGTTTAGGCATAAAAACCCAACAGCTCTGAGGAGACGCTTCCTCCGGCCCCCGGCTCGGACCACGCGCAGCACGCGGCCAGCTCTGGGAGCTCCCAGACTCCTCTGTGGGATCCCCGGGCGGGGAAGCCCCCGCGGGAAGCAGGCTGGGGGCTGGGGCGGCTGGGCCGCCAGCCTCCCGGCCCCCCAGCGGCCAAACAGCGCATCGACGCTGTCCAGACTCCTGCCGTGCGTCAGCTGTCGTCCTGACAACGGATCGGCGACGTCACCCAAGGGCAGTGCGTCAGCAGCCTGCTGACGTCACGCCCCGGGAGAGGCACTAGGCGAGAGGCGGGGCGGGCTCCTGGCCCCGCCGGCAGGGGGAGCCCCAGGGAGCTAATGGTGGATCCTTCGCTTGGTCCCACAGGTGGCCCTGCCCTGGGCCCACATGTTCCCCGAGGCCCCCACGACACGCTAGGTTGGCGGGATGAAGAGGAGTCGCAGTGTCCTGTCCGTGGCTGGGACCCGGGACGAGGTGCGAGAGGCGGGGCCTGGACAGAAGGCGAAACTACAGGGGGGATGGGGAAGATGCGCGCCCTCTGGTGACCACCGCTGTTCCCTGAGCTTGGTCTCAGTTTACTCCCTTGAATCCACTTTTCTCCTGCTGCCCAGATTATTAGACTCAGCACAGGGGTAGAGGGCAGGTTCTTTCTTGGAGCTTCTCAAATCGGGGGAGGATTTTGGCCAGAAGGTGGAGGGCCACAGGGCTGAGTTCTTGAGAGTCTCAGATGTGAGGGAGCCGAGAGGACCACTAACATAAAGCCAAGAAGGGGGTTCTTATACCTGGAGGGTGGGAAGAGACCCTAAAAGGATGATGTGTTATAAGAGTCTCACATGAGAGAGAGAGAGTAGAGATGCGAGGGCCCAGAGCCCAGGGCTGGGGATCCAGAAGGGGACCAAAAGATATGGTTCAAAGAGGCACTGACTTAAGGGGTGGGAGGCTCACACATGAGAGGGACACAGGGACTATACCCTATACCTCCATCAGCTACCGCTCAGGTGGCTAGGTAGGAGTGTTCCTGGAGGGAGGGTCTCAGATGCTGCAGTGCAGAACATGCCCCCACCCCACTGGTGTCCCTCCACAGAGGCCCCGGGAGACCCCCGAGCCCGGCCGAGCCAACATGTTAGGGGCTGACCTGCGTCGTCCTCGCCGCCGCCTTTCGTCTGGTCCTGGGCTGGGCTGGGCCCAGCCGGAGCCCTCCGACCCTGGGGTCCCACTACCATCACGGCCCACCACGCTGCCGCTGCTGATCCCGCCACGGATATCCATCACCAGGGCAGAGGTCGACAGGTAGGCAGGAGGGGGACCAGACTGGGAGGTGGGATGGAGGAATAAGGCCAACTGGGCTATGGCCAGTCATCAGTCCTTCCCAGAGTTTGGGGCTCCCTGCACTTTACAAAACCAGCTGAAACTTTTGTACTCTGACGGGTCAGGTTGGGATAGCACCCTTTGCAGTCACTGGGAACCCCTTTTCCCCTTTTCCAAGATGCCTGAGTCAGCAAAAGGCAGGACCAAGGAAATGGGTTTCAGCTTTCCAGTGCCCTAGGATGCCCCCAAATGCAGAGCTGAGATAAGCTGGGGAACAGGTCTGTGGCCAGTTTGTGGGGCACATGACTCTATTTTCCCTACTGGGAAGATTCTATGTCTCCCACGCTTTAAAGGGGGATAGTGGGATCTTGAAGGAGGTCTGGACTGGCATTTTTCTTTCTTCTGGGGAGATGTGATTAATATCTGAAAGCTCTAGCTTTACACTGTTTTCTACCTATTTCTTGCTGGGAGCCTCCCAGGGCACTCCAATACTCCACCCCCTTGGAACAAGGATGAGTTGAAAAGCCAAACAGCTGAGCTGGGCCTGGCTGCTGGCCTGCCCCTGCCCCCTTCCCCATCCCCGGGCCTCTGCTCTCTGCAGCCCCGGAACCTCACTCCCCATCTACAAAGTTGGAGGGCTTCAGGGTCTCTGCTTAGGTCTTAACAGGGCTCATTTCCAGATTGGGGGGGGGGGCGGCGGCTGTCATTCTTCCCTGGGGCCATCCAAGGTGCATTCCTCTCCCCCATTCCTCTAGCCTCTATTTGGTTCAGGTCCAGTTTGATCCATCTCAGGGTTCGTCAGAGCTCCAAATACCAGCCCTGGCCCACTGCCCTGTGCCCTCCTTCTGCAACCCCAGTTGGCCCCCACCCCCGCGTTACCCATCCTCCATCCGGCGCTCTGGTGAAAGGCCAAATCCCCCATCTAGCCCCCAAAATGTGTCCCAGCTCAGGACCCTCAAATGATCTGAGAAGGACCCGCACGCAGTCCTTGCAAATCCCTTAGAAGCCTTGGGGGAGGTTGGTGAAAGAAAGTGGGGAACACAGTTCTGGTTTCTGGGATACCCTGCGGCTGCTGATGGGGGGCCAGTTCTTGCTCCGCGTTCGCCTACGCCCGGAGCCCCCTCTGGCGGGGAGAAAAGTGGCTGTGGAGGTTGGAAACGCAAAGGATTTTTTTTTTTTTTTTTTTTAACAAGAACAGCTCAGGGGGGAGGGGGAGGGGATTGGCAGACGGCACTGCCTGCCCTGGAGAGCCCGTGAGAAGGGGCGCATGGGGGCGAGGGTCTGGTCCTCGCGACTAGCACCAGAACCTTTCAGGATTTGAGCGGGGATCCGCCTTGGGGGCGGGGCCCGGGGGCGCCTGAGCACCCCCCACCCAGCATCCACTGGGGCTCGGTCGGGGCCCGGGGGGATGGGGGCGCGCTCGGATCCCGCTCGTTCTGTGCTCGCTTGCTCGGCGCGGCGCTGGGGGAGGCGGGAGCGTGAGTCACAGCGACTCCCAATTTAGGTGCCGGAAGGGGGGTTCTGTCCGCGGGGGCAGGGGGGACGAGGCTTGGCTGTTTACTCGCCTGAAAAGGGCACGGGGGTGCGCCCCGCGGCTACTGAGGATCTGCCTCAGTTTACCTCCAGTAGAATGGCTTTAGAAGAGACAGGCGTACATCGAGCGCAGGGCGGGCAGCCGCGGTATCCACACAGGGTGTCCTCCTGAAACCACACGGGAACTAAAGGGACACACCCCAGAAACATCCCAAAGAGGCCCCAGGCCGACCACACATACACACACAACACCCATATAACGCCCTCAGATACCACAGTCAGACTACGGGGGCAGAATTGTGTGCACAACTCGGCAAGCACGCACCGGCCATAAAACACATCCATGCTCGTGGGAACACGTACGCAGCCCCTGGGCCACGGGAAAAGACCCCGTAGAGACGTCCATCCTCCAAACAGACAGCACACGTGCGCACACATCCTTCACCCACAGATACACAAGATACACACACAGCGAAAGACAGAGAAACAGGCAGACAGTAGCAGCCAACCACGTGCACACACACACTTCCAGCCGACATCGAAAACAGACAACCCTCGGAAGGGGCCACGTGCGCTCATCCCGCCCCGGCACGCATCATCACCTTCCTCCGACCCACAGACAGGAGATTCCCGGCACACCGCCACTGCCCGCTCCAGGAACGGCTCCGGTGGCACTAGGACCACTCCCCAAAAGCTCCCCCGAGCCAGGGGTAGAGGCGAGGACAGGCCCGCTCCCGACTCCGCCCCCGCCATGATGGACGGACTGACTGACACTTGGGCAACCAGTCGGGTGTCTTCTTCCCGATCGGATTAACCGTTTAACTCCTTCATGCCCGTGCGCGCCGCTGCTAGGCAGGGCGCTCTAGAGAGAACCGAGTTCCGGCGCCCCCTCCCCGCACGGAGTGGGGTTCTACGTGGGCGGGGAGGGCCCCCCTCCTTGGGTGGCTGCCCCCCACTGGCCCGGACTTAGGAGGAGGAGGGGGCGGTGCTGACAGTCGCGGCGGGCGGGGGGCAGGGAGGGGCGGGACGGGGCGGGGGAGTCGGGGCTAGAGCTGAGCGGGGCGCCGAGCGCTGAGAGCGCAGCCGGGCTCGGAGCCGAGCTCCGGGAGCCGACAGGAAGCCGCGGCGCCCGGCCCGGGGGCGATCGGCCCGCAGCGCCCCCGGGTCTGTCCCCGGGGCGCCATGGCCCCACTGAGGCCGGGCGCACCCGCGGGGCTCCCCGCGTGTCCGCTTGAGCGCAGCTGAGCTAGATGCAGCTTGGAAGGGCCGGGACCCCCGGGGTGCAGGTGGGGGCCGGCGCTATGGAGCCCCCGGCCGCCCCCTCGGAGAGGAGCCTGTCTCTGTCTCTGCCCGGGCCCCGGGAGGGCCAGGCTACCCTGAAGCCGCCCCCCCAGCACCTGTGGCGGCAGCCGCGGACCCCCATCCGTATCCAGCAGCGCGGCTACTCAGACAGCGCAGAGCGCGCGGAGCCCGAGCGGCCGCCACACCGGCCCATAGAGCGCGCCGACGCCGTGGACACCAGCGACCGGCCCGGCCTGCGCACGACCCGCATGTCCTGGCCATCGTCCTTCCACGGCACCGGCACCAGCGGCAGCGGCGCGGGCGGAGGCAGCTGCAGGCGGTAAGACTCCGGGCTGAGGACGCGCGCGGAGCGCATAGGCGCGCAGGGAGGACGCAACTCGTCCCGCCGACCGCAGGGGGCGCTGTGATGCGGGTGGGGTCAGTGTGACTGGCGGGGGCCGAGAGGGGGGAGTTCAGCTGCGGGGGCGTCTGGGACCCGGTCCCTACTGTGCACCCAACAGAAGGGCTCCTACTGAAGCCTCCTGGGTCGATTTAGGGGGCGCCATGCTGCGTGTAGAATTCACAGGGTCTGCGTTGGGAAGGGGTCTGCAGCTTCAGGGGTCAGTATTCTTGGCCAGTGACAGAGCAGGCCAGCGGCTACACTGGGTACCACTTGGGGCGACCTTTCTGGGGGCACCGTACTGAGGACTAGATTCACTGTGTTTGAGTGTCCTAGGGCACTCTGTAGGGGCATCTGCAGGCTGAGGGACACTCCGGGTCCTCTTAGCGGACAGAGGACTCTGCAAAGAGGGCATTGATGGATTTGCCTTACAACAGCTGGGGTCAAGAATCCAAAGTGGCCCTTTAGGGGAGCACTATATTGAGACTTTTGTGTTGAGTTGGAGCTCCCCATCTCAGCGCAGGAGTGTTAAGGTTCCACAGCTGCCCTGCGGCAGGGAACAGTGGGAGGGGGCACACAGTTCCAGCATAGGGTGAAGGAGCCCTTGCCTCTTTGAGGTAACAGTGTAGTGAGGGGGTGTGTGTTGGGGCTGTTCTGATGGTGTCCTCTGGCTGAACCTACTTTGCTCCCCCTTTGGGTGTATGACCAGCTGCCCCAGCTGCCTTGGCTGTGTGCTCCCTTCTGGGCTCCTCTGACTGTGACACGGTGACTGTGCACTTGTAGGATAGTATAATTGTAACATGGTAACTGTGTACTCCTGGGACAGTGATTGTGACGGTGTGACTGTGTGCTTCTGGGATGTTGTGGCTGTTAACAGGATGACTGTGTCCTCACAGGACAGTGATTGTGATAATGACTGTGTATGCTCCAGACACAGAGTTTTTTTGCAGGGTGATTATTTCTGCTCCTGGAACCATGATTGTGACAGCAAGACTGTGTGGGCTTCCAGGACAGTGTGGATGTGATGGGATGACTGTGTTTCCTCATGGAACCCAGTGATTGTGCCAGAGTGACGGTGTGCACTCCCAGGACACTGGTTGTGAGGTGGTGTCTATGTGCCAGAGTGAGAACGATGGTAACAGAGAGTGTTCCACAGATGTGTGACTGTGGTACTGTAATGTGTACCTTCTCGGGGACAATGTGTTTGTATCAGTGGAACTGTCTGTGCTCCCTGGGACCATGTGTGACACAATGTGACATGCGTTCATCTGCCCTGGGTGCACATGTCTGAGAGCTGGTGTTCTGACTCTGGCACTGTGCTCCTGTTTACCCTGGATACCCTTAGAAGTGGTGTCCTGTCACCACTTGGCATTTTTAGTGATTGCATCTGTTCTGATGGTGCCCCAGGCTCTGACTGTGTGTGCTTCAGTAACATGGGGACTGGCAACTTAGCCCCACCCACGGGGGCCTTCTCCTTGGGACATCACTCAGATGATCAGATCATTCAGATGGTCAGATTTGGGCTTCTCATCCCTGGAGCTCCCCAATGAGGCCTCTGGGCTGTGACTTTATTCTTCCTAGGTCTCTCTGGAGGCCTTTATCAGCCACTACACCTTCCCAGGCCACCTCCACCTCCATTCTGGGTACCCCCAACTCCAGTACCTCTGTCCCCGCCAAGAAACAAGTTTCATGGTCTCAGAACACACAGCCTGATATTTCCCAAAGGGAACTAGAGAAAAACTGAAGGAAACAAAGCTCAGATCAACAGGAAATGCCAAGACCAGGGGCGGGGAGCCAAACTGGCTCAAGTCACTGTCCTGAGAGACCAAGGAGGGGGTGGGGTGCTAGGAACCGTGTCCCATTCCCTTTTAAGGCTCTGGGGACTTCCCTACCCGGGTCTCCTGGCTCTTAGCTCTCCGGGGATAGTGGCTGAGTGGTAAGAATTATTATTTCAGGCTATCCATCTTCTAATAGCTCACTTTTAGGCTTCATGCCAGGACTTTTGCACATGTCCTTACCCCAGTGCCTTGTGAGGTATCCCTGTTAGACAGATAAGGAAACTGGCCAGAGAGGTTTAAAATTCCTTCTGCTCCTCTCCTGCCCAAATTCACAATACCAGGAAGTAGTAGAGCTGGGATTACAATTTTGATATGCCTGATGCCTGTGTGTCTTTGTGTAAGTGTCTTGCCCTCTCTGAGCCTGTTTCCTGCCTATAAAGTGAGGCTGTTGCTGGCACTGCCCTGTGGGGCTCAGTTTGAGAGTTGCCTGAGTTCAAGATGTGTGTGAAGGGTTTGACACAGTCAGTGCTTAGGTTATTGCTCAGGGCACTGAGGCTGTGGTGGACATTGCTTTTTTGGAGTGAGAAGGAAAAAAAAAACAAAACAGGAACTTGAACCATCTCTGTATGGGCTCCGGTTTCCTTTTCACTGTAGGCCCGTGCAGTCTCCAGCGGTAGAGCTAGTCTACAGCTGGTTTGGAAGGGCGGGCTGTGGGCACCCTCTCCACCTCCCCCCACAAAAGGAGGAAGGGGGCAGAGAGGCCTCCAGTGGGAACCTCCCTCCTGAAATGGGGCATTTCGCCTGAAAGGGGGTTCTACCACTGCACACACAGGGCAGCCCCGCGCTTCCCACTTTGGAGTTCATCCAACCACCAGAAAGAGGGTCCAGTCAGCCCTCTAGACTTGAGTCCTGGAGACCCCCAGAGAGAAGGCACTGTCCCCCAGCCGAGATGTCATCCATACCCCCGACCTGGGGATGCGGGAGACTGGCGCTCCTGGCGCGCCCTACCAGGCTGAGTCACGGCACCGCCGCGATCTGTCAAGAGGCAGATGGAGCGGGAGGAAGAGGAGGACTGGAGGGAAGAAAAGGAACGGCTCGAATTGGGGGCCAAAATGTGGACCTGCCCCTCTCCTTGGGCCCCCAAACTCTCGTCATCCAGGAGAGCGCATCTTGGCCCCGGGAGCGGATGGACACAGCCAGGCTCAGGTCTATCTCTGACAAGCGGCCTCTGTCTGCACTTGGGCCCTCGCCTCCCCTTGTCCCCAGCGGTCCCACGTGCCTGGATGTGGGGTAGAAAGTCGGCCTCTCGGCGCGCCCTCTGCTGGACAGCGAGAAAGGCACAGCCTGAGTGTGCGCTGCTGGTCCTCACCTGCGTCAGGAAGGCTGGCCCCGCAGCAGACCCAAGTCCTCGCGCCACCGCCAGAGTTCCATATTATTATTTCATGCTTATTGAGCGCTCTGGAGAGCGGGCGCCAGTCCGACCGGCCGCAGGCTGCAAGTGGGGTCCTCTCCTTCCGGGGCTGGGACCTGACCGCCTGCCCCATCGTCCATTCGGTAGCTAAGTGGGGAGGAGACGCCGCCTGGTGGACGGAGAAGAACTTGGCAGAAAAGTTGTGACTGCGAAGTCGCAGTCTCCACTCCGCGAGCTCGTGCTCCGCGCCAGTGCCAGGACCTCCCAACACCACCCTGCATTTTAACGCGCAGCATCCTGGGCTGTGTATTCCTACCCGGAAAACAGAGGCGAAATGACTTGCCCAAGGTCACACAACGAGGAAGAGCAAAATTAGGGTTAAAAACTAGGTTTCCGGGCTGGGATTGTGGCTCAGCGGTGGAGCGCTTGCCTCGCATGCGTGAGGCCCTGGGTTCGATCCTCAGCACCACATACAAAGCAATAAAATAAAGACATTGTGTCCATCTACAACTAAAAATCAAAACATTTAAAAAAAAAACAAAAAAAAAAAAAACTAGGTTTCCTCCAACGCAGAGCCATGGGTAAGATTCACACTAAGGCCTCACTTGCTGACCTAGGACCAAAGTCCGTGCCTCCGTAAGCCTCGTTTTTCTCATGAATAAAACGAGGTTGAAAAATAAGAAGTCCCTATCTCGGGGCTGTGGTAAGGCTGAGATGGCCGACGTAGGGCCTGGGCGGCCAGGACCTGTTTTGAGAAAGCATTTCCTCAAATGACATCAGCAGAGAGAAAGCCGGCGTCCCTCAAACCACAAAGCCTGCGCCATCGTTCACTGGTAACAGATTCACTACAAGCTCTCCTGAGTTACAGGAAACTGGGGCTTTGGAGCTGAAGAAGCCACAGGCTGGCCTGGTGAGGACAGTTTTGAGGGGCATCTAAACCACTGTTTTTACTTCTGACGTGTTTGGAGCCAGCCTTTGCCCTTTGCTTGCTCTGTGAACGTCATCTGCCAGAATCTCAGTCTCCTCATCTGTAACATCCTGCACATGCATCTCTGAGGCTACAGCTCAGAATCCAATCGACCCAGTCTTACTGTCTGGAGTTCTCAGACTAGTGGGTGAGGCAGAAATAGCAAGTAAAACCATCTGATAATTATAGATGGTGACACATGGAATAGAAGAACAGAGGGATCCTGAGGTCAATCAAGCCCTCTCTGAGGAGGTGACATTTAAGCAGATACCTAAATAAATAGAGGGAGAACGCTATGTGGGTATCTGATGGTAGAGGGTGCCGGCTAGAGAGAACAGCCAGTGCAAAGGTCCTGTGGTGGGAATGTGAGCTGGGAGACAAGGTGTCTGGGGCAGAAGGGTGAGTGGAAGGAAATGAGGAAGGAAAGTGATGGGCAGCTCATAGGCTGTGGTCAGTGTTGGCTTCAGGTCTCAGTTTATGTCTGGCTTCCTAAAAAGGGACAGAAGTCACTGGACTGGAAGGAGATTGATCTTTGAAGACCCTGTGCAGCCTAGGGACTAAAATCCCAAACTCTAGAGCCAAACTACTAGGTTTATAATCCAGCTCTGCTCTTTTGGGGCTGGATGACCCTGGCCATGTCACCGCCCCTCTCTGGGCCTTGGTTTCTCTGTCTTTGAAGTTGGCCTAGGAAGAAACCTATTCCCAAGAGCTGACCAGCCAGTGAACAAGAACACCCTCACTTCTTGTTTGTATCAGAACTGTGGTGTCAGCGGGGATCTTAGTAGGACTAGGCAGGCACTCTCCCCTGGGAGCTAGTCTTGCCTCCTGGGGATCTGGCCTCGATGGAAACATTTTAGTTGTCCTAAGTGAAGGGTACTACTGACATCTAGTGGGTAGAGGCCATGGATACTGCTACAGTTGCTAAACAGTGAAGGACAGCCCACCCAGGACAAAGTATCATTCAATTCCAAATGTCCCCAATGCCAAGGATGAGAAAGTTTGAATTCTCAACAAGGTGATACTACATCCAAGGAGAAGAGAGTGGGTTCTTGCTGGGGGTGGGGTAATTTTAAAAATCGTGTGTGTGTATGTGTGTGTGTGTGTGTGTGGTGCTGGGGATGGAAGCCAGGCCCTTGTGCATGCTAGGCAAGTACTCTACCTGAGTAACATCCCCAGCCCCCCATTTTAGTTTTATATATAAAGTACAAATATACAGCCGTCCCTTCGTATGCATGCTGAGGTTTGATTCCAGGACTCCCCACCCCATCCCATCTGCAGATGCTCAACTTCCTTATATAAGTTGGCATAGTATTTGCATAGAATCTACGCACATCCCCAGTGGACTTTAAATCATCTCTAGATGACTTATAACTCTTTTTTTTAAAGTATTCTTTTTAATTGTTGATGGATCTTTATTTTATTCATTTATTATTTATATGTGGTGCTGAGGATCAAACCCAGTGTCTCACGCATGCTAGGCAAGCGCTCAACCACTAAGCTACAGCCCCAGCCCCCGACTTATAACTCTGAATACAATGTAAATGCACTCTACACAGTTGTCATACGATATTGTTCAGGGAATAATGACCAGGAAAAAGTCTGTACACGTTTAGGACAAACACTTTTGATCTGCGGTTGGTTGAATCTGAGGATGCAAAATCGGATGCTGCAGAGGACTGTACACATGGTGCTTAAGCAGGCATGGACTTTTCATGGGGAAGGCAATTAGGATAAACTAAAAGGTCTACTCAGGCTCTCTCATAGGGACAGTAATAAAATAGAGGGTGGCAAAGACTGGACTAGAGCCCGACTCAGCCCCTTGCTGGCTATGTGACCTTGAAACAACCTTGAACAGGTCATTTCTCTCCAAGACTCAGTTTTGCTATCTGGAAAACCGGGACAATAATAGTAGCACTTCCTGGGAGTTTGTGAGGATTAAATGAGATCTTACCTGGAGGTACTGGATACACAGGAGGTATTCTGAAGGGTTACCTGCTGTGTAAAGGATTAACTGCCGTCACATCACCATCACCATCATCGTCATAGTCAATAATGATGATAATTGTAGCAAATGTTTAGTACACATCTTTTTTTTTTTGGTACTGAGGATTGAACCCAGGGGTGCTTAACCTCTAAGCCACATCCCCAGCCCTATTTTGTATTTTATGTAGAGACAGGGTCTCACTGAGTCGCTCAGCACCTTACCTTTGCTGAGGCTGGCTTTGAACTCCGATCCTCCTGCTTCAGCATCCCGAGCCCCTGGCTGGGATTAGGGCGTGCGCGCAGCTGAGCAGGGTATTCTTTTTTTTTTTGATCTGACAAACTTATTATTATTATTTTTAATGTCTTTATTTTTTATTGGTTTGTATGTGGTGCTGAGGATCGAACCCAGGGCCTCACGCATGCGGGGCAAGCTGAGCAGGGTATTCTTATTACACTCATTTTACACCTGGGAAAACTCAGGCTCAGCGAAATGAGGGGATTTGCCCCAGGTCAAATGGCTAAGAAGTGCCAAAGACCAGACTCAAGTCCAGCCCACCTGACTGGGCCCCATTGCAGGTAATAGAAAAAGAAGGAAAAAGATATTTTACAGAGGTGGGACCCTTTTTCAGTTTAAAGCATGCTTCTCCCTGTGCCTTGGTCCCAAGAACCACACACAGGTTGGGCAGGCTGAGGAATCATAACGAGCTGGCTGACTGTTCAGGGTCTCCCCCTCTGAGTGTCTTTTCATAATCTATGAAATGGGGACAGTGTGCCCCATAGGGTCACAGTGGTTGGGCATGGAGAATCATTATCAGGCCCCAGAAAGTCTCCATCCAGGTGTACTATGTGCCTGCCACTGAAGGGAGGTGGGATTCTTGGGGCTACCTTGAGGCTTTGGGGGCCCAATTCTAAAAGGTGCCTCAGGGATTCTAAGGATTGTTGGGAATGGGCAGTGCCTTAGGGCCCCCTCCCTACTGGCTACGGGCACACCAGAGGCTTCTAGGCGTATCTTTTTATTTTTTATTTGTTCTTTTCAGTTTTACATGACAGTAGAGTGCATTTTGACATGTCATACATGGAGTATAAGTTCCCATTCTATTTTTATTTTATTTTATTTTATTTTTTTGGAACCAGGGATTGAACTCAGGGGTCGAGTGCCCCTGAGTTCAATCCCTGGTTCCAAAAAAAAAAAAGAGGTATAAGGCACAACTTATGAGCTGTGTGTGGCATTTTAGGATGTCCCTAAGGATTTTGGGTACATCTTAGATTCTGGCCTAGAGTCTGGGACTGTTCCCACAGTTAGAGAAATTTAGTTGTTATTCTGAGCTCTAAGGGGTACCCCAAGATTTTGGTGACATTTTCATGTCTATGAGGCTTGCTCTGAGTAGGAAAATACCCATGAGAGTGTGTTGGGATCTCAGCACTTGAGGATTTGGGGGATGTGGTGGAGCCACTTGGGGATGGAGGGACATCTGAGGGACTGTAGAAACACTCCTGGAATCTGTGAAGGAACCTAGGATTTGAGGGGTTCACATGTGGTCTGTGGACTGCTAGGGGTGCTCTGGAGGGGCATTTCTGCATGACTGAGGGATGATGGTGGTGCTCTAGGGGAGTTTGGGACATCCAAGAACTGTGCTGGTGCTCTTGGGATCTGAAGGTGCTCTTGTGGGCTCTCAGCACAATTGGGGTTTGTGGGTGTCTCCTGTAACTCTTGGGATGAATGAGAAACAATGAGAACACTGCTAGGAATATAGGGACATCTGTGGAAACTTGACAGAGCATC
This sequence comes from Xerus rutilus, assembly GCA_028644305.1. Classification (NCBI taxonomy): domain Eukaryota; kingdom Metazoa; phylum Chordata; class Mammalia; order Rodentia; family Sciuridae; genus Xerus; species Xerus rutilus. The sequence goes on from CM053413.1 coordinate 6,781,371, forward strand.
AGGGTCTATGGGGCCTCTTACAGCACCTCTGGGTTTTGTGGGGGAGCACAAGGATTTGGGGAGTACCCCTGGTTGTGTGGGAACCTCAGGGAAGGTTAGAGCGCTACAGGGATTGTGGAGACGTCTGAAAGGCTGTCAGGCCTCTCTTGAGGTCTCTGGGGCCTGTGGACACCATGAGAGGTTTGTGCGCACACTTCGAGATTTGAGGGGCGTCACTGGGGTTTCTGGAAATGCGTGCGGCGATTTGCGGGACGTCGGAAGCACTGCGGGGAGGCCCTGGGGTCTGCGGGGGAGTCCCCGCCACCGCGGTTTGGGCGCCCCAGGCCCGCCCGGCCCCGCCCCGGGGGCGGCCCCAGCGCGAAGCCGGAAGGGCCGAGGCGGCCGCTGGGCGGGGTGGGGCCCGCGGGCCCCAGGGCTGGGCGGCCCGCCTGCTAGGGCCGCGCGCGGGGCGGGCGGCGCAGCTCCCCAGCGCCCGCCGAGGCGGGCCCGCCCCGCGCCCCCGCGGCCATGGCGAGGCCGCGTGGCCTGGGCCGCATCCCCGAGCTGCAGCTGGCCGCCTTCCCGGCGGCGGCGGCCGAGGACGAGGCGTTCCTGCCAGAGCCCCCGGCCCCGCGCGCGCCCCGCCGCCCGCGTTCTCCGCCCTCCTCGCCGGTCTTCTTCGCTAGCCCGTCCCCAACTTTCCGCAGGCGCCTTCGGCTTCTCCGAAGCTTCCAGGATTTTGGCCGCCAGCCGTGGGCCAGGTAAGTGCGCGCTGATGGCCATGAGTTCGAGGCCCCTCTGGCCACTGGCGCGCGCTTGGGTCTGTGGTCTGTGACTTGCTCTCTCCAGTCGTATTTTTCTTCTTCCGTCACAAGGCAGAGATAAAAATCATCCTGGCCCGACAGGGTTGCCTTGGAGACATCTGATAGGGCATGCAGTAGGCGCTCAATAAACGCTACGTTCCTCCCACTTCCTGTGCAAACCTGAAACTGCGGTCACGCTTTGGCAGACTGAGGCCGACCTGCTAGCCAAGGTGACCTGGGGACGTGTGCTCACTTCTGTTAGCCTCACTCTGTGGCCAGTGAAATGGGTCCAGCGGTGCCCTCTGGGGGTTTCACTTGCTGGGAGGCTCGGGGATGTTACCGCGTGCACAGAGCACTGAGGGCAAATGGAAGTTCCCGGCCTTGCCAGACCTGGGGTGGGCTGCGGGGGCAGGAAGCCGGGGGTGACAAGCCTGGAGGCCACATCCGGTCTGGCTTCTCAGAGTTTCCCCCAGACACGGAGGTTGACTGTCTGGAGGTGGGCACGCGCTCGTGCTGGGACTTCTCCCGGTCCTCTGCCGCCTTAATTGCTCCCTGCTCTCTACACTTACTTGTTCAGGACAGACTTGGGGAAGGCACTGTGGGACAGGACACATGCCCAGCAGCTGGCCCTGGGGAAGAGAAGGGGCGGGGAAAGAAGAGGAGGCGGAGCCAGGGCCTTGGGGGCAGCCAGCCCCGTGGGGGGTCTGCAGGGGTGGCGATCCGCGTCTCTCAGTTCCCTCCTGTGCCTGTGTCTCCACTTCTGTCTCTCCTGTCTCAGTTTCTGTCCCCAGCTCCACCTCCCTGCATCCGTCCACCCTCCCCTGGGTGGTTGTCACCCAGCCCTACCCGCCGCCAGCGGGGAAGAGTCCCGTTCCCCCGGGCGCCCGGGGCGATCTGAGACCTGGAGCCCGCACGGCTCGACGTCAGGGCCGGCTGGCGGGGCGGGGGCAGTGGGAGGGGCCAGAGCCGGCGCGCGAGAGGGGCGGGCAGCGAGCGGGGAGTGGCGGAGTCCGGGGCGCCCCGAGACCCGAACGGGAGGGGGCCGGGAAGAAGCGTGCGCTCAGTTCCGCCAGGCCCCTGCAGGGGGAGGCAGGCTTTGAACCCGCCCTGGCGTTGGGGACGCGCTGGGACGCCGACCGCCCGGGGCCGTCCCGCGGGGGTGGGGGGGTCGCCGAGGCGGGGTGCCGAGCGGTGCGGAGGCGGCGCCGCCGGCGGCCGCAGACACCTCGGGCCTGGCGAGCAGTGCGCGGCGCACCACGGAGCCGGCGTCCCCATGCGAGCCCCGACGGCTCTTGGCTCTCATGCGCTCCAGTGCAGCGCCCCGGGCCCGGCCACGGCCCCCTGCCCTGGCACTGCCCCCCAGCCCTGAGTCCCTCACCCACTTCTCCTTCAGCGATGAAGATACTCGTCGGCACCCGCAGGGCAGATCTGTCAGGTGGGTGGCCCGTGGCCAGTGGCATTCTTTGCGACCCCAGGGCGCTGGCTGTGCTGGGAAAGGGGTCCCCCAAGTGTGCCTTGGAGGAGTCCCCTACGTGGTTTCCAGGATCTGGTTAGGGTCCCACTCCCTTCCCTCGCCCTAAAGATACAAGTGCTATTGAGGGCTTCCCTACGGTGGCGGCCCCCAAAGCTGGTGCCCTGTCCTGCCCATTCCTACTTGCCCCAAGTGGGATCCCTTCACCCTCGTGCGCCCCCAAACCTGGGATTCTAACATTCACCCTGGCAGCAAATATGGGTGTCCAGCGTCACCTGGGCTCCACTCCCAGGCCACTGGCCTGGAGCCAGGTCCCTAAGGCCCCATGCTGCTGTGTCTCCAACCTTACCCCCTCCTTCTCGCTGGGGCTGCCAGGCTGAAAACCAAGCTGGAGCAGCGGGGGTGGGGAGGGGAGGTTCCTGGATGCGTGGAGGGTATTCAGAATAGGCTGGGCAGAGCTGGGGCCAGGAAGTGGCCTTTTAAGTTCTCTGGATTTTCTGGACTTGTCCTTGCCACCCAGCACCAGCTCCTTCAGATACCTGGACACACACATAGTCTCCAGCGTGGGGACACACAGCCACACTCAGAAGCACACAGACACACCCTCACGCAGGGCATTCGGGGTCACCCTGTGTTTACTATACTAGGTGTGGGTCTCCTGGCCAGTCAGGGCACCAAGAGAACCCTCAAGTGACCCACAGCCACACACAGGTGACACACAAACCACAGCAACTCTGGCCCACCCCTCCAGCAGTCCTGTACACACTGCATTCCCAGGAAGACACTGTCACTTAAACACACCCCCCGGACTCCATATAAGTTTCTGCAGGCTGGTTTCCCATGTGTGCCTCATACCCACACAGTCACAGCATCTATGTGGCACCTCTCATGAGGTCACACAGATTCAGAAACACAGAGATGTAGACACACACAGGCAACTAGGCACCCATGAACACCCAACCCCGTGTGTGCACACATACAATTCCACAGACGCCCATGTACACACAGACCTCCCCTTTCCCCAGACTCTCATAGGTACTGACATTTGTTACACACACAGCCCCACAAACAGCCGTGTCAGCTGGCACCATGCACCCGTTTGGCAGACACACGCCAGCGCCCGCCATCAACCTCCCTGTGACCTTCACAGAGTAAATGCCAGACCATTCCATAAAGGCTGCCTGGCACCTCCTGCGAGCAGTCAGGTGGAGAGGGGCAGGGAGCCCAGGGAGACACCAGGCCTGCCTTCCTCGTCTGTCCTGGGTGGAACGGACACCCACTGATTGTGATGTAGCATGCAGCTTGGTGGTCCGACTACCGGGTTCAAGTCCATATTCTACCTTTCTGTGCCTTGGTTTCTTTGTCGTGAAAATGGGGTGTAATGCAAGGCCTAGCACCAGGCTTTCAACCACAGTGGTTTATATTTATTCTTATTATGGTCCTTCCCAGCTGAGATGTGTCCCCCTTGCCCAGCACCACCTCTAGCCTATGTTACCCATCATCCCAACAGCCAAACTCCCTCAGGCCAAGATCTGCTCCTGGACTTATTGTCTTCTAGAGGCTTAATTTAATTTCCTAGGAACCCAGGTAGGCAGGCTTGGGGGCCCACAGAGGTGGAGGTAGGTGGTCAGCCTGCCAAAGAAAGAGCAGGCCAGCCTTTACCTTCTAATGGAGTGCCTGGGTGTGTGGCTCTGATGTAGCTGTGATGTTGGCATATAGCCAGGGGCCCCTGAGTGTGGTTGTTACTTTAGGTTCCATTGAGACATCTCTAGCTGACTTTGGGCCACCATGAGCAGCAATGGCAGGCCAGGAAAGTCCAGGGATCTGATTCCTTGGGATAGCAGAACCTCTCACCCACGAGCTGCAGTTCAACAGCCCCATCCCCTCCCCTTTGCCTGCCCACAGCCCAAGGGACATCCACTCTTGAAGCACAAACATCTAAGCCCTGGGGAGCATCCTCTTCCCATCCAGGCCTCTGGGCTCTTTGCTTACGTGAACTGAGTCTCCTGGGGCAGGTGTATTTGCCATCACAATGCTAGCTGAGCACCCTCGGGCTGCAGCTTAGGTTCCTGGGTGGAGGGATGGGGGCCTCTGTGTAGCTATGCTCCTCTCCTCTGCCTGGCCGCACTCCTCAGGGCCCCAAATTCCAGACGAGGCTTCAGGAGAGAGGACATGGTTCTCTGGACGTGAGGCCACCAACCTCTGATCATCCCTCTGTGCCTTAGTTTCCTCATTGAACTGGAAGTTGACAGGACCCACCTCAAGAACTGGTGGCGGAAATAAATGCATACAAAGCCCTTTAATGGTGCCAGGGACCCAGCAAGAACGTAAGAAGTGTCTTCTTGGAGCTGGGTTGTGACTCCGTGGTAGAGCACTTGCCTAGCACATGTGAGGCACTGGCTTCGATCCTCAGCACTGCATATAAATAAAATAAAGGTCTCATTGACAATTAAAAAATAAAAATAGGAGCCGGGCGCGGTGGCTCAAGCCTGTAATCCCAGCACTTAGGGAGGCTGAGACAGGAGAATCGCGAGTTCAAAGCCAGCCTCAGCAATGGCGAGGCACTAAGCAACTCAGTGAGACCCTGTCTCTACATAAAACACAAAATAGGGCTGGAGATGTGGCTCAGTGGTCAAGTGCTCCTGAGTTCAATCCCTAGTACCAAAAAAAAATTAAAAATAAAAAAATAAAAATAAAAATAGGATTGGGATTGTAGCTCAGTGGTAGAGCACTTGCCTCACGTGTGTGAGGCACTGGCTTTAATAATCAGCACCACATAAAAACAAATAAAGATAATGTGTCCATCTACAACTAAAAAAATGTTAAAAAGAAAAGCTAAAAATAGATAATTAAAAAAGAAGTGTCGTCTTAGTACAGTTGGAATCTCCATAATCCAAAACTTGGAAATCTGAAAGTCTCCAGAATCTAAAGCTGTTAGCTGACGTGCCACAAGTAGAAAATCGCACATCATGAAACTGTTTCATGCACAAAATTAATTAATTTGTTGTTTGTTTATTTATTTTTTTGGGTGCAAGGGATTGAACTCAGGGACACTCGACCACTGAGCTACAGCCCCAGCCCCCCGTTTTAATGCTTTTTAATGTGCCATTTGGTGGCATCCTCTTGTGTAGCTGTCACCACCATCCATCTCCAGAACTTTTCTTCCACCCAGACTGGAACTGCAAATGCTAACCCTCCATGTCCCCTGTCTCCCCCAACCCTGGCAGCCACCACTCCACTTTCTCTATGAACTTGACTATTCTAAGTGTCTCATATAAGTGCAGTTGTACAATAGTTGTCCCTTGGTGACTGGCTTATTTCACCTAGCATAATGTATTCAAGGCATCTGTGTTGTGGCATGTATAACAATTTCATTGCTTGCTTTCTTGTTGTCAGTGGACCTTTATTTTATTTATTTATACGTGGTGCTGAGAATCCAACCCAGTACCTCACACATGCGAGGCAAGCGCGCTTACCACTGAGCCACAACCCCAACCCCACAATTTCGTTTCTTTTTGTACATTTTGAGACAGGCTCTTGCTAAGTTGCTCAGGCTGGTCTTGAACTTGCGATCCTCCTACCTTGGCCTCTTACCAGACCCAGCCTTTATAAGGCTGAATAACATTCCGTGGTATGGATATATCACATTTGATTTTCCATTCATCCCTTGACGGACGCTTGGGCTGTTTCCACCCTTTGGCTGTTGTGAATGATAGTGCTGTGACCATGTGTGTGCTTGTTATCTTTTGAGTCCCCATTTTCAGTTCTTGGGGGACTCTCCTTAGATGTGGAATTGCTGCGTCATACAGTAATCTCTGTCTAACTTGAGCTGCCAAACTGTTAGGGTTCCACAGCGACTGCATCCAGCAGTGCACAACGGTTCCCATTTGTGCAAAGCCTCACCAAAAGTTGTCATTTTCTGTTTTTTGTTTTTTTTTTTCATTTGAATAATAGCCATTCAAGTGAGTGTGAAATGGTGTTACGTTGTAGGGTTGTTTTGTTTTTGAGATGGGATTTTGCTGCGTTGCTGAGGCTGGCCCCAATGTCCTCCTGCCTCGGCCTCTCCATTTTCGGGGACCACAAGCACCTGCAGCTAAGCCCAGTTTATGTTGTGGTTTTGATTTGCATTTCCCTAATGACTAGTGATGTTGAAGATCTTTTCTTGTGTTTATTGGCCACGAGCACATCTTTGGAGAAATGTCTATTCGAGTCCTGTGCCTTTTGTTTGTTCTTTTTAGGTATGAGAGTAGAGTGTATTTTGACATATTATACATACATGGAGTATAACTTATTCTAATTAGGATCCCATTCTTTTCTTTTTGGTACCAGGGATTGAACTCAGGGGCACTCGACCACTGAGCCACATCCTCAGCCCTATTTTGTGTTTTATGTAGAGACAGGGTCTCACTGAGTTGCATAGCGCCTTGCCGTTGCTGAGGCTGACTTTGAACTCACGATCCTCCTGCCTCAGCCTCCCTAAGTGCTGGGATTATAGGCGTGCACCACCGTGCCCGGCTTAAAAATACTTTTGATTTGAGTTTGAGTTGCTCTCAATCCTTGTGGAAGATGTATTGTTTGGGAAGCAGAGCAGAGCAGCAGGGGCTGGACCTGGTTCTGGAAGTGGCAGTGGTGGTGCCACTCCAGGGAAGACAGACATGGGCTACCCCAGGGATGGAAAGAGTGAGCACCATCAAGACTCTTAACAAGGTCCTTCTCTGAAGCTCAGATCAGAGGCCCAGGAGGCTGGCCAGAGGCCAGACATGGGGGGGATGGAAGGAGTAGTGGCCACTTGGTCCCCTAGATCCTTCTCTTAGAGTAAAGAAACCAGGTGCCTGAAGTGGGGACAAGGGGAAACAGGCCAGGAGTAAAGGCCAATTCCAAGCAGCATTCAGGAGAGACAGTGGCTCAGGAGCCCACAAAACACATTCTTGAGTATAGAGGCTAGAGAAATCCCAACATCTTCAGAGCTGGGGGGATCCCCGAGATCTTTAAAGACAAAAGGCTACAGGAGCCATCTAATGGGTGTGCAGTAGGGTCTCATTTTCTTGACTTGCATTGTCCTGAAGGCTAATGGGGTTGAGCATCTTTTCACTTGCATATTTTTTTCTGGAGCAATGTCTATTCAAGTCCTTTGCCTGTTTTTAAATTGGGTTGTGTAGGTTTTTGTTGTTGAGTTGTAGTAGCTCTTTATATATTGTGGATATCCATCTCTTATCAAATGTATGGTTTGCAACATTTTTCTCCATTCTGTCCTTGGGTTCACAGAAGCTTTTCTTGCTGTTGAAGTCCAATTTATTCTTGTGTTGCCTGTGCTTTAGGTCTCGTTGCAAGAAACCATTGCCAAATCCAATGTCATAAAGCTTTTTTTTAAAATTATTTTTAAAAATTCAGTACTGGGGATCAAACCAGGGGCACTTTAACATTCAGCTACATCCCCAGCCCTTTTTATTTTTTGAGACAGTATCTCCCTAAGTTGCCCAGGTTGGCTTTGAACTTGCAATCCTTTTGCCTCGGCTTCCCAAGTAGCTGAGAGTACAGTCATATACCTTTGCACCTGGCCAATGTCATAAAGCTTCTAAGAAGAGTTTTATAGTTTCAGCACTTACATTTAGGTATTTCATCCATTTTTGAGTTAATTTTTGTTTATGATCTAAGATAAGGGTCAACTCCATTTTTTGTGTGTGTGGATATCCAGTTGTCCAGTCACCACTGGGTGAAAAGACTCTTTTCTCCATCGAATGATCTCATTAAAAGATCATGTAACCATATGTGCAAGAGTTTATTTCAGGGCCCTTTAGTCTATTTAATTGGTCTTTATGTCTTTATTGCCAGTACCACTGTTGGGATTACTGTAGTTCTGTAGTACAGTCATTTTGAAATCAGGAAGCGTGAGTCCTCCAACTTCGTTCTTTTATTTCAAGACTGTCTTGACTATTTAGGGCCTCCTGAAATTCTGTGTGAATTTTTAAAAATTTTTTTTTAGTTGTAGATGGACACAATATCTTTATTTATATATTTTTATGTGGTGCTGAGGATCGAACCCAGTGCCTCACGCATGCTAGGCAAGCGCTCTGCCACTGAGCCACAATCCCAGCCCCTCTGTGTGAATTTTAAGATGAATTTTTCAGCCGGTCACAGTGGTGCACGCCTGTAATCCTAGCACTTTGGGAGGCTGAGACAGGAGAATCGTGAGTTCAAAGCCAGCCTCAGCAACGGGGAGGCGCTAAGCAACTCAGTGAGACCCTGTCTCTACATAAAACACAAAATAGGGCTGGGGATGTGGCTCAGTGGCCGAGTGCTCCTGAGTTTAATCCCCAGTACCCAAATTTTAAAAAGATGAGTTTTTCTGTTTCTACAAAAAAGAATTTTGGGGATCTAATAGGAATTGCATTGAATCTATAAATTGCTTTGGTTAGTGTTGACATCTTTTTTTTTTTTTTTTTTTTGGTACTGGGGATTGAACTCAGGGGCACTCGACCACTGAGCCACATCCCCAGCCCTATTTTGTGTTTTATGTAGAGACAGGGTCTCACTGAGTTGCTTAGCACCTCACTGTTGCTGAGGCTCGCTTTGAACTCGTGATTCTCCTATCTCAGCCTCCCTAAGTGCTGGGATTACAGGCATGTGCCACCGCGCCTGGCTTTAGTGTTGACATCTTAACAGTATTGTCTTCTAATCCATTAACAAGGGATGACTTTCTGTGTATGTCATCTTTAATTTCTTCCAGCAGTAGCTGGGCATGGTGGTTAATTGCCTGTCATACCAGCTACTTTGGAGGCTGAGGCAGGAGGAACGCAAGTTCCAGGCCAGCTTGGGCAACTTAGTGAGACCTCGTCTCAAAGTTAAACCTAAAAAGGGCTGGGGATATGGCACAGCAGTAGAGCACCCCTGGGTTCATTCCCCAGTAGTGGGGGGAGGTTTTCTTTCAGCAATATTTTGTAGTTTTCAGTATACACATATTTTGCCTCTTCTGATATGTTTATTCCTTATGTATTTAGTTGGATCATACTGTAAATAGAATTGTGTTTCCTTTTCCAACTATTCATTGTTAGTGTGTAGAAACAGCGTAGGGCTGGGGATTGAGCTCAGGGGCAGAGCGCTGGCCTAACCCGTGCAAGGCCCTGGGTTTGGTCAGCGTCCCTGCTTTTGTATCCTGCAGCTTTGCTCCATTATTGATTTTGTGTATTAGTAGCCCTTTTATTATTGTTGAGTAGTACTCTGGGGCATGAATCTGCTGCAGCTTATTAATTCATCAGTTGCTGGACATTTCCGTTTCATATTTGGTGGTTACAGACAAAGCTGCTAAAACGTGTGTGCAGGTTTTGGGGTAGACATATCTTCATTTATCTTGGGTAAATATAAAGAAGTAGATTTGTTGGCACATGTGTGTTTAAAAACTCACAAACTAGCTGGGCACAGTGGCACATACTTGTAATCCCAGCTGCTTGGGAGGCTGAGGCAGGAGGATCACAAGTTTGAGAACAGCCTCAACAACTGTATCAAAATAAACAAGTAAATACAAGGAGCTGGAGGTGCAGCTCTGTGGTAGAGCACTTGCCTAGCATGTATGAGGCCCCTGGGTTCAGTTCCCAGTGCTAGAAACAAACAACAAACAAACCCTGACAAACTGTCTTCCAACGTGGCCGTGCCACCTAGCATTCTCACCTGCAACGTGCGGGGGTCCCAGTGGCCCCACGCCGTTGGCACTGCTGGTTCTGCTTGTTGTGTCTAGCCGTCCTAGTCGGCGTGAAGCAGTGGTCCATGTCTTGTTGTGGTGCTGGGGCTGGAACCCAAGGTCTGTGCACCAAGGCAAGCACCCCTCCACCCAGTCACACCCCACCCAGCCCCAGGATCAGTCCTGCCACACCCAGGCCACACTTCTTTTGGTTTTTTTTTGTTTTGCAAGAGGGAAAGGAGTAGGATTTACTCCAGTGTGAAGATAGAAACAGAACTCTTGACGGGGCCAGAGGGTACTCCAACAGGGATGGCTCTAGGCCCCCACTCTTAACATCTCTACACTGAGGACCAAGCTTCTAACCCATGAACCCCCTGGAGAACACTTTTTTTTGGGGGGGGGGAAGTACTGGGGATTGAACTCAGGGGCACTCGATCACTAAGCCCCATCCCCACCCCTATTTTGTGTTTTATTTAGAGACAAGGTCTCTGAGTTGCTTAGTGCCTCGCCATTGCTAAGGCTGGCTTTGAACTCGCCATCCTCCTACCTTAGCCTCCCAAGCTGCTAGGATTACAGGCATGGGCCACCACACCCGGTGCACAAAGCATATTCTAACACAGCAAAGGTCTTCGTACTTTTCTTCTCACCTATAACTTACCTTTTACTGTCTGGAGAGTATCTTTTGCAGAGCTGAGGTTTCACAGTGATTCTGAAGTCTTTTTGAGTCTTTTTTTCTTTCCCAGTACTGCGGATTGAACCTAGGGTGCTCTACTACTGAACTACTCTCTGGATGATCAGGGACCCAGCCTCACTTTTCTTTTTCCATTGGCTGCCTGGTGCCCAGGGACGTGGGCTCTACTGAGTGGAAGAGGCAGAGGATTGCAGTTAACATTTTAGTCTGGGTGCAAATTCTGATCTTGCCATAGTCTTGCTGTGTGACCCAGAACTACCTATTGTCCAGGCTGAGCCTCAGTTTCTTCTTCTGTAAAATGAGCCCCAGGACTAGCCCTCAAACAAAAGGCTCAGTGTATGGAAACTGGTATTGCTGTCTTGGTGCAGGGTATTTCACTTATTTCTTAGAAGACCCATTCCAATAACATCCTATACTGACCCTTAGTAGGTGTTCTGTTCTCTCTCCTGCCCACTTTACTCCCACTTAGAGAATAGTCTGAATTCCACTGACCAGTCTAACCCCCTTGCCCTCACAGTGGAATGACAGACCAGAGAGAGCAGCAGCTTTCCTGAGGTCACACAACTCAAGGTATAAGCTCTAGGTACACAACTTGCCACTGTCTTCCTCAGCAAGATATCCACTATCTTGCTGAGTGAGTCTGGTCCCAGGTGGTTTATCTGAGACTGACAGACTTACAATTGTCAGCCGGGCGCGGTGACGCAAGCCTGTAATCCCAGCACTTAGGGAGGCTGAGGCAGGAGAATCGCAAGTTCAAAGCCAGCCTCAGCAACGGCGAGGCGCTAAGCAACTCAGTGAGACCCTGTCTCTACATAAAACACAAAATAGGGTTGGGGATGTGGCTCAGTGGTTGAGTGCCCCTGAGTTCAATTTCCAGTACCAAAAAAAAAAGAAAGAAAGAAAAAGAGCTGGAGATGTGGCTCAGGGGCAGAGTGCTTGCCTAGCGAGCACAAGGCCTGGGTTCAATCCCCTACTCCACAAAGAAAAAACAAACCAATAAAGCAAGGATTCTTGCTTGAGGAGCTTTATTCCTCACCCCCCTGCCTGGGGTGCTCTCCCACTTCTGACTCATAGCTGGCTTTTCATCCTTAGGCCCTGCTGAGATGTCTCCTCCTCAGAGAGACCCACCCTGACCACAGCACAGCATAATCCATTCATGTATTCATTCATATGTTGTCAAGTACTATGGCGCACACCTGTAATCTCAGTGACTCAGGAGGCTGAGGCAGGAGGATCATAAGTTTGAGGCTAGCCCCAGCAAATTCATGAGACCCTGTCTCAAAATAAAGAACAAACAAGCAAGCTGGGCACCGTGGCTCAAGCCTGTAATCCCAGCACTTAGGGAGGCTGAGACAGGAGAATTGCAAGTTCAAAGCCAGCCTCAGCAAAGGCGAGGCGCTAAGCAACTCAGTGAGACCTTGTCTCTACATAAAACACAAAATAGGGCTGGGGATGTGGCTCAGTGGTCAAGTACCCCTGAGTTCAATCCCCAGTACAAAAAAATAAAAATAAAAAAGAACAAACAAGCAAATAAAAGGACTGGGGTATATAGCTCAGGGGTAAAGTGCCTCTGGGTTCAATGCCCAGTACTGCCAAAAAAAAAAAAAAGTTGACATTCATTCATATGTTTAATGATTAATTCAATAAACATCGAACATCCACCGTGTGGATCACTGTGGGTGTCTGAAATGCCAGGCCTTGCTCTTGTTCCAGGGATGCAGCTGTGTGCAAAACAGACTAAAACCCTTGCTCTGCAAAGCTTAGTTGAGAAGGAAAGGCTAACAGGAAGGAAGGTGTGTAAGATACAAATATCTCAGGCAAATAGTGCTTGTTTGTTTTTGTTTTTGTTTTTTTCTCTGTACAGGATTTTTCTGGTGGGGGAATTTTTGGTTTTGGTGCTAGGGATTGAACCCAGGGGTGCTTAACCACTGGGCCACATCCCAAGCCCTTTTTATTTTGAGACAGGGTCTCACTAAGCTACTTAGGGTCTCGCTAAGTGGCTATGGATGGCTTTGAACTTATGATCCTCCTGCCTCAGCATCCTAAATTGCAGGCATTATAGGTGTGTACCCACCCATATGTTTTTTAAGGAAGGGAAATAGGAAAGCTCAAGGCAGGGGTTGAACTTCTCTGCCGGTTGGTCAGGAGCAAAGAGGATGCCATTGTGGGTGGAGTAGAGTGGGTGAGATGCAAAGTAGGAGGTCACCCGAGCAGGACCTGTGCGCTGCCACAAGGACTTCAGCTTTTTGTTCTGCCTGAGGTGGGAGCTATAGAAAGTTCTGAGCCAGAGTAACAGGATCGGATTCAGGTGTTCATAAGCTCCCTCTGGTGGCTGCTGGAGGAATAGAGCGTGGGCAGCAGTGGGCAGGAGACCAGAGCCGTGGTGAACCCACCTGTCCAGGCTGAAGAAGAGAGGTGCTAGCCTTTGCGGTGGCGCATGCCTATAATCCCAGCACTTAGGGAGGCTGAGACAGGAGAATTGCGAGTTCGAAGCCAGGCCTCAGCAACGGCGAGGCGCTAAGCAACTCAGTGAGACCCTGTCTCTACATAAAACACAAAATAGGGCTGGGGATGTGGCTCGGTGGTCGAGTACCCCTGAGTTCAATCCCAGTACCAAAAGAAAACATAAATAAATAAAAGAGAGGTGCTGGGCAAAAGGGGAGGGAAGGGGCTGGGGTTGTGGCTCCATGGTAGAGCACTTGCCTAGCACACGCGAGGCACTGGGTTCGATTCCAGCACCACATAAAAATAAATAAAATATTGTGTCCATCTACAACTAAAAATATTATAAAGAAAAAAAGGAGGTGGAGGGAAGCGGACAGATCTGGAGAGATGCTGGCAGCCAGGCTGATGAGCAGAGCAGAGAGCGGAGCAGAGGCGAGGATGACCCTCAACTGCTGGCCCAAAGTGTTCTTGGCACCTGCAATGGGACCTGTCACCAGAAGTGCCCAGCAAGTCTGGAGCCTGCAGCTTGCTGTCTCCAATCTATCTGGGGGTTCCTGTCTCTCTTTAGCACCCTCCATGTGATTCCCCCAATCTTTTCAGGAACTCCCTTGGTTTCTCCTGCTCTTGACCCCCTCAACACCATCTCAGCCTCCCTGACCTTCTTCCCACCTGCTCCCTGCAGCTTCGAGGCAGAAAATGGCCCAACGCCATCACCTGGCCGCAGCCCCCTGGACTCGCAGGCGAGCCCGGGGCTCGTGCTGCACGCTGGGGCAGCCACCAGCCAGCGCCGGGAATCCTTCCTGTACCGCTCTGACAGTGACTATGACATGTCACCCAAGACCATGTCCCGGAACTCGTCGGTCACCAGTGAGGCGTGAGCACCCTTCTACTCATCTGCCACTCCTCTGGGCCTGGCCCTGCCACAAGCTGCCCTTCCCAGCAGGGCATGGGGCACCCATCCCCACCTTGGTCAACCCCCATACCTGCCCTCCCCAGGGCAGAGTCAGCCGCCCCTCCCCCGCAGCCAAAAGGTTCTGTGCCCTAAAAAGGGCCCAGCCCCACTCTCTAGCCCTGCCAAGCACTCTTACTATTGGCTGTTCTGGGCCTGGCTCTACCCCAACTGTCCCCCCAGGGAGGAAGCCCCCTACTTGGCCCCCTCCTGGTGTCCCCCAGCCTACTCGAAGCTGGCCCCACTTCTCCTGGCCCCTGCTGGGATGAGTCCCCCCAGATCCCCGCCTCACTCCCGCTGTGCCTCTCAGAGGTGCCCTTTCCCATCAGGTGCCCACCTCAGTCCCAGCCCCTCCCTCCCTTGGTCTCCCCACCCCCAGCCGTTTCCTTCAGGACCAGCCCTGGCAGCACGGCCACCCTTGGGTGCTGTAAGTGGTGGCCTCTCCCCACTCCCTGCCCCCCAGCCTCCCTCCATCCAGCCCCCACAATGTCCTCCCCAGAGATGCAAATCTCTGGGGATCCCTAACCTGCCACTGTCCTTTATCGCAGGCATGCTGAGGACCTCATTGTTACGCCATTTGCTCAGGTGAGACCCTCACCCCTCCACAATTTGGGAAGGGGCTTAGCCCCAGCTGCCCCTCCAGGTAGACACTTCTACTTACTATCACCCCATCCTAGGTGCTCGCCAGTCTCCGCAGTGTTCGAAGCAACTTCTCGCTCCTGACCAATGTGCCCATTCCCAGCAACAAGTAAGTTGAAGCTGGCCCCCCGGGCACCCATGATCATGAGGGTTAAGCACAGTGAGTCATTTATCAGGCCCGCTGTGTGACCTCAGGCAAGCACTTGACTTCTCTGAATGTCTGTTAATGTAACGATTCCTTTTGAGCCAAAGAGCAGTCGCAGTTGAAGGGCTTAAGACACAAACTTTTATAAATAAAGACCTGGATGTCTGCATGCATGGTAGAGAGGCCATAGCCTCAGGCCTGGGCTCTGACACCAGCTTGCTGGGCAAATGGCATCCTGTGGTCCCTTCGTTTCCGTTTGGTAAAGTGGAAATTACAGTAATGCTTCCATTAGATATCTGCTATGAAGAGTCCAGCAGATGGTATATAGAAAGCACAAAAATATTGCCCTGCTCATAGCAAGTGCTCAATAAATAGGAGCAGTTCTTATTTTGGGGAAGTGGGTCTAGCTCAGAACTGCCACTTGCTCTACGGGTCAGGGACAGAGCCATCCTGAGAGGGTTGGGGAAGTTGAGGAGGGTAGCCAGGGGAGTACCCGATCCTCCTGCTCATAAGCTGTGTGGTCTTGAAGAAGCTAGTTTTACCTGGTTGAACCTGTTTTCTCATCTGGAAAATGGGTTCTCACGGGGCTAATTGAGAGGCAGCAGGTCAGGTGCACGGCAGCATGCTTGGGATGCAGTGACCACTCAGAAACAGGAAAACTGGCATTATCTATGGAGTGTGGGAGGCAAGGATCTGAGGGTCCCAGGGTGACATTGGAGCCCCATTCCTTTACAGGCGATCTCCGCTGGGAGGCCCAACCCCTGTCTGCAAGGCCACACTGTCAGGTAGCTAAGCTTAGGGGATGGGGAAAGGGCCCACCTTGCTGCCTCAGCCCTGGTGGCTGTCTTACCCCTTTCCCTGGCACCCCACCCACCTGGCAAACCCCTATCACCATGGGCTGGGGTTCTGCCTGCGGACCTGTCAGTCACCACCGCGGCCACCCCTTCTTAGAGGAGACCTGTCAGCAGTTGGCTCGGGAAACTTTGGAGGAGCTGGACTGGTGCCTGGAGCAGCTGGAGACCATGCAGACCTACCGCTCTGTCAGCGAGATGGCTTCGCACAAGGTATGTGCACAGGATTGGTGGGTGGGGCAGGTGGGTGGGGCCCACTACTGGGGAAGCCCGTGGAGTGGGGTGAATCCCTAGGTGGATCCAGTTTGGGTGGAGCCTTGGGTGGGGCCAGGTAGGTGATGGGGCAGTGGGCGGGGCCAATTCCTGGGTAAGCCTGTGGAGTTGATATAAGGGCCGTGTCGTGGGTGGGACCAACCACAAAGCGTGGATGGTGAGGGTGGTGCCAACCCCTTGGTAGATCTGTGGAGTGGCAGGAAGGACCCATGTTTGGGCGGGGCCAACCTGTAGTAGAGTCAGTGGGCGGGCTCAACCACTAGGTGAGGCAGGTGAGGGCGGGGCTGGCTAGGGCCTAAGGGGATGGCCAGTCTCTGGGTGGAGTCAGCCCTTGGGTGGTAGTTCCTGTAGATTCTGACTTTTCCCAGGGATGGAAGAATCTGGGGTGGGGGGCGGGGTCTGGTTTTATAAATGTTGGTAGATGACTTCTCTCTTGGGGGGTGTCGTATACCTGTACTGTCCACAGCTGTGTGTGTGGATAAGGGTCTGGGTAGTTGTTGATTTGTTGGCTGCGTGCTTGCAGCGCCCATGTTTGGAGTGTGTTCTGAGGGGTATCTGGGTGTGCACGGGTGATTATGTGGGGCTGTGTGTATGACATCTAGGCCATGCAGATACCCAGCTGGTTCAGGTGGACTCTCCGGTGTCTGTGCTTGCAAGGCTGCAGGCAAGGGGGCGAGCGTTCCCCGTAGCTGTGCAGTGCACACTGCACATCCCCAGGGGGCGCCATTCAGAGAGCAGACAGTCTGAATGATGCTTCCTGGAGTGCTGCAGCGCGGTGGCAGCCCTTGTGGGCGGTGCCTTTCAGGAAGTGAGTGTGCAGGCAGGTGTTTGCTGGGGAGCGCACATGTCTGTGGGTGGAGGCTCGTCTGGAAAAGTGCGAGTTTGAGGGTGATTGTGTCCCTGAGGGTGGGCTGGACAACTGAGAATGTGCCTGTGTCTCCGGGTAGGGGTATGTGGATGTGCCTGTGACGGGATGTGTGTATTTGGACATTTCTGGGTGAGAGTGTGAATATCCCCTTATGGACTTGCCAGGGTATGATTTTGTCCAAGGACATATGGCTGTTTATGTTTGTTGAAATGTGTGTCTGTGGGTGTGTTGAGTGTGTCTATAAGTGTATCTGGTATCTGGGTGTCTTTCCCTAGGGTTGTGGATGAGCGTGAGTGTCCGTTCTTGGAAGGGGTGTGTCCGTGCGCTCTGCTCCGTACCTGGGAATGTGTTGGGCGTCAGAGTGGCTGCCTGCTGTGTGCTCATGTCATGTACATGCAGGACTGAAGTCCTTTGGGAGTCTGTGTTCGACTGGTGGCAAGTGCCTGGGGTGTGTGGTAGCGTCTGTGGGAGGTGTGTCTCGGGGAATTTGTGTGTCCGTGTGCCCAGTGCCTAGGCGTGTGTTTCTGTCTCTGGGAGTGAACATGGAAGGGCTATGTCCTGCTCCCCGCAGGTCCAGGCTGAGGCCCGTGGGCTCTGATGCCCCTTTAACGCCCCCCCCCGCACCACCTGACTTTGCATGCAGCCTGCCAGTGCTGCAGTGAGCGCACACGCACACGGTGCACACACGCAGCCCCGAGCCTCCGCAGCCTCCTCCCAGGACCCTGGCCCGGCACTCCCCCATGGGCAGGGGCCCCCCGCTGCCTCCAGCCACTGCTGCGGGGGGGCCCATCAGGGCCAGTGGCTGGCAGACCATGTAACCGGGGCTGCCACCGGGAGCGCGGAGGGGAAGGGAGCCCCCAGCCCTGCTGGGCCGGCCCAGGCCCCTCCGCGGCTCCCCCTTCCACTGCCCCCCCTGCCCAGCACCCCCCTTCCCCTGTGGCTGTTCAGCCCAGGACTCGCCAGGCTCAGCTTCTGTGTGCGGCAGCCCCGAGCGGGGCTCAGGCTCCAAGATGCCCCTGGTTGATTTCTTCTGCGAGACCTGCTCCAAGCCGTGGCTGGTGGGCTGGTGGGACCAGGTAGGGGAACACAAGGTGGAAGATGGGAAGGAGACCTTCCACCTTGGACCCTCTGGCCCCCTGGATGGGCTGTGTACAACTGTGCACGTGTGTGGCCCTGACCTGAAGGCTTGTGACTGTCTCTAGGTGTGACCCAGGACTGGGCGTGGATGGTGGGTGGTTGGGGGTGTGTGGCTTCCCTTGAGGAGAGTGGATCTCTCACTGGGTGTGACTGTCATTTCCTGGACATGTATGTGTCTGCAGTGGTTTGTGTCCTGCCTGGGTCATGGTGTGGCCCTGTCTGCAGTCTGACCATGATGTCGTGTGTTGGACCATATTTGGGAGCCATAGCTATCTGATGTTTCTGGAGCATATGACCCCAAATATCACTGCCTGCCTTATTGTATATGACCCTTGATGTGTATGTCTGGGCTTTGTGACGCTGTGTACAATGGGGGCAGTCTGGGACGCTGTGCAGTTGTGAGAGATATTTGTGCGTGCGTGTGTGTGTGTGTCCAGGGTCTCCTGTCAGCACGGGAGAAGTGACCACCCTGCCCCAGTGTGGGCCACCCTTCCCGCCTGGTGCTCCCCCTGCCCTGCTGGACAGAGTCTGCTCCTGGTTCGGGGATGCTTCGGCAGAGCTTGGGGGCGGGGAGCCGATGCCCTTTCTCCTCCATGCACAATGTCACAGCAGAGGCCTGTGTGAAGTAGCATGGGGGGACCAGGAGGGGCCCCCCAGCCCTGTTTCGGGTATGCTCCATTCATCTGTGCATCTGTCCACCTCTCTGGGGTTGGGGAGAGGGGGCTGTGAAGGGAGCCCCTCTCGCCCTTCCCTGGGTGACCGAGCTAGGGTTTCTTTAGCCAACTATTCTCCCATGCCCTGGTCAGACTTCTTCCCTGAGAACTGGGGGGCCACATTCTCTTCTTCCAATCTGGGCTGGGACTGAGGACTAGGATCCCACAAGGATTAGTATTGGGGTCTATGTCTGGCAAGACCTGGGCCAGGGGTATCTCTGGGAAGGCAAGGGTTAAGGGGCTTCTGGCTTGCCCCCCTTTCCCCAGCTAGCAGCTGGTTGGAGGGGGAGTTGCTAAGGAGACTCCCATCACCATGGTGACGGGATTCTCCGAGTACCCCATTGGTTCCCTGTTAGGCAGGAGCCCCTCCTTTCCACAGGTGCCCCTCTGGCTCCTCTTGGGGAGGGCCTTGGGAGGGGGCTCCTCTTTCCTCAGGCAGAGAGGGTTATATTGATATCAGCACCTCCCACCTGGGCCTGGGCCCCCATCCAGAGCTGGGAGGAGAGGAAGGGCTGACCACTCCCCTCTAGCAGCCTGGTAGAGGTCTGAGGCATAAAATAGGAGGGGCTCCTGGGGTCTTCAGGAGTTTGTGGGAAGGGCTGCCCCACACACAGCACCCCCAGCAATGACTCCCCATCACCCCTTCCTTCTTGACTCCTTCCCCTTAGTTCAAGAGGATGCTGAACCGAGAACTCACACACCTGTCAGAAATGAGCAGGTCAGGAAACCAGGTCTCAGAGTACATTTCCACAACATTCCTGGGTGAGTGGAGGCAGCAGGTGGGCCGGGGGGCACCTGGGCTGGAAGGGCTGGCCCAACTCCGGAAGCTGTTGACCCTGACCCTTAACTCCCCCAAGGTCGAAGTCATGCTTAGGAGCTTTCACACTCATGAGGCCCCTAAATTAGTGGGACCACAGCTGCCATGGAAACCACAAGTGAGAATATCCCAGGGGAGAGGGGAATAATAGCTCAGTGGTCGGCATGCACAAGGTTCCATTCTCAGCACCAAAAAAAGAAAAAGAAAGAAAGAAATCTCCAAGCCCCTCCAAACTCAGTGAAACCCAATGGAATTCTCAAACTCTGTACCCCAAGAGAATATTCAGGCCCCTGCTCAAATTCAAATAGAATTCCTAAACTTTAAAAAACTAAGCTAAACCTAAATTCAGCAGAACCTGCAAACTTGGATTTAACCCTCCCAAATTTAGAAGACCTCCCAAAATCAAGAGTTGCTCAAACATGGTAAGCTCTCAAACTTAAGGAACCTCTGAGCTTCAGAGCCTTCAAAAGTACCTCCCCAAAATCTTCAAGCTAAAGCCCTCTGAATTCAATAGATTCCCCCAATTTGGTTTGACCATTCAAATTCAGTAGATCCTCCCAAACCTTAGATTCCCATACTTAAGAAAACCTGTAAGGAGCTAGGGACAGTGGCACACATGTAATCCCAGTGACTAAGGAGGCTGAGGCAGGAAGATCACATGTTTGAGGCCAGCCTCAGCAATTTAGTGAGGCCCTGTCTCAAAATAAAAAATAAGAAGGTCTGGGAAGGTAGCTCAGAGGTAAAATAAACTGTAAGGGATCACCCAAATATATAAGGGTTTATTGGAACACTTAAGCTCTTGGGGAGCTCAAACCCTTCCTGACTTCTGAACCCAAGGGCCCCCAAAAGAGGGAGATTCCCACACACTCAGGATAATTTCACCCTCACAATGTGTCGCCAAATTCCAAATTCAGGAGACACCTCAGCTCAAAAAAGAGGGTTTGGAATTGTGGAATGTCTGCCAATGAGAATGTGGCACGCCTCAGAATTCTGGGGATCCTGCCAATGGGAGCTGGGCCTGCAGATGACCCCGCCAGGTTCTATCATTGACTGGAGGTCTCTGGTCACAATAGGTGTTGCTGGCCAGGCTCTAGAAGGCTTTGAAAGCTTAGGAGGTCTCCTGGGGCTGGCCCCCAGGCAGGCTGTTGCCAAGGGGAGCCATGGAGCCAGAGATTCCCTTTCCTTCCCCACTCCCAGTGATTCCCCCTCCCACCACTACTCTCAGCCACCATGGGGGTATCTTCCCTGGCCGAGAAGGTTCTCTGGGTATCCGGGGCAGGCAGTGGCTTTCCCTCGGGAACTCACCCCACTTCCTAACTTCTCACACTACTTGGAGACCAAACCTGGCAATTGAACTGGGGACGCCCCATAGCCCTGAGCCAGCGCCAGGGCCCCTGACCCAGCCCACTACCTCCCCAAAAGATTCCTGTACCCCCTTTGACATTCAGCCCTGGAGTAGCCATCAGCATGACACCCAGAAGGCTTTCGCCCTTTTGGGTGAGGCTGTACAGGACATGGGGGCGGTGAGGGTGCCTCCTGGGGTGGTCTGGTCATGCCTATCCCTCCATCTTCTGCAGACAAACAAAACGAAGTGGAGATCCCGTCACCCACAATGAAAGAGCGAGAACCCCAGGAAGCGCCGCGGCAGAGACCCTCTCAGCAGCCCCCACCCCTGGGGCCACAGTTCCAGCCCATGTCACAGATCACAGGCGTAAAGAAGCTGATGCACAGCAGGAGTCTGAACACCAGCATCCCACGCTTTGGGGTGAAGACTGACCAAGAGGACCTCCTGGCCCAAGTGGGTGGGGGCTCAGTGGAGCAGAGGCCTCTAGGCGCCCAAAGAAGGACTGGGTTTGGGGGTCACATCTTAAGCCAGGGTCCCTGGAAGCACAGCCTGAGATGATGAAGGAACTCAAGAGGGAGGACGTAGGGGACAGAAAGGAGGAGCACCTAGGTGGCTTCAGCGCACCCTCATCCTCCTTCCACAGGCGCTCTGGAGGAGGCAGCCTGGTGGAGTTGAGCCCACCGTGCTTCCAAGTCCTGGGCCTTCATAGCCCTGAATCAGTTGCTTGCTGAGAGCTGCCTCCAGGCACAGATGGCATCACCTCTTCCTAGGGCCAGGAGCAGTTTTCTAGAGAAAGGATCAGCCACAAGCCACAGCAAGCAACACTTCCCAGCAGTTGTGGGACAGTGACATAGATCTGGATAGGGCCCCAATAGTGTCTACTACAGGCCAGACCTGGCTTTGACTTCTGCTTCCAGAACCCTTAGTGGCTTGCTCTGCTGATGTTTATCATGACCCTCTTTGAGGCTGTCTCTGGTGTGCCCACCATTCAGTCGCCTTGGGGTTATTGAGCACCTGCTGTGTATGGGGATTGCTCTAGATGCTGGGGAGACATAGAAAATAAGCCAGTGTCCCTTTCTTCTCCAACTCAAGGTGGAAGACCCCTGAGCAGTTTAGCTTAGCGACTAAGCTGGGTTCCCATCATCCTGCCCTTACCACTTGTGAGCCACACAACCCTAGAGAAGTCGCACCTTGGTTCCCTCAGCTGCCGATAGAGATCAAGCGCTTGGTGCAGTGCTTAGGCGATAATAAGCTCTCCAGAAGCACTGGGTGGGTTAAACTCTGTGCTCCTGACCACTCTGAGCAGGGATGGTGCTTCCTTTAGACCAGAGTTCAATGTTCCTAGGAAAGGGTCTCAGGGCCTTGGACCTGGCAGGCTCCTGACTGCCAGCCTCCCTCTCTACCAGGAGCTGGAGAACTTGAGCAAGTGGGGCCTGAACATCTTTTGCGTGTCTGACTACGCCGGAGGCCGCTCGCTCAGTTGCATCATGTACACGATATTCCAGGTGATGGGGGCAGTGGGGAGGGGGCCGGGCTGTGAGGGGCACAAGGCGAGGTGCTCCAGGCCGGCAGGGGTCATCGCCCTGCCCCTGCCCGCCCCCAGGAGCGGGACCTGCTGAAGAAATTCCACATCCCTGTGGACACGATGATGACATACATGCTGACCCTGGAGGACCACTACCACGCCGACGTGGCCTATCACAACAGCCTGCATGCAGCAGATGTGCTACAGTCCACCCACGTGCTGCTGGCCACACCTGCCCTGGATGTGAGGATCTGCCACCTCCCCCGTCTCCCAGGTCCCCTTTCCCTGTGGTTTTCCGTTTCTGCTCTGTTCCCCTGACCTTCGCCTCTCTCTGACTCTGTGCCTCTCTAACCTTCATCCTTTTCTCCTGACACTCATCTTTTTTTTTTTTTTTTGCTACCGGGAATTGAACTCGGGGGTACTCGGCCACTACGCCACATCCCCAGCCCTATTTTGTGTTTTATGTAGAGACAGGGTCTCACTGAGTTGCTTAGCGCCTCGCCCTTGCTGAGGCTGGCTTTGAACTCGCGATTCTCCTGTCTCAGCCTCCCTAAGTGCTGGGATTACAAGCCCGCGCCACCGCGCCTGGCTTCCTCATCTTTCTTGACTCCCATCTCCCTCTGACCCCTGTCCCTTTCTTGTCCTGTCTGTCATCCCCTTCATTCTAATCTCGGTCTCTCTGTCCCCATCTCTCTGCCCCCAGGCGGTGTTCACTGACCTAGAGATTCTTGCAGCTCTGTTTGCGGCTGCTATCCACGATGTGGACCACCCCGGGGTCTCCAACCAGTTCCTCATCAACACCAGTGAGCGGCCCTCCCGGGGCGTAGATGGCTGGGCTGGGGTAGAGCCTGCTGGGCTGGGAGCAGGGCTGGACCAGATGGACATGAACTGCCTAGGCTGGGGTTGCTAGGCTGGCAGTCTGGAGGCAATGCCCACTGGGCTGACCCAGGGCCATCTGGGCACAAGGCAGGATGGCACCCATGGTTCCCTTTGCTGACCTCTCTGGCCTGGGCTGCAGATTCGGAGCTGGCACTCATGTATAATGACGAGTCGGTGCTCGAGAACCACCACCTGGCTGTGGGCTTCAAGCTGCTGCAGGAGGAGAACTGTGACATCTTCCAGAACCTCAGCAAGCGCCAGCGGCAGAGCCTGCGCAAGATGGTCATCGACATGGTGGGCGGGGCTGGGGCTAGGGACAGAGTAGGAAGGGAAGCCTTAGATGTGTGGCTTTGGTGAGGGGGGTCTGAGTCCCAGAGGAAGCTCTTGAAACCTGGTCTGAGCCTTAGGGTTCTCTGGAGGGAAAACTTCCAAGGCCTGGGTAGGTAAAGTGGGCAGCTGGTGCGCTTTGGTGGCCCCTATGACACTCCCTGGCCCCACAGGTGCTGGCTACAGACATGTCCAAGCACATGACGCTCCTGGCTGACCTGAAAACCATGGTGGAGACTAAGAAAGTGACCAGTTCAGGGGTTCTCCTGCTGGACAACTACTCCGACCGCATCCAGGTGCCCTACAAGCGCTTCACAAGGAGACTGGACCCTTCTACTCCCCCCGCCCTTTAGGTCTGGGTAGCCGCCCCTGCCTCAGCCTCAGCCCCCTCTCCCGTGCCGCTCGTCACCCTGTTCCTGTTTCTCTCTGTCCCTCTTTCTTTGCCAACCCTACCTCCCTCCCAGGCCCCCTTTCCTCCCCTCTCTCCCCGACCCCTGCATCTCCCCTCGCACCATCCCCTCCCCCCCTTTCCTTCCCCACCTCTCCCACACTTTTCCACTCCTCTCTTTCCACTTCCTCTCTTCCTCCTCTCCCCACCTTTTCTCCCCAGTGCCTGCACCAGGTGGGGACCCATTAGAGGCCCCCCGTCAGACCGATTTGGGACAGGGCCTCTAACGCATCCCCTCTCCTCCCACCCCACGCAGGTCCTTCGCAACATGGTGCACTGTGCAGACCTCAGCAACCCCACCAAGCCACTGGAGCTGTACCGCCAGTGGACAGACCGCATCATGGCCGAGTTCTTCCAACAGGGTGACCGTGAGCGCGAGCGGGGCATGGAGATCAGCCCCATGTGTGACAAGCACACGGCCTCCGTGGAGAAGTCTCAGGTACATGCTGAGGACAGTGGTGACAGGCACTGGGCCGGGCCTCCCTGTCTGGTCTTGGCCTGAAGCTTCCAGGCAGGAGAGTCCCCACGACGTCATGTTTTTCTTTCTTCTTTTTCTCTCCTGATGGGAAAGGGGCCGTGTTCTCCTGGCAGGGCTCTCAGGCATTTCTAGCTTATGGACAGCACCCCCAGAACACCAGTCATGCTTGTTTTCTTTTTAATATTTTTTTAGTTGTTGATGGACCTTTATTTATTTATGCGCGGTGCTGAGCATCAAACCCAGTGCCTCACACGTGCCAGGCAAGCGCTGTGCCACTGAGCCACCGCCCCCCAGCCCCAGTCATGCTTCTCACCTGGCTCTTATGTACAGACCTGATGTCGGTTCCGCCTCACAGTTTCCCTGAAACCCCACCAATACGTCTCTGACTGTCAGGGATTTAGAGGTGATGCGTTGCGTGCGTGTTTAATTTAACAATGAGGACACCAGTGCGGTCTCGTGAAAGGCTCGCAGCCAACATGTGACGGGAGCGTTTCTCACTTTCCTCCCTTTGGTGAAACCCCAGCTGGTGTGTTGGTCCTTTGGAACCTGGGCTTCTTAATCTCGCCACTGTTAACATTGGGGCCGATCATCCTTGGTGGTGGAGACTGCCCTGGGCATTGTGGGATATTTTAGTAGCGTCTCTGGTTTCTACCAGGGGCACATCCAGCCCATCCTCCATTTATAACAACCAAAAATGCCTCCCGGCCTCACTCACCACATGTGCCTGGGAGTGTAAAATCAATCTATTTCTCTCTCTCAAAGATACACCAGCCAGGCACATACCTATAATCGCAGTGGCTCAGGAGGCTAACGCAGGAGGATCACAAGTTCATTGCCAGCCTCAGCAACTTAGCGAGGCCCTAAGCAACTCAGCGAGACCCTGTCTCTAAATAAAATATAAAAAAAGGCTGGGAATGTGGCTCAGTGGTTAAGTGCTGCTGGGTTCAATCCCCAACAGATGTATATATGGACGTGTTTCCAGTTTCCATTTATATCTCCTGTGGTTTTAATTTCTTGCTTGTGCAAGGGTTTGGGGAAGGAAAATCGCTAGGTCAAATGATAGGAGTCTGTTTTTGATTTTATCAGCTCTCACCACACAGTGGTGCCATCTGCCCCAGGGGCCACCTGTTTCTACCTCTTCTGTCCCCCCAGGTGGGTTTCATTGACTACATTGTGCACCCATTATGGGAGACGTGGGCAGACCTCGTCCACCCAGATGCCCAGGAGATCCTGGACACATTGGAGGACAACCGGGACTGGTACTACAGTGCCATTCGACAGAGCCCGTCACCACCCCTGGAAGAGGAGCCAGCAGGGCTGGGCCATCCAGCCCCACCCGATAAGTTCCAGTTTGAGCTGACGCTGGAAGAGGAAGAGGAGGAGGAGGCATCCATGGCCCAGGATGCATTGGAAACACAGGGATTGTCCACGGCCCCGGCTGTATCCCCGGCTGAGGAGTCACCCGCGGTCCGGGGCCAGGAGGCATGCTCAGCGGCTGTGGTAGAAGCGTATTTGACACAGGGCACAGACACAGCACAGGATACACCTGTGACTCAGGATGGATCTAGGTTCCAGGAGGAATCCATGGATGCTGTAAGCTACAGCGGCCCTTCTGCCCTGTCTCTTAAAAGCCCCCTTCTGCCTGCCTTGAGGACCCCAGAAGAGGCCCCGGGCCTCCTGGGCCTCCCCTCCCTGGCGGCCGAGGTGGGGGCCCAGAGAGACCATCAGGCTGCCAAGAGGGCTTGCTGTGCCTGCACCGGGACACTGGAGGAGGACCCACCCACCCCACCGGCTCCGGGTGGGTGGGAGTCAGGTGGAGACCCTACCTGAGCCCCAGCCCCCTGAACCTGTGGCCCTCCCTGCCCCCTCTCACCCCCATCTCCCTGCAACCACCTCCTCCGACGCCTCAGAGACTCTTGGCCCTCCTGAGAAAAAAGAAAACAGAAAAGTGGGGGGTTTTCTCTTTTCTTTTTTTCCCCTTTTCCCCTGCCCCCACCCATGGGGCCTTCTTTTGGACATGGGGGCTGGGGAACGAGGGGCTGAGGTCCTGGAAGGGATTTTATTTTTTGAATTTTAATGGTAACATTTTTAGAAAAAAGAACAAAAAAAGAAGAAAAAAAAAAAAGAATGAAACACAGCAACTGTAGACGCCCCCATTCCTGGTTCCTCCCTTCACCCTCAAGCCCGTCTCCCACCCCAAGTCCCAGGCTCAGTCTTCCAGCCTCTTGGGCTTCTTTGCTCAGACCCAAGCACAGGCATGGGGCCTCCTCCTGGGCTCTCCTTTGGAATTTTGGAGGGTCTCTCGAACCCGGCCAGGAATAGCCATCTGGGCTGGGGGCGTGGGGTGTCACTGTGGGAGCCATTCGCTGCCCCCTCACAAGTCTTCCGCCTCATTTCGCACAACCCCAGCCATACACAGAGGGGATCAGCACAGCTGTGGGCTTTAGGGTGGTGGTGTCATGCCGCCAGCGTGGCCCGAGACTTGAAGATACTTTGACACACACACACACACACACACCCTCCTTCCAGCTGCTTCTCCTCTTGTTTCTGCCTTAATGATTCCTGTGGCCATAGCAGATGGGGCCGCAGTGGCTCCCGCCTAGGGTGGGGTGGAGCCAGGCCCAGAGTCCCCATCCCAGGCTCACAGACACTCAGCCCCGCTCAGCGTCCTCCTGACCCCCTTCTGCACTCTGACACTAGCCCTCACCCTTTGCCCTAGGAGGCAGCAATAACAATGTACACCCACATCCCCATCCTGGGCAACCCGCTCACCCGGGCACCAAAGGAATCTCTCCTTTGTCCCTCTACCTTGCCGAGCCTCTCCTGCTAGCTAATCCCTGAGCAATATGACAGACAGATGCAAGGCCATTTTTTTCCCAAGCCATGGGGGACTGTTAGAAAGGAAAGACCACCCCCCGTCATGCCCTTCTGTCTGGTCTTGCAGCCAGATGGGGTGGGGGCCTATCTCATTCATTGCCTGTCCCCCCAATCCTGAGCACACGGTACTGTAGCCCCCACTTCTCCAGCCTTCCATGTGTCCACCCATTCCCCCCTGCTCCATAATGCTGTACAGGGTTCATTTTTGTAGTGAAAGTAGTTTGTCCCAGCTGGTGACGGGAATGGGCCTTTTCCTCCCCTTTCTTTTTCTTCTTTTTTGTTGTTGTTTTTGTATATACTGTAAGGTTGGTTTGTAAATTATTCTACAAAGGCAAAAAGGGAAAATAAACTCGCCCTTCCCTGGCTGAGCCAGTCAGGAAGGTGGGGAGGGGGCTCCGGAGGGAGAGGTCCCCACCCTGCTGTATTATACACACTGTACCATAATCCCGGGCAAGGGTGCACTCTGCGGTTTTATGGGAAGTTGTGTCATCACAGGGGGCAAAGGCTGGGCAGAGCCTGCCCCCTGCCCTTTCCCCAGGAGCAGGGGTGACTGGTAAAACAGACACCCACCCCAGTCAGGGATCCTCTCCCCAGGGTGGGTGCAGGACCCCTGTGAGCTGCTGGCCTGTCGTCCCCTTTGATGATCAATCCTTCAGCCCATTGATGGATAATCCATCATTCGATCTTGTCACCAATTAAACCGAGACTTTCACTGATGTTCCTGGCTGATGTGGCTGCTTCATTCCCCATCTTCTCTGTTGACCTGCCTCCCTGGCACTGCCTGTCTTGGTTTGGGGAGATGATGAATGCTGTCCTCACCCCTCCCTGAGCAGGTGGGAACATTGCGAATGCATGGAACTCAGCAGGTCACCCCAAACACGCAAGTTCAGACTAAGCAATTTTCCCTGTCTCCCAGTGCTGGGGCTGGAACCTGGTCTTCGTGCATGCTAGGCAAGTGCTCTACCACTGAGCCACACCCTAGCCACCAACAATTTAGTCAAAAGTTAACAGACCTTCCCAGGCATGGTGGCACAAGCCTGTAATCCCAGCACTTAGGGATGCTGAGACAGGAGAATCGCGAGTTCAAAGCCAGCCTCAGCAACGGCGAGGCGCTAAGCAACTCAGTGAGACCCTGTCTCTACATAAAACACAAAATAGGGCTGCGGATGTGGCTCAGTGGTTGAGTGTCCCTGAGTTCAATCTCCAGTACCCTCCCCAAAAAAAGTTAACAGACCTGGGTAAGCCCTTCTTCTCTCAGAGCAGTGCTTGGGTTCTTCTGACTCAGCAGTCACCCCTGAAAACTCCAAGGGGATCTGAAGGACAATGACACCACCATCTGGTGACTAAGAAAGACCTCAGGCCAAATTCTGCTGAGCTAATACATTGTACAGCCCCCCCATACTTGGAAGGGACCCCAATAATGCTCTAACTCAGCTATACCCAGTCATTTTTTTTGTTTTTGTTTTTTGTTTTTGATGCCTGGGTACATGCTAGTACAAAAGAATGTATACCTATAAAAGTCCCAGCATCCTGTCCATTTTAATGTTGATGCCCTTCACACTGAAAAAAAAAGGTGGGGGAGCCGGGCGCAGTGGCCACACCTGTCATCCCAGCACTTAGGGAGGCTGAGACAATCGTGAGTTCAAAGCCAGCCTCAGCAATGGCAAGGCGCTAAGCAACTCAGACCCTGTCTCTACATCAAACACAAAATAGGGCTAGGAGCCGGGCGCGATGGCTCACGCTTGTAATCCCAGCACTTAGGGAGGCTGAGACAGGAGAATCGCGAGTTGAAAGCCAGCCTCAGCAATGGCGAGGCACTAAGCAACTCAGTGAGACCCTGTCTCTACATAAAACAAAATAGGGCTGGGGATGTGGCTCAGGGGTCGAGTGCCCCTGAGTTCAATCCCCGGTACCAAAACAAAAAAACAACAACAACAACAAAAATAGGGCTAGGGATGTAGTTTAGTGTCAAGTACCCCTGTTCAATACCCGGTACCAAAAAAAAAAAAAAGGTGGGGGAGCTCAGTGGTAAAGCACTTGCCTAGCATGTGTGAGGCCCTAGGTTCAATCCCCAGCACCACAAAAATAAACATGGATGTAATCCCAGGTATTCTGGAGGGTGAGGCAGAAGGATCACAAGTTTGAGACCAGCCCTTTGCACTTTTGCAAGTTTCTGTCTCAAAAGTGACTGGGTCACCGGGAGCAGTGGCACACACCTGTAATCCCAGCATCTTGGGAGGCTGAGGCAGGAGGATTGTGAAT
Organism: Xerus rutilus; assembly: GCA_028644305.1. Taxonomy (NCBI): domain Eukaryota; kingdom Metazoa; phylum Chordata; class Mammalia; order Rodentia; family Sciuridae; genus Xerus; species Xerus rutilus. The sequence goes on from CM053413.1 coordinate 6,810,968, forward strand.
TCAAAGCCAGCCTCAGGGGGCTGGGATTGTAGCTCAGCGGTAGAGCGCTTGCCTCGCATGTGTGAGGCCCTGGGTTCGATCCTCAGCACCACATACAAAGCAATAAAATAAAGACATTATGTCCATCTACAGCTAAAAAAATATTTAAAAAAAAAAAAAAGCCAGCCTCAGCAACTTAGCAAGGTGAGGCACTAAGCAATTCATTGAGACCTTGTCTCTAAATAAAATACAAAATAGGGCTGGGGATGTGACTCATGGTCAAGTTGCCCCTGAGTTCGATCCCTGGTACCAAAAAAAAAAAAATAATGACTGGGTGTAGCTAAGAGTTAGAGCACCACTGGGACCCCTCCCCAGTACAGGGTGTGGGGGGATCTGTACTAAATATGCACAGACTTTGTTTTCGTGACATTATTCTCTAAACAATATAGACTAACAACTATGTACACAGCCTTTGCTATATAGGTGATAACATGTACAGATGACAAAGTCTATGGAGGGCGTGTTCAGGTTCTGTGCAAATACTGTGTGTTATTTTACATAAGGAACTTGAGCGTCTGCAAATTTTGGTGTCCATCAGGGTCCTGGAAGCAACTCCTCACGGTTACCAGGGGATGACTACCATTAATTCCACCCATCAAATCTCATTTTTCCAACGTTTATTAGACTAACAAACCCCTGGTATCAATAAAAGGGTCCTGGTATTTTTTTTTTTTTAAATATTTATTTTTTAGTTGTAGACAGACAGAATATCTTTACTTTATTTTTATGTGGTGCTGAGGATCGAACCCAGTGCCTCAAGCGTGCTAGGCGAGCACGCTACCACTGCGCCATAACCCCAGCCCCGGGTCCTGGTATTGATTATATACCAGTGAGCAACATTTGCAGGTATAGATAAAGATACGTGATGTGGTTTTGTGGTCAGTGTTAGACTGACTTGTCTCTGGATTTTTTCTGATTTTGTCTTTTGCTGTGCTGGGAAAGGAAACCAGGGCCTCACATAAGCTCTCAACGCCTGAGCAACACCCAGCCCTGCCTCTGGACTTTAATAAACCAAGATACATATATGCTGACACAGTGAATAAGTGCTTAGACACAATGAATCACTAGACGTGTGTAACATTAGTGTTCTGAAAAAATGAGGGCATCATGCCTGGGTCTAAGGAAAGGTGGATGGAAATTGACTTGCTTGACTTGCCTAATTTGTCTCTAGCCACCAGGGACTCAGTTTTTGTCCCAGCACTAGCTGGTGACCTTGAGGGTGATCTCTCCAACCTTTAGTGGTCTCTAGGAAAAGAGAGGGGCTGGGAATGTAGCCCAGTGACAGAGCAAGTGCTTAGCATTCTCAAGTGCCTGGGTTAAATCCCTGACGCGCACACACACACACAAAAGCAGACCATACTCCCAGACTTGTGGGGAGGGGGTTCCCTAGAGTAGGGTTGTCCAGTCAAACTCTTCTCTGGTGATAATGTTCTATATCTGAGTTATCCAACTCAGTTACTAGCCACATGTGACTGTTGGGCACTGGAATTGTGCCTACAACTGAGGGAATGTTGTGTTTCCTTTATATGAAGTAGCCACATGTGGCCAGTGGTTACTGGGCTGGATGTGCAGTTCTTGAACTAAACCAGGGAGTTCATGTAAAGGACAAAGAGTTCGCCTACGTGATTGTGGCAGTAGAATCCCAGAGGAGGGGGAGACCATCCTGATCCAAGGGAGAGAAGCAAAGCTGGAAAACTAGGTAGAAGTTTCCAGGGGATCTGAACTTTATACAAGAAGCAAAGAGGAGGCACAGACTTGTCCCTAGAGAGTTTTAAAAGGAGGCAGATTGGGGAAAGGGCATTGGGTTGGGGGTCAGGTGGCGACGACACCAATCCCAGGCTTCAGGAAATGGTTGAGTGAACTGGGTGAACTTTCTTGCTTTGGGCCTTAGTTTACCCAGGTGTAAAAGGCAGTTGTGATGTTCCAAACACCTCTTGTGTCCAGACATGGTGACAGGTTGAGAATGTGGGTCAAAGGGTGAAATGGCATATAATCAACGGGCTCTTTAAAACTGCCCCGGGCCCGGTGACTCACGCTTGTAATCCCAGCACTTAGGGAGGCTGAGGCAGGAGAATCGCGAGTTCAAAGCCAGCCTCAGCAATGGCGAGGCACTAAGCAACCCAGTGAGACCCTGTCTCTACATAAAACACAAAACAGGGCTGGGGATGTGGCTCAGTAGTCAAGTGCCCCTGAGTTCAATTCCCGGTACCAAAAAAAAAAAAAAAAGTGCATGCCCAGGAACTGCAAAAGATATAATAAAAATAAGAATATAAACCGGGCATAGTGACACATGCTTGTAATTCCAGCACTTTGGAATTTTTTGGGGGGGAGGCTGAGACAGGAGAATTACCAGTTCAAAGCCAGCCTCAGCAACTGTGAGGCTTTAAGGAACTCAGTGAGACCCTGTCTCTAAATAAAACAGAAAAATAGGGCTGAGGATATGGCTCAGTGGTCGAGTACCTGTGAGTTAAATCCCTGGTATCAAAAAGAAAGAATATATGCATAGAGGAGGCTGAGGAAGGAGGATCTCAAGTTCAAAGCCAGCCTCAGCAACAAGACCCTCTCATAAAATAAAAATAAAGAGAGCTGGGGATGTGGCTCAGTGGTTAAGTGCCCCTGGGTTCAATCCCCAGTACCAAAACAAACAATACCCGCACAACCAAACAAACAGAATATGTGCATAGAAAAAGAACTTGTCCATCAAAATAGTTACAGTGTCCTCAGGTGCCACGGCACATACCTATAATCCCAGCCACACAAGCAGGAGGGTCTAGTTGTTCAGGACATCGCTAAATTGCTGAAGCTGACTTTGAACTTGCGATCCTCCTGCCTCAGCCTCCAGAGCCGCTGGAGTTACAGGCGTGCGCGCCACTGCGCTCGGCTCTTTTTTTTTTTTTTTAGTTGTTGATGGATTTTTATTTTATTCATTTATTATTTATATGTGGTGCTGAGGCTCTAACCCAGTGCCTCAGGCGTGCTAGGCAAGCGCTCTACCACTGAGCTATAGCCCCAGCCCCTTTTTTTGTTTTTTAACATAAATTATCACGCTGCTTTTAAAACAGCCCTATCAGGTAGTAACTATTATAATAAAATGGGTCATAGACAATCAGGGAAACAGGTAGGCCTGAGAGCGCAAGCCCTCGCGCGCCCCCCAGCGTGAGGCTGGGGAGCTACAGCAGGATCAGGAAGTACGCAGGCGCAAAACAGTGAGCGGCACCGCAGAGATGCGCGGGAGGGTTTCTCCCGCGCTACGATTGGCTGACATGGTTGTCATTAACAGAGATAGAAGCCAATAAGGGAGCGAGCGCTCCTCCTTTAGACCCGGAGGACTGGAAGAGCAGAAGCACTGCAGAGTTCGCGGTGCTCCGACCGCAGCAGGTGCGATGGGCCCCGGGGCTGTTGAACTGACCTTGGCATCACTTCCTTCTTGAGAAGGACCCCAGCGTCGTTCTCCTTTCTTAGGCAGACCCTGGCGCCGACCTCCTTTCCGGAAAGAATCCTGACACCAGTCCCCCCTGCCTTAGGGGAACACCTGGTGTCATCCTTTACCCTGAAAGTGACCCCAGGGTTTTTCCCGTGTCCTTGGAGGGGAGGGAGGATCCTGACTTCTCTGGTTCTTCGCGAGGGGATCCTACTGTCAGCCCTGATCACTGGCCCCAGCACTGTTCTTCCTGCCTACAGGAGACGCGGGCATTATCCCATCTTATTGGGGATACCTCCATATCTTGTTCCTTGCTAAGGGGACCCCAGGTGTCATTCCCTCTTCTTCAGATCTCCACAGCATTGTTCCTTTTTCCTTCCTGAGTAGGACCTGGCCTTGTCCCTCGGTTTGCTGAGAGCTGCCTGTCATGGCTCTCCCCACACCCCAAAGGGGTCTCTCATCCCCCTTTTTTTCTGAGAGCAACCCCTTTTCCCCATCCAATTCGAGGCAGACCCCTCAAGGGCTTCGGTGGTCCCCACTGATATAATAAGGTCCGAAGCCCCCTCCAGTTTTCCCCTGTCTTGGGGCGGGAGGAAGAGGAGGCTCAGCTCACTCCTTACAGTTGGAGAGAGGTGAAACTATCTGATAAAGGAACTTACCATGTCACATGTCCCATGAGAAATCGTTTAAGGAACTTTAACTGTTTCTTCTAAAATAGAAACCACAAGAAAGATCTACAGCTTCTTTAAATATATTTATCAGGTGCTTCACACAGTTCCTGACATCATCAGCAGGTACTTAATTGAGTGGTTGAATATGTGCAGGGCTGTCACCTGGAAGATATCGGACTTTGTTCCACAAAGTCCCAAGAGATCTGATGGTAGTGTTAGAGGGTGATCAAAAAGGCTTCCTTGTGCCAGGGTGTGGTGACTCAGCCCTGTAATCACAGCAACTCAAGAGGCTGACACAGGAGAATTGCAAGTTTAAGACCACCCTCAGCAACTGAGTGAGACCCTGCCTCAAAATAAAAAAATAAAAACGGCTGGGGATGTAGCTCAGTGGCTAAATGTCCTTGGGTTCAATTCCTGGTTCTATAAATAAATAAATAACAGCTGGGGGTGGGGGGCCAGCCTTGTATTGATGAAATCCTAACAGGCTGAATACTCTTCCACACAGCTGGCAAAATTCACACCCTTGCAGAAATATCTGGAAGACTTGGTCAATCCCATTCAGTGCTGCACATTTATTCTACCACCATTGTGACCAAGAATTTGTCAACTCAGGGCTGGGGATGTAGCTCAGTGGTAGAGCACTTGCCCAGCATGCACAACACCCAGGGCTCCATCCTTAGCAATACAAAAAAAAAAAAAAAAAAAAAAAAGCAACAAAGGCTGGGGTTGTGGCTCAGTGGTAGAGCACTTGCCTTGCATGTGGGTTCGATCCTCAGCACCACATAAAAACAAATAAAATAAAAATATTGTGTCCCTCTACAACTAAAAAAATATTTTTAAAAAAAGCAACAAAAAATAATGCTTCCACTTACCATTCAAATATGTGTGAAGATAATAAAAAGATAGAATGAGAGAAAAAGAAGACATGGGCGATGGGGAATTGAAGAGATGGAGGACAACCAAGGGGGACAAAAAATAACCTGTTTCTGGAGATCTCATGGACAATAATAGAGTTAACAGTATCGTATACTTGAAATTTGCTTTTTTGGCAGGAAGTACTGGGAATTGGACCCAAGGGTGCTTTACTACTGAGCCCTCTTTTTTGTTTTGAGACAAGTTCTCCCAAAGTTGCTGAAGTTCTTGTTAGGTTGTCACGGCTGGCCTTGTACTTGGGATCCTTCTCCCTCAGGCTCTTGAGTTCCCACCACACCCAGCCACAGGGTAGATCTTAAGGAAAGGAAGAAAGGAAGGGAGAGCAAGAGGAAGGAAGGGGAGAGAAGAAAGGAGGAGGAGGAGAGAGAGAGTGGGGGGGAAGGGAAAGGAAGGGACAAAGAAAGAAAAATGAAAAATGGAAAGAAAAAGAGGAGAGAGAAGGAAAACAAAGAATGAGAAGGAAAAAAGGAAATTAGATGAGGGGGTGGAATGGTTAGCTTGTGAATATTCACAGTGTATATGTATAGGAAATTATTCAGTTACACACTTTAAATATCTATTTTAAAATATTTTTATTTTTAGTTGACACAATTGTATATATATATGGGCTACAGTGTGATTTAAATAAATGTATACAATGTATTATGATCAGTTCAGGGTAACTGGCATATGCACCATCTCAAACATCTATGTTCTTTGTATTGGGAACGTTAGTTATTTTGAAATATACAATTGTTGTCAACCATAGTGACCCCCCTGTGCTACAGAATGCTAGAAATTATTCCTCCTGTCCAGTTATACCCTGGACCTGCTAACCATCCTCTCTCTGTCCCCTATAAGCAATAGCATTTTATCCCAGGCTCCAATAACCTACAGCATTTTTCCAGTGGCTTAAAACAATCATGCTGTATTTGCTCATGACCCTGTTGGTTGGTGATTTTTGGTAGGCCCAGATAATTACTCTACTCCAGGTGGGACTGACTGGGTACATTCATAGTCAGCAGGGAGGCCAATGGGAGGCTGGCTGGGCCTCTCTCTCTGCATAGCCTACTGTGCTCCCATTTACTAGACCAAGCATCGTCACAAGGTGACAGGCATTCTTTTTTTTTTTTTTTGGTACTGGGGATTGAACTCAGGGGCACTCAACCCCTGAGCCACATCCCCAGCCCTGTTTTGTGTTTTATGTAGAGACAGGGTCTCACTGAGTTGCTTAGTGCCTCGCCATTGCTGAGGCTGGCTTTGAACTCGCGATTCTCCTGTCTCAGCCTCCCTAAGTGCTGGGATTACAAGCGTGAGCCACCACGCCCTGCTACAAGGTGACAGGCATTCTAAGAGGACAAAAATAGAAGCTGTGGAGTCTCGTAAGGCCTGTGGTAGGCAGCTTCTTGTTACTAAGGTGAAATACAGAAAGCAATTAACTTATAAAGAGAAAAGGGTTTGCTGGTGAAGTGGCACATCATCTCCTCAGGAAGCTGAAGCAGGAGGATCACAAGTTCAGCTTGGGTAATTTGACAAGACTGTGTCAAAATAAAAAGGTCACTGGCAGAGCACTTTCCTAGCATGTGCAGGGCCATGCATTGATCCCCTATACTGAAAAAAACAAAATTAGTTGCAGGGCGCAGTGGCACCCGCCTGTAATCCCAGCACTTTGGGAGGCTGAGATAGGAGGATCGCGAGTTCAAAGCCAGCCTCAGCAAAGGCGAGGTGCTAAGCAACTCAGTGAGACCCTGTCTCTACATAAAACACAAAATAGGGCTGGGATGTGGCTCAGTGGTTGAGTGCCCCTGAGTTCAATCCCCGGTGCCAAAAAAACAAAAAAACAACAACAACAAAAAAAATTGGCCTATAAAATCAACATTACAAAGCCAGGCGCGGTGGCTCAAGCCTGTCATCCCAGCACTTAGGGAGGCTGAGACAGGAGAATCGCGAGTTCAAAGCCAGCCTCAGCAATGGCGAGGTGCTAAGCAACTCAGTGAGACCCTGTCTCTACATAAAACACAAAATAGGGCTGAGGATGTGGCTCAGTGGTTCAGTGTCCCTGAGTTCAATCTCCAGTACCAAAAAAAAAAAAAATCAACGTTACAGTCAATAGAGGACATAGGGCTGGGACTTGCATTTGGACCAGTCCTTTAAATAAGAAGCTTCCTGGATGCCTTTGCAGTTGTTTGATTTATAAGAAATACAGATTGCTCATGAGTTCTGAAGAATGCTAATTTAAAAAGTAGCAACAAGGCAGAGTGTTCTACACCCCAGAGATCTTTCAGTTTTTTTCCTTTTCCAAATTTGCCTTCTCTAGAAACAGTTCCTCTATTCACCCAGATGCCCACAAGGGGGTGCTGCACTCCTTTTAGACAAAACTTCCAGACAGCCCAGGGGGTTCTTCTGAGCTACAAACCATCATAGAATAAGACAGGTGTGGCTGAGGGAAACACTGGTGTTTCACAGGTAATGACAGACAGTGAGGAATTTTAGATAACAGAGTGTGGTGCTGTCATTAAAGGTTATTATGAGCATTTTAACCTAGTGACCTTGATAATTTGCCCAACTGTTACAGATTTTCAGCATTCCCAATCGATAACACTTCATTTATTATTGCTATAGTTTGGAACTTAAGTGGCCTCCAAATGTCCATGTATTAAGAGCTTAAGCCCTGGCCGGGCGCAGTAGCACATGCCCAAAAATAGGGCTGGGGATGTACTGAGTGCCCCCGAGTTCAATCCCTGGTACAAGAAAAAAAAAAAAAAAAAAAGCATAAGTCCCCAGAGTGGCACTTTTGGGAGACAGTGTAGCCTTTAAGAGGTGGAGCCTAGCGTAGGTTTTCAGGTCACTGGGGACACGCCCTAGTAGGGAATATGGGGCAATGACAGGACCTTGGTCCCTTACTCTTTGTTTCATTTTCTGGCCATGAAGTGAAGGGTTTTGCTCTGCCATCTACTGATACCATGATGTACCGCCTTGACATATGCCCCAAACCAAGAGGGGCAACCAATCATGGACTGCAATGTCAAAAAGTGTGAGCCAAAATAAACTTTTTATTTTTATCCATTGATTATCTTTTTTGGGGGGGGTGTACCGGAGGTTGAACTCAGGGGCACTCGACCACTGAGCCACACCCCCAGCCCTATTTTGTGTTTTATGTAGAGACAGGGTCTCACTGAGTTGCTTAGCGCCTCTTCCTTGCTGAGGCTGGCTTTGAACTCGCGATTCTCCCGTCTCAGCCTCCCTAAGTGCTGGGATTATAGGCTTGCACCACCGCACCTGGCTAGTTGATTATCTTGAGTATTTGTTATAGTTATGGAGAGCTGACTAACACAATTATATTCTTTACTGTTTCAGGTGCTAGGCACTATTACACTCATTTTACAGATTAGGAAAGTGAGGAACAGAGAAGATTTGCATGCCTCATATAAGTAGTAGAGATGAATCTCAAATTTAAGCTATAACAAATATCTGAGATGATCAACTTATAAAGAGAGGCTTATTTCAGCTCACAGAGATTCCACAAAGCACCACAAAAATTCCCTTGATAAGAGCGACAAGACCTATGAAATGCCCCTTCATAAGCCCCTGTGCAAGCCCTTTTGGGGAATTTTTAAAGCTTTCCTGAGACATCAAGGACATCTTTAAATAGAGAAATATACTATGTTCATGAGTAAAGAAACTTAATATTATAAAAATATAATTTTTCTCCAACTCAATAACTTTAATTCAACTTAATCAAAGTTTCAAGATTTTTCATGGAACAGGGCTGGAGCTACTTGTAGCTCAGTGGTAGAGTACTTGCTTTTCATGTACAAAGTCCCGAGTTCCAGCCCCAGCAACCCCTCCTCCACAATTTTTTTCCATGCAATTTAATTCTTCATAGTGAGGAATAAATATGCAATAAAACCCAAGATTAAGCCAGGCGTGGTGGCGCACGCCTGTAATCTCAGCACTTAGGGAGGCTGAGACGGGAGAATCGCGAGTTCAAAGCCAGCCTCAGCAA
>CM053413.1:6820516-6839414 GCA_028644305.1 Xerus rutilus
GGTGGCTCACGCTTGTAATCCCAGCACTTAGGGAGGCTGAGACAGGAGAATCGCGAGTTCAAAGCCAGCCTCAGCAATGGCGAAGCACTAAGCAACTCAGTGAGACCCTGTCTCTACATAAAACACAAAATAGGGCTGGGGATGTGGCTCAGGGGTCAAGTGCCCCTGAGTTCAATCCCCGGTACCAAAAAAAAAAAAAAAAAAAAAAAAAAAAGACATTGTGTCCATCTCCAACTAAAAAAATATTTAAAAAAAAAAAAGGGTTGGAGGGCTGGGGTTGTGGCACAGTGGTAGCGTGCTCTCCTTGCATGCGTGAGGCACTGGGTTCGATCCTCAGCACCACATAAAAATAAAATAAAGATAGTCTGTCTGCCTACAACTAAAAAAGAAGTATTTAAGCTGGGCGTGGTGGCGCAAGCCTGTAATCCCAGCACTTAGGGAGGCTAAGACAGGAGAATCGCGAGTTCAAAGCCAGCCTCAGCAACAGCAAGGCGCTAAGCAACTAACTCAGTGAGACCCTGTCTCTACATAAAACACAAAATAGGGCTGGTGATGTGGCTCAGTGGTCGAGTGCCCCTGAGTACTCAATCTCCAGTACCAAAAAAAGAAGTATTTAAAAAAAAAAGGGCTGGAATAGAGAAAGACTTCAGCTCTCTCTGCAAATTCAAATTTGTTTCCATGAAGAATTTTATTTATTTATGCAGTGCATAGAACCCAAGGCCAAGCATGGGCTAGGCAAGTGCACTACCACTGAGCTACACTCCCAGCCTTTTTTATTTTGAGATATGGTCTTACTAAATTGCCCAGCCTGCTTTAAATGTGATCTTCCTGCCTCAACCCCCTGAGTAGCTGGGATTACAGGCATGAACCACCATGTCTGGTTTTTGTCCTTTTAATACCCAGTCACCCAAATAAAATTACAGAAAAATGGCTAGGTAGATTGTCACCAAAGTTAGAAGGCATATTAGAGATAATCTGTCTTTAAAATGTGAACTGTCTGGGTATGGTGTCACACTCGTGTAATTCCAATTCTAGCTCTTGGAAGGTTGAAACAGGAGGATTGCAAGTTCAAGGACAGCCTGGGCAACTTAGTGAGTGAGACCCTATCTTAAAAATAAATAAAGAGGGCTAGGAATGTAGCTCAGTGGTGGAACGTCCTAGGGTTCAATCCCTAGCACACACACACACACACAAAGTGAACTGTACTTAGGTATGAAATGAACCTCAGGGCATCCTGGGAGTTAGGTCACTGGCTTCCAAAGCAGCTGAAACTGAGAGACAATTGTGTGGCTTGCCTGAGAGAGAAAGGGCAAAATGTGGTGAGTAGAGATTACAAACTGGTTTCAAAACAAACGCTAAATCAAAGACTTTTAAGTGCATTTCAGTAGAAGCCCGTTCAGCGACAGCCTGGGTAGAAGACACTAGTTAGTTTGTTCTTTATTCTCATTGGAAAGTTACAGGGTTATTTATCAACAAAATGACTGTCCAGGGCAGAGAAACCCAGTGGCTTTTATGTACAGGCCCATTCCCAGGGACACTTCCTGAGGGGCTTCGGCCCCTGAGGCCTCACCAAGCCCCTTAGAGGTCTCGGGGAACCAACTGCAAAGATGCAGGGAACAAGAGCCAGTCTGATCTGGCACGTGCATTCACCCCAAGAGGAGGTGGCAGCTGGTGGTGTCCTAGTCCCTCCCAAGTGGCTGTGGAACCTCTCCTGGGAGCATGCCCGTCCTACACCCCTCCCAAGAGGTCTGTCTCAGACACTCCTGGGCTACAGGGAGGGGCTCATGGGTTCCCACAGTGGTGGTCTGCTCGAGAGCTGTCATTTGGATATGGAGGCATCCAGCCTCCCTTCCTGCAGGACGAGAGTCTGCTGTCGCCTCTTCTTTGTCTGTTGTGGGTACGAACACAATGTTTTCTTTTCTCCCCCAAATAAGAAAAGTGCTTCAACAGGTACAGTTCTGCTGGTCGATCTGTTTCCGGCAGGGTTCCATGGTGACAGCTACACCCACCCCACTCCGGCCCGATGTCATTCGAGTCACCTCACTCCAGGTGTCTGTGTCTGGGTCGTAGCACTCCACACTGTCCAGGAACGTGTGACCATCATAGCCTCCTGTAGGGAGAGTGGAGGGGATGATCATACTCACGCCAACTCCAGGGGGAGGGAACGCAAGCAACTATGAAGAGCATTTCTATGCAGATCACAGCAGAAGCAGCCACCTGTCCCCCAAAGATGGAGTAGGGCTGGGGGAGGAGCTCGCCACCTGGGTTTGATCCCCAGCATCAAAAAGGTGAGGGGGCAGTCTGGACTCTTCTACCCAGTCCCCAGGGCCTCACCGAGGACGTAGATTCTCCCCTGGTGCACAGTAATCCCCAGGGCACTTCGACGATGCTTCATGGGGGCTACAAAAGTCCATGTTTCTGTCTCCACATCGAAACGCTCCACGCTGTTAAGCTGGTCCTGACCATCATAGCCCCCGGCGGCATAGATACAGTTGTGCAAGACGCAGACTCCTAAACCACACCATGTAGGGAGGGTCACTCTGGGGACTGGCCTTGGGGATCCCAGCCACCATCTTCCCTCTCTCCCAGGGACCCCTCAGAAACAAAGCCCGGAGCAGGAGGTTTGGAGTCTGGAAGATTCTAGCTCTTCTGCACATGCACCGCAGGTTTGAGGGTTGAAACAGGAGGCCTCGCCCAGGCCTGGTGGAGTTTCACCCAGAATTGGGGGAGTTCCTGGATGCTCCCCTCCCCATAGCCCCCGCCCACCTGCCCCACTTCGGATGGTGTTCATGGGCGTGATCATTCGCCACTCGTTCCTCTCCGGGTAGTAACACTCGGCCGAATTAAGGCGGTTCGTCCCATCAAAGCCCCCAACAGCATAGAGCAGGCGATTGAGAACAGCCACGCCCACCCCGATCCTCCGCGTCAGCATTGGGGACACCAAGTGCCACTCATCCCGCTCAGGCTCATACCTGCAAAGGGCATAATAAAGATAATGACAACAGTAATCACAGCTGACCTTCCTGGCACACTTAGGATGGGCCCTAGACTTTTTCCCCATTGTGGTACTAAGGATTGAACCCAGGAGCACTTCACCACTGAGCTACATTCCCAGACCTTTTCATTTCTTATTCTGAGGGAGAGTCTTGCCTAGTAGTCCAGGCTGATCTTGAACTTGCAATCCTGCCTCAGCTTTCCTGAGTTGCTCAGATTACATGTGGGTGCCACTGGGAGCCCAGGGCTCCACACTCTTCTAGTAGTTTATACATCTGACTGCTTTCATCCTCAAAACCATTCTCCACAGAGGGAGCAGCCGCTCCATTTTTCCAGAGGAAAAATGTAATTTCACCACATCCCCACCAGCCTGGTGGACAGGTGGCCCCATTATTGTCCCTCACTTTAGAGATGATGAGATGGCAGCGTGGAAAGGTGAGATGGCATATCCAGGGTCACCGAGGAGATGAGCTGGTATTCACTTCCAGAACCCCAATTCTAACAACTAGAGTACTCTGGAGTGGTTTTCCTCAAAGCGTGATGATCAGAGATGGGGTGACCACGTGTCTGGCTGGCGTGGGCACTTTTGAGTTCATACCTGTGTTCCTGGAGTTATTAATAGTGTCCCTCTCTTTCTTGAAAGTGGCCTGTGGAGGGTGACACACCATCCCATCCTACTCGTAGATCATAAGCATTAGAAGCCTCTGGGGCACTTATTTAAAAATTCCCATTTTCCAGTCTGGCTCCAAACCCACCAACTCCAGAATTCTGGCATCCTCAGTCAGCTTTGTGTGTTTTTCCTTGCTTGTTTCATTGGGTGTTGGGGGCAGAAACCAAGGCCTTGCACATGCTAGGCAAGAGCTCCACCAGGCTCCTTCCCCGGGCCAGGTGCTAGGTTTCAACATAATCAGCATATTACAACAATTTCAAAGTGATAAAATTGTTTCCCAGTCTGCCAAAGGAGCCTTATGGGTCTGTGACAGTCTAGTCAGCAGTTCCAGACCTAGACACAAGACCAAGGTCACTGGCTATAAATCTCCCACGAGTTTGGCTTCACGTGAAGGATTCTACTTCCCCAAGGCAGGGGTAAAGTGGGGACACACATCAGAATCCCTGGAGCCCAATGGGACCATCAGGAGTGGGACCCTCGGAGCCCACACCTGCAGGCTGGGTCACTTACCTCTCCACACTGTTGTGGTGAATGCAGCCGTGGGAGCCTCCAACTGCATAGATGTGCCCGTCGATGACTCCAACCCCGATGCGGTTGCGAGGCACACTCATGGGGGCACAGGGCGACCACTGGTTGGTCATGGGATTGTAGCAGTCCAGCGCGTTGGAGTCGGTGTTACCATCGGGAGAATTGTTCCGGCCGCCCACGGCGTACAGCAGCCCACCCACCACGCAACCCGCCAGGCCACTCCGTGGCACCTGCAGGTCGGCCAGCCTCAGCCAAGTGCCGTTGCTGGGGTTGTAGGCCTCCAGATAGCTGAGGGATTGTCGGAAGTAGCCGCCAGCCGTGTAGATGAGCCTGCCGACCTTGGGCGCGCGGCAGGGCATCACCTGCGTGGGTTTGTGCAGCGTGAGCTCCTGGAAGATCTTGACCAGGTAGTCCTTGCAGCGCGAGTCCGACTGCAGGATCTCGCATTTCTGCAACTGCATTTGCAGGAAGTGGGGCGTGAGCGAGTGGCAGCGCACTGCGCGGAGCAGCGCCTGCACGTAGAAACGCCGCTGCTCACAGTCGTATTTGACCCAGTTGATGCAGGCGTGGAAGACCTCGGACTCGCAGCGCACGTTCAGATCGTCCCGGCTGATGAGAGTCACCAGCTGGCAGTGGGACAGGTTGAAGAACTCCTCTTGCTTGGCCACCTGCAGAGGGCGCTAGTGTGACAGGCTGATTCCCACGTGTATCCATTCCCCCCTCCCACCCAGTCGGTCTCCAAGCACTAGCAGTACTACCTCCAACAGGGTACTCAATGACCTTGAACAAGTTATTCAATGCCCCTCTGACAGACTGGTTTTCATCCATAAAGTGGGTTTTCAAATAGCAGCTACCTCATAAATTGTGAGAATTAAGTGAATTAATACTATGTGCCAGGCATGTGGTACCCATTCTGGTAAATGGGCAAAGACCAAACTCCTACAGGCTCCCCACCTCCCCGGCACTGCTGCTGGGGATGGAACCCAAGGCTTTCTAGGAAAGCACTCTATTAACTCCCAGCCCAGAGACCTACTTCAGATGAGTGAAATGAATAAACAAGTTAATACTATGTGGCAAAAAGACCAATGAGCAAAGACACAACATACTGTATACTTTTTTGTATCATTTGGTTTTTGAACAATAAAAACCTGTTGCCTATTTTGGGGTTTGTTTGTTTGCTTGCTTGCTTGGCTGGTTTTTTCTTAAGGGGGATTGAACTCAGGGGCATTCAACCATTAAGCCACATCCGCAGCCCTATTTTGTATTTTATGTAGAGACAGGGTCTCAATGAATTGCTTAGTGCCTTGCTGTTGATGCGGCTGACTTTGAACTCGTGATCCTCCTGCCTCAGCCTCCCGAGCTGCTGGGATTACAGGCATGCACCACTGCACCTGGTGCCTTTTTTTTTTTAATAAATCTTCATTTTTTCAAAAGGGCAGATTGACTAAAAAAGGCAAAAAAGCAACAATGATAGAGTATTCTAGGAAAAAAAAGAAAGTAAGGGCTCTAAAGCAGCCTGAGTTGCAATGTTGGCCCTACCACTTTCTATGCCATCCTGGGAAATCTCCGAATGCCCCAGGCCTCGATTTCCTTCGCCATAGAATGGAGATTGTATTAACAGGCACATGTAGCAGGGCTACTCCTAGCAGATACAGAGAGGGTGGGCCCAGACCTATTTCCCGTCAGGCACCTGTCTATATAAACAAGTTTGGTTCAGTCATCTCAAGCCTATGCATTCCCAAGAAGGAAACACAGAGCAGCTAGTGGAGGGACCTACTTGCCAAACCCATCAGCACAGAAACCATGAGCCCTAGGATTAATGCAGGAGCTCCTCAAGACATCTGGTCAACCCCCGAGTCATATAGGAGTGAAGAACATTTATCCCTGGAGAGAAACAGGGACTAGAGTAGCATCTACCCCAATGAGTCCCCAACCACTGGAGGAGGAACTCAAAAATTTCTACATAGCAAATCAAAACACAGGACTTCTTGTGCTGGACACGATGGTGTACAACTGTAATCTCAGCAGCTGGGGAGGCTGAGATAGGAGGATCGCGAGTTCAAAGCCAGCCTCAGCAATGGCGAGGTGCTAAGCAACTCATTGAGACTCTGTCTAAATAAAATACAAAAATAGGGCTGGGGATGTGGCTCAGTGGTTGAGTGCCCCTGAGTTCAATCCCTGGTACCAAACAAACAAACAAACAAACAAAACCCACAGGACTTCTTAAGGCTTAGACCCTGGGGCACAAAAGGTGGGTACTGCCTCAGAAGATGACTCAGTAATTTAAAGGATGTAAATCACTTAGAACAGGGGCCAGCCCCCAAGAAATAACTAACTGTTCAATAGATACTTCTTGTGTGTCAGGCATGATGGCACATGCCTGTAATTGCAGTGACTCCAGAAGCTGAGGCAGAAGAATGGCAAATTCAAGGCCAGCTTGGGAAATGTAGTGAGACCCTGTCTCAAAATAAAAAAATCAAAAGGGCCACAGCTGAGTGTGGTGGCATACCCCTGTGATACCAGAAACTCAGAAGCTGAGGCAGGAGTATCACAAGTTCCAGGCCAGACTCAGTAACTTAGGGAGACCCTCAGCAATTTAGTGAGACCCTGTCTCAAAATAAAAAAGTTAATGCTGGGCGCAGTGGCGCACCCCTGTAATCCCAGCACTTTGAGGGGCTGAGACAGGAGGATCATGAGTTCAAAGTCAGCCTCAGCAACAGCGAGGCGCTAAGCAACTCAGTGAGACCCTGTCTCTACATAAAACACAAAATAGGGCTGCAGATGTGGCTCAGTGGTCGAGTGCCCCTGAGTTCAATCCCCAGTACCAAAAAAAAAAAAAAAAAGACTGGGGCTGCAGCTCAGTGATAAAGCACCCTTGGATTCAACTTTTCCCCCAGTGCAAAAAAAAAAGGCTGAGGATGTAGTTCCGGTCATGCGTGAGCCCTGGATTTGATCCCCAGCACTGCAAAAACAATTAAGAAAAATAATAAAATAAATATTTATACTTGATACACATGGCCTGAAGGACTTTCATGCACTATGTTTAGTACACCTGTGAACCATCGTGTGCAGTCAGGTGTGGAATTTTCCACTTGTGGCGTCATGTCAGTGCTCAAAAGATTTTAGATTTTTTTTTTTTTTTTGGTACTGGAGATTGAACTCAGGGGCACTCGACCACTGAGCCACATCCCCAGCCCTATTTTGTGTTTTATGTAGAGACAGGGTCTCACTGAGTTGCTTAGCGCCTCGCAGTTGCTGAGGCTGGCTTTGAACTCGCGATTCTCCTGTCTCAGCCTCCCTAAGTGCTGGGATTACAGGCTTGAGCCACCACGCCCGGCTGATTTTAGATTTTGAAGCATCCTGAGTTTGAGATTTTCACACTACAGATGCTCAATACAAATTATCATATTCTGGCTAAAACCTATACGTATTGCTGCCCAAAAATTGGGCTCATGATTGTGATTTTTTTTTTTAAAAGAACTCTCCTATTATATTTTCTTGACAACTTCCTGCACTGAAAAATGAAATCGAAACCAAAAATTATAAAGACAACATTGCATGAACACAGAAAATGCAGCTAAGGGTCAAACTTGCAGCCTGCAGCCTGTCAGAGGTTTTCAATAAATATTTGCTGACTGCCTGCTCAGCCCACCCCAGAGATCGGCTCATGTCATAGTCCCCACTTTTGACCCCAGAGAAATCAGGGAACCTAGAGACCCACAAAGACCCACTGCATCACCCCTAGCTGCTCACCAGGATCTTCTCAGATGTGTGCATTTAAGAGCTCAGAGCCACTGGATGCGGTGGCGCTCACCTGAAATCCCCGCAGCTTGGGAGGCTGAGGCAGGAGGATCGTGAGTTCAAAGCCAGCCTCAGCAACTTAGCGAGGCCCTAAGCAACTCAGGGAGACCCTGTCTCTAAATAAAATATAAAAAAGGGCTGGGATGTGGTTCAGTGGTTAACTGCCCCTGGGTTCAATTCCTGGTACCAAAAAGAAAAAACTCAGAACCTAGTTTTGCTCCAGGTCTCAGTTGGTCCCAACTACTAGAGGAGGAACTTAGACATTGCCAGGAAGCACCCCAAAGCCTGACCTTCACATCTCAAGGGGAGATGGTGATGACTACCCATCCGTCCTGGTCCTTCTTCTGACAACTGTCCCCCAGCCCCCTCCTTGCTCACCTCCCCAAAGTGCATGTAGATGTACTCTCGGGCACGCTGGTGCAGTTCAGCACAGCCAATCTGCTCGGCGAAGTTGGCAATGCCAATGGCGTTGCTGGGGTCCAGCTGCTGTACCAGGAAGTCGCTGCAGGCGCGGACCACACTGTCAATCTGGTACATGACAGCGCCATTCATGACGTGGAGCACACACTTCTCGCCCATGGAGATGGAGGCCGTGTAGGCAAACTCAATGAGGCGCTCCATGACCTGGGGGTGGATGCCCTCGATGGACACCACCTCCATGCCTTGCTCCCGTAGCCCATTGGTGAACATGGCCTTGAAGACGGGGCTGGATGAGGCCAGCACCACCTTGTGGGCCATGAACTGGGCAGCCGGTGTGTCCTTGTACTTGACCTGCAGCGTGACATCGCAGAGCTGCTGGCTGAGCCGCAGTTCATTCATGATGCCGAAGGCCTGTTTGGTGTGGTCCTCCAGCGTGTAGCTGAAGGTGCGGTTGCCATGCTGGGAGGGTGTCACCTCTGCCTTGCACTCAGTGGAAGCGTACATCACCGCGTCCCCTGCCCCCTTGGGGCACTGTGAACACAGGGGCAGGAATCGGCTGCAGGCCCCAGCCCGGCTAGGCCCAGGTTCTGGCTGCATGGGGTTCCAGGTGACAAGGGACAATACCACCGCTGGCAATCAGGGGCCTGGAGGAGGGAGAGTACAGCAGCTGGGGGCAGGATCGGGCTGGGCCAGCACCTGCTGGGCCTCCTAGCCAAGTAAACTGGGTGAAGCGGGGTCCATTTGTACTGCTAATTTCCTCCGACCTCAGTAGGACCCTCTAAAAACAGGTTAGATCATGTGCTTCCCCCACTCAGAATCCTCCAACACTTCCTGTGCCCTAAAGAGTAAACCCAAACTCCTCAGTGGCCTGCAAGACCCATGCAGGCTGCCCCTGGGCACCACTCCCTCCACCCTCGGCTCCAGCTCCTCCGCATGTCCAGCTCATTCCTTCATTCACCTCACCAACTTTTATGGAGCACCAACTATGTACCAGACACCGTTCTGAGCACTAGGGACACAGCAGTGAGCAAGACAGACAAAACCTCCACCTTCCTGGAGTTGACATTTGGGGAGGGAAGGCCCATAAATAAGATAAGCAAGATCTGAGCAGAAATCCGGGTCAGGAAGAAAATTACAACAGCGCTGTGACTATGTGACTTTGTCCATAAATCAGGTGGTCCAGGCCTCCCTGAGAAGGTGAGGCCGGAGCTGAGACAAGAATGCACACAGAGCCGGGCGTGGTGGCTCACGCTTGTAATCCCAGCACTTTGGAAGGCTGAGACAGGAGAATCGCGAGTTCAAAGCCAGCCTCAGCAAGGGCGAGGCGCTAAGCAACTCAGTGAGACCCTGTCTCTACATAAAACACAAAATAGGGCTGGGGATGTGGCTCAGTGGTCGAGTGCCCCTGAGTTCAATCCCCAGTACCAAAAAAAAAAAAAAAAAAAAAAAGAATGCACACAGAAAGAGGCAGGAGAGGTTCCAGGCAGAAGAAAGCAATGCAAAGGCCCAGGGGCAGAATAAGAGGTAGCTTGGAGAATCAAGAAACGGTGTAGGAGAGATAGGGATTCATGAGACTGCTCAAGACTGGTGCCAGGAAAAGAGTTATGTTTTGAAAGGGGGTTGAGGAGGGGTAGAATCTGGAAGAGGTTCCCCAGGTTCTGGATCTCATCTTTCTGGGGCTTAGCCCACAGTCACCTCCTCCCTGTTTTCTTTCCATCGCAGCACGTGTCAGGAAATGAAATGCTTTCCTTTGCTGGTTTGTCGAGGGATGGACGGTCTCTGCCCCAGCCCCAGTGGTTCAGAGGGCAGGGAGACCCGGGTAGGTCAGCGTTGTCCTCCCACCCCCCAAGCGGTTCTGTGCGTCCCGCCCGGGCCTGGCACTGCTCCGGAGTCTGTAAGCGGGTGGCTGGCTGGCTGCCCACTCCACTGTGTCTGCCAGAGCGCCCTCAGCCACCGGGCCCAGGGCGCCTCTCGGCCCCCTTACCCGTGCCAAGGCCCCGGGCTTGCCTCTCAATCTTTGGTCAATCGGTCAACCGTGACCCCCAGGCGCTGGACACTTTTCTCAACTAAGCGACCAGTGGGGGATTGCGCATGCCCTGCCTGAGCCCGGCCACCGAGGCCTGGAGAAGGGAGGAAGTGACCCCGCCGCAGCCTCTCTGGCTGCCAACCCCACAGCGCAGATCCAGCCCCCTAACGCCCCGGGGTCCCCAGGCCTCCGTCCAGGCGGCGCCCCCTGGGCCTCTCGCCGGGTTTCAGTGGCTCTCCGGCCACCCTGCGGGTCGCGCCGTCCAACAAAACGATCAGATCCGGGCCGCGCCCTCCTGGCCCTGCGCGGGGCCGCGGGAACTCGGGGAGCGCCCGGGACCGCGGCGCTGGGTTCCCCGAGTCCCCGGCGGGGCCGCAGGCGCGTGTGGGGCCCACGGTGGCCGCAGCCGGAGCCCAGGCCGCCTCACTCACCCCGCCATGGCCGCGCTCGGGCTCCGCCTCCGCCGCCCGGGCCCGGGCGCCTCCATCGCTGCGCGCCGGGGGGAGGCGCGGAGCGCGCGCAGGTCACCATGACTAAGCAGAGCCGGGCGCACGCCGTGTCACAATAAAAGTCCCCCGCGGCCCCCGGCCTCGGGCGCAGGGGACAGGAGGGGGCCTCTCCCCACTCCCCTGCCCCGCCCGCTGTCGCCCAGCGCAGCGGCCCCAGAGCGGCGACCACAGCGCGGCCCATTGCGACGCGGCGGGGCGGGGGACCTCGGAGAGACGTGCACCCACCTGCGTGCCTGGAGTGAGAGCCCCGGGTTCGAGGCCCGGTGCACCCCTGCCCTCTCCGGGAACACCCCTGCCCGCCGTCGCCGCCGTCTCCGCGGTCTCGCTCACCTTACCCCTGGTGTCACCTCCGTAGGTGTCCTCGGAATAGGGATGCCCAAGGCCAGGCGGCGGCTCTGGGCACAGTGGTGCCACCCACGCGCCTCGCTTCCGGGAAGCCAGAGGGGACGAGGCCTGGTCGGTGGCGACTCCAGCTTAACTTCTCAGTGTGGGACCAGCTGTCGGGGGTCCTGGGTTCCAGAACACAGTGGCCTGCAACCACTCCACAGTGGCCGTCGGGTGGGGGGCAGCCTCCTGAGGCGCGAGAAGGAGGCGGGGAGAGGGCGGAAAGGGCGCGGCGGGGAAGGAGAGGCGATTCCCCGCCCTTCCCGCAGGTGCCCTTCCTTGAGGAGCCGGGCATCGAGCTAAGCTGGCCTGGCTTAGGCCCACTTCGTGTTGTCCCTTGCATCCACCCAGTTTCGTCCCTGAGCAACTCCACCACCTGCTCTTTTCCTTGTTACTCCACACAGCACAGGCCTGACTGACGGGCAGCCTCAGGATCCAGCTAGAATTATCTACCTTGCTGGGTTTTGTCGTCTACCCTAGATCTGCCTCTCCGTAGCTCTGTGCCGTTGGCCCGTTACTTAACCTCTCTGTGCTTCAGTTTCTTTTCTATAAAGGGATAATAATAATAGTACCTATCTGCTGGGTTATCGAGAGAACTGAGTGAGAATGCTAAGGCCCAATAAATATGAACGGTTGATATTTTTTGTGGCAAGCGATTCTGGATTATGGTACTCGTTTATGGGGCTACTCCTGAGCCAAATCCCCAGCCCGATAACTTGTAACAAATGTACTTAAGTTTATTTTAAAGAGTCCATCTAAACGGAGAGAATAATAAAAGGAAATGCTAGACAGAATAGAAGCTAGTTAAAAAAAAAAAAAAAAGTGTTCCTGGAGCATCTGGATGAAGCCGGGTGACTCAGAATTTGTGTCTCGGCGCCTGGAATTAAACTACCCAGGGGCTAGGGTGGAGTCCCGCCTCAGGCCCACCCCACCGCACACTCCTCATGTGAGGCTGCAGTTCCTGACAAATCCAGAGGGGGCGACCTAGCGAATGCGCCGAGTAACAGGAGTTGGCACCAAAACGCTCCTGGCACATCCACAAAGACGTCTTGTTATCACCGAAAAATCAAACCTACAGGCCCTAGGAACCAGCGATAGATATTTATCCACAAGTACGGGATGATGTACAACATTTGCAGTATAATGTATTAGGATTGGACCCAACCCCTCTGTACCTTAATAGAACAGTGCCTTAATAGGTGATGGCACATCCATGCTGAGAATTACTAGAATTCTCAGCCAATTAAAAGAAGTAAGACATTTACTGTATGGATATTTATCCTATTTAAAGAAAAAAACAAGAAGCCGGGCGCGGTGGCTCAAGCCTGTAATCCCAGCACTTAGGGAGGCTGAGACAGGAGAATTGCGAGTTCAAAGCCAGCCTCAGCAAGGGCGAGGCGCTAAGCAACTCCGTGAGACCCTGTCTCTACATAAAACACAAAATAGGGCTGGGGATGTGGCTCGGTGGTCAAGTGCCCCTGAGTTCAATCCCCAGTACCCCAAAAAAAAAAGAAAAGAAAAGAAAAGAACAAGTACCTTGGACTGAATTACACACCCTCTGCCCAATTACACACCCGTGTGTTGACCCAATGGGATGGTATTTTGATATTTTGAGATGGGGCTTTTGAAAGGTAATTTAGTTTTGATGAGGTCATGAGGGTGGAGTGCCCCCTGATGGGATTAGATTATTGCCTTTTTGTTATTGTTTTTTGGTTTTTGGAGACAAGGTTTTGCTAAATTGCTCAGGCTAGCCTCAGACTTAGGATCCTTCTGCCTCAGCCTCCCAAATAGCTGGGATTACAGCCTTGTGCCACTGCACCTGGTGGACAGGTGCCCTTCTAAGAAGAGATCTGGCAGGGAGAGATCTTGCTGTCTCTGCCATGTGAAGACATGGTGAGGATGCAGTGATTTGCAAACCAAGAGAGCCCTCACCAGAACTTAACTGTGCTGGCACCCTGATCTTGAACTTCCTAACTTCCAGAACAGAGAGAAATAAATATTTGTTATTTAAGCCATCCAGTTTGTTATGGATTTGTTATGTGTTTGTTATGGCAGTTCAAGCAGACTAAGACAGCAAGACAGTATACAATGTGTGGATCATGGGGAGCAGCAACCAGAGCCTGTAGTTCCAGTACTAGGGAGGCTAAGGTGGGAGGGTTGCTTGCTCCCAGAAGTTCAGGGCTAGCCTGGGCAACATATCAAGACCTGGTCTCAAAATAGAGAGTTAAATGGTGTTTCCAAGATATGCTATTAAGTGAACAAAGCAATATTCAGAAAAGTGATAAATTAGTGTAAGAGAGAGAAGAGAAGAGAGAAGATATATGTTTGCATTTCAGTTCATTTATCCATAGAATAGCTCTGAAATTTCCCCAGGAATTCCAACAGTGATCAACAGTGATGGTAACCCAGAAGGGGAGCTGAGTGCTTTTCTAATGTATTTTTGTTTTTGTTTTTGCTTTTGTTTTTAATCTATAAATCCCCTACCATCATACCACCAAACAAAGGGAACCAGGGTGAGGTATCCAAGAAGGCCTTAAATTCTCCTGGAAGATTAGAGAAGCCTGGGTGTAGAAGTTCTGGGAGCGACCTAGGACCCCGATCTTGGTTTTGGGTGTACCCATGTTCCAGGAAACATTGGTTTTACACGCATGTGGCCAGCAGAAGGAGCCTGAGCATGCTGGCAGAGGTGTGCCTCAAGACTGGGTCAGCGACTCCTGTATCACTGGTCTCTGTGGCTGCCTGCAGTTCCAAGGTCTCCCGGAAGGTGGCGCGCCTCAGCCTAAACCCCAAGCCAGACGCCCCGCTCCCGCCAGGAGGCCAGCCCCTCAGTGCAGCGGTCAGGAATGTGCTTGGGGACTTGCCGGGGCCGTGGCCAGCGCGCCTGGAGCCTTTTATGGACACAAACTGAGCCCTGGTATCTCCCCCAGGCAAGAATGCCGACCCTGGGGCGGGGGCGCTTTGGCCTGGTCTTGCCAGACCCATCCAGGGGCCAGATAATGGGGTTGGCCTCCTCCTATCTGGGGGCCCCACAGCCTGGGCTAGCATCCTAGTCAGGACACTGTGACGAGGTGCTCACTGCTTGGAGTTTCTTTATCTGTAAAATGGTGAAAAGGACAGCTACTTTACAAGGTTACGGTAGGGTGAAAAAAATAAGTGATTCCCGGGTATAGTACCGTGGAGGAGACTAGCCAAGCGACAGAAACCGTCATCACGCTTATGATTTTATTACAATTGTATTTCTTATGAAGGATCTGACACCACACTCAAGGGTATTTTATTGTCAGGATTTCGCTGAGTCTCCCAGAATCAAATTTTGGGGTGCTCTGCTCTTGGCCTTGCTCCTGACGGCTTTCTTTTCCTCTTTCTCACACCCAATTGTTCAGGAATTCTGTCTGCTGCCTCCAAAATCTATCTA
The DNA here is from genome assembly GCA_028644305.1 of Xerus rutilus. Taxonomy (NCBI): domain Eukaryota; kingdom Metazoa; phylum Chordata; class Mammalia; order Rodentia; family Sciuridae; genus Xerus; species Xerus rutilus. Next base: position 6,835,264 of record CM053413.1, read on the forward strand.
GAATCCACCTTGTGTGAGCACAGTGGGGGTCCCCCTCATTACTCCCATGGGTCAGTGCAGTCCCTTCACCTGCTTCGGCCTTCCACCTTTGACTCCTGGACACAAGGTGCCTGTGAACACTGCAATCAGGACAAGTCCCTCCTCTGCTTAGAACTCTTCCTGACTCAAACCTGCTCCTGAGCAAAAACCCAGGATCCACAGGGTCTTCCACATTCTGCCGGGTCACCTCCATCCTTGTCTCTTCCCATGCTCTCCCTCTATCTGCTGCTCTACCCATATGGAGATCCTTGTTTTTCATAGAACACATGGGCACATTCCGGCCTCAGGGCCTTTGCACTTGCTGTTTTCTCATCCTGAAATATTCTTCCTTCAAGTGTTCCCCAGGATAATGAGATGTCAAATTATATGTCATCACCTCTACACGGTCCCATCCCATCCCTGTACTGTCACTGGAATTATCTCCATTATTATTACATCATTGTGTTATTGTCCGAGCCGCCACCAGAACGTCAATTCCACAAGGGTAAAAATTTTTGTCTGTTCTCGTTAGAGAATTTAGGCTCAATAAATACATTTTCCCTTTGTCTCTTCTGTCTCCACCATCTTTGGCTGTGTTTACCTTTGGCTGTATTTACTACAAATTTCTCTTTTAAAAAAGAAAAAGTCTGCAAAAGAGCTCTTGGGAAAGACGACAGGTTGACGGTGTCAGTCTGCTACCGGTTCGGGCACCAGGGTCCGAGGAGCTGTGGGCGCGCAGGGGCTGCCAGTGGAGCCGCTGGTGTCCAATCCATCCCTCTGGGGCGACGAGCGCTCAGAGCGGCTGGAGCTGTGGTCTAGGCCCTGGGGCAGACAGCTGCGCAGGCCTCCCGAAGCCCCAGGTGCGCTTTCGGAAGGCTGGGCGCTGCCCTGCCCTCGGCTGCAGGGACCGCGGCCGCAGCAGACGAGACGCAGGAGGGCATGACGCAGGTCACGGTTGGTGAGCGTGTAGATGATGGGGTTCAGCAGCGAGTTGGCCATGGCCAGGCCCAGGAAGGGGTCGGCCTGCAGGAGCACAGGACAAGCGCGGGCGGGGCATGCCACGTCCAGCAACAGCAGCAGAAAGAGAGGACCCCAACACACCACGAAGGCCAGGAGCACCACGCTGAGCGTGCGCAGCAGCGCCAGCGATCGCGGCGTGCGGCGCGAGCGGGTCGAGGTGCCCCTGCTGGCCCCTGGTCGCGCTCGTAGTCGCCGCGCGTTGGCTCGTACCTGGCAGTAGATGCGCGCATAGAGCGCACAGATGGCCGCCAGGATGCCCACGAAGGCCAGCACGCAGAAGAGCACGTAGGCCTTGGCGTAGAGCGGCAAGACAGTGGAGCAAGCCTCCAGGCGACCCAGACAGTTCCAGCCGAGCGCGGGCAGCAACCCGAGGAGCAGCGACACGCTCCAAGCTGCGACGGCCATTGCCAGCGTGCGCCCTCGACTGGCAGCGGGCGCGGGTCCCCGGCGCGCCATGGTGAGATGGCGCTCGAGTGCAATGGCCAGGAGGCTCAGCACCGAGGCCGCGAGAGCCACGAAGACGCCTCCCTCACGAGCAAACCACAGCGCAGGTGACAATCGCAGCGTGAGTGGCCCGGACAGTAGGATGTTAATGGCGTAGGCAGCACCTGCTAGCATGTCGGAAAGCGTGAGGCTGCCCAGGAGCAGGAACATGGGCGCGTGGAAGCGCGGGTGGCGCCCGAGCACCAACAGCACCGCCAAGTTCTCGAGCACGATGAAGGCGCACACGGCCAGGCACACCACAGCGTCGGCACGCAGTCCTGCGCCGGGCTGGTAGCGCGCTCCGCGTAGTTTGCCGGTGTAATTGTAATGCAGGACAATGACCTCGCTCACCGGCGCTGGTCGCAGCAGCCCTGACTCCATGGGCTGCCGCCCCAAGGCTGCGAAGAAGACAGGGCAGTGTCAGTTGGCTGTTCTCCCTGAGGACTGTCCCACGGCCAGCAAGGCAGGAACAGACAAGGTCTAGGAGGCTCCGGGAAAGGGGCCCTGACCCCAACCCACAGCTCGTCCCACACTCAGGGGAGGTCCAAAGTGGGTTCGAGATGGGAAGGGAATGTCCATGGAGATAGACACACATGCATAATATCAGGAGGGGACAGGGTGATACACAGTCCTCTCTAAAAGGCACACTAATAACACACAAGCAGGAACATCCAGAGGCATATTTAATCATAACAGGAACACCCAAAAACACAAGAGACCGAGAAAGAGACACACAAACACAGTCATAGAAGTACATGTGCACACATGTTCACAGACAAGAGCAAAAATAGTTTTGCACTACCGAACGGAAGACAAAGCGAAAATACCAACGTGGACATAGTGACAAAGGCAGAGACAAGCAGGGACACAAAATTCAATCTCATGAAGACGCGGTCTCACACTGTACACGGGCCACAATTTCACAACCTCCATCCACCCACACACAGCCTGTGGAGAGCCCCACACTCCACAGGCCTTGCTACACACAAGGCTTTTTCCTGGGGCCGGGGGTGGGGGGGACGACTGTGGGAAAGCTGATCCTACCCACCCATTTGTCAGAGGCTGGAGGGCAGCAGGCACAATCCTTAGCATAGACAGGCTCTTACAGGGAGACACACATGTCATTAAATCAAAATAATACTTCACATCTACCAGTGTGTTCTTTAATCCTCTTGACAATTGTACCCTAAGTCCCAATTTCCAGATGAGGAAACTGAGGTTCAAAAGAAACTAATTCGCAGCCGGGCGCGGTGGCACACGCCTGTCATCCCAGCAGTTAGGGAGGCTCAGACAGGAGAATCGCGAGTTCAAAGCCAGCCTCAGCAACGGCGAGGCGCTAAGCAACTCAGTGAGACCCTGTCTCTACATAAAACACAAAATAGGGCTGGGGATGTGGCTCAGTGGTCGGTATCTTCGAGTTCAATCCTCGGTACCAAAAAAAAAAAGAAAGAAAGAAATTCTCAGGGACGCAGGCACAGAGGTTTTCTCCCTCTCACACAAATACAGTCACGCAGAAATTGTTTCACTGTCTCGCGGCTCCCACTTAACAGACAAGAAAGCCAAGGCCTAGGGAACAGAATTTTTTGCACAGCGCCAGCGATAAGTGCTTCCCAGACAGCTTCAGTCGCACGCCGGGAACCACCCGCCAATGCAGACATACAGGGAGTTACTGATTCAGCCACCCTGGGGGCGGGAGAGGCTCCGAACGCAGGGAGACGCGGGTTACGCAGTGTCCGACCCTTACAGCGCGCCGAGGCACACAGCTTCTGCACCAACCCCCGCGACCAGGACCGAGATAGCGGAACGTACAGAGTTCTGGCCAGGAAAGGGAGAAGGCAAGGGTTTCCAAGAGCCCCGAGCCCCAACTCGGACCCTGCACCTAGCCCGGGAGCCGTCCGCCTTCCCTCCCTAGAAGCCTCGGGAAAAGGATCGGGAAACCCCAGCAAGGAGCCCTGTGCCTTTCCAGGCCCCAGAGTGGTCAAGGCGACCCCTTCCGGGCCATGCAGAGCCCGGTGTCCCCGAGGGTCTGATGCTAAATACTCACCCTTGTGCCCAGGTGGTGCGCCCCTTGGCAGTTGCGCTGCCCAGAGCCGACTGTGCAGCCCCGGGGGCGGGTCTGGAGCGGGCAGCCCAGGGGGCGGGCCCGAGGCTGGGAGGGACGGCGATCGTAGGCGGTTGCCCCCTCCCCTTGGGACTTGGGCACTCAGCCCGTGGCTGCCAGCCTGTGCCACCCGCCGCGGCACCGGAGAGCGCCCCGGCGGCGACTGGCACCGGCGAGCCCTCAGCTTTCCCCTCGGGGGCTGGGCTGCGCTCCCGGGGACGCTCCGTCGCGGTGAGAAAACCTGGAACCGCGGGAATGGGAGGTTCCTTCAGCGCGGGCGGCCACAGCCTAAAGGGCTTTTCCCCACTGCCATCAAAGGGTCCTCCTGAGCCTGACCACCGCCACTCCTCACTTTCCACCCACCTTCCAACTGAGTCTCCTGGGTTGCGCCCCAAGAACCCCTCGTCAATGGAGGACCAGGCAGCGCAGATTAGCAGGGGTCTTGATCCGGGAGGTGGTAGCTGTGTCCTCTCCCAGACGCAGATAAGTCCCTACTGCTTCCAAGCAGAGGCCCCTCCCCATTTCCCTC
>CM053413.1:6839914-6877966 GCA_028644305.1 Xerus rutilus
CAATCAAAGTCATAAGCGGGGGCAGTGCAGCCAATGGGATCCCTGGGGGAGGGGGCGTTAACCCTTTGGTACCCAGTCCCATCCGCCGGGAAAACTAAGCCCAGGGCTTACAACCCGCTGAAAAGAGAGCAAAAGATCTCCCAAGGCCACGGCGGCCTTTCCTAGCACCAAGGAGGTGCTCAGTAAAAGACCTCCTCCTGCAAGGGGGAAACAGCACCCCAGGGTGGGGAGGTGGCCCCTTCACACCTCCCAGGCGGCAATCTCACCTCCCTGTGGGGCAAAGTGGTGCTCTTCCGGTAGTGGGCCCCAAGCTTAGCACCCTCCACTCCCGCCTCCTCCCTGTGTGCCTCTTTCCCACGGATTGGGACCCAGGGGACTCTGGCTGCGGTGTATGGGGCAGATGTCAGGAGTCGCCTGGAGAATCGGTGCTTCCATCCCTCACGTTGGCTCCACCAAGTAGCCACAGTTCTTAATATTCAGATTGGTCTCTCCCCTGCTCTAAACCCTCTCTTGGCTCCCTATGTCGCTCAGAATAAACTGCCCATGTCCTCCCCAGAGCCCACAAGTCTTTACTCATCCCTTCTGTACATTGCAGCTGCCACACTCCCTCAGCTCCAGCCCCACTGTTGTTGTTTTTTTTAATTTTTTTTTTTAGTTGTTGATTGACCTTTATTTATTCATTTTTTTATATGTGGTGCTGAGGATCGAACCCAGGGCCTTCCACCTGCGAGGCAAGTGCTCTACCACTGAGCCACAATCCCAGTCCCCACTGTTGTTCTTGTTCCGCAGACACTTCAAAAACTTTGACTCTGAGAATCAATCTGCCTGGAATGTCCTTCCCCTAGGTCTTCACAGCTGACATCTCCTCAGAGAGCCCTTCCCTAATCTGTCCCCCTCCTCCCCATTCTCAAACAGCAGCTAGCATATCTACAATCACTTTGTTCATTTGTTCATCTGTGTGTCTCTGCCCTAGAGACTCAGTTCCAAGAAGGCAGAGATCCCTGTCTGTCCCTCTATCCAGATGTGGAAGGGTTAATGGCTCCTAATCTGGACTCAGGCTCAGCCACTTGGTAAACTAGAACTCTGGGCAGGTGAGGGCCCCTCTGAGCCTTAGTGGTTCCATCGTTAAAGTGGAGATAATCACAGGGCTCACTCCCAGGGCTGTTGTGGAGGATGAAGAGTTTAAATGGAGACGAGCATACTACAGAGCTGCATAAATACTAGCACAGGTTAGCATGATTGCCACTATATCCCTGCAGAAAAATTAGGAAGGATCAGGGTTCAGGCCCTGTCAGTCCAGGGCATCACCACCACCCCACCCCATCCCCACGCCCACCCACCAGGCAGTCAGGTTTCACCCCTGGCTTCCCTGATCCTGCTGCTGCCTGCCTGCCTAAGGCTTGCCTGGGCCAGTACACCTGCCCAGCAGGTTCTGCTGGGCCCTTGCCCACAGGGGCTGCCTCACCCAGTCTGTGCCCACTCTCTGGCACAGCAGGGTCTATGCCTCCCATGGCCCCCTCACGCCCCTGACCCACCCTGGTAGCCACAGGGCTGCTTCAAGGTCTTCCTATTCCCAACCCCCTCCACAGAATCCTGACACTTGAACTTGACATCAGGAAGGTGTGAACTGACTACTTTCCCGTGGCCATAAATCAAAGCTACAGGGTTTGGGAGGGTCTCAAACTGGAGGCCAGAAGACCAACTCTGGTTCCTACCCACAGGCCAATAGGTTCAGCTCAGTCAGATTTCCCCCTCACACAGCAGTCAGAAAAACTGTATTCTTGTAAGTTTGTTTCTCACAGGTGTACAGGTTAACAATTCTAAAAATATTTGCATGCTAGAGTTGAACAAGTACATTATGTTATAGATACTGCAGCCAGGTTTTTCCGCTGTTGGAGAAGGAAGATTACAAATAAGTTACAAATAAGCAATGTGGTGCTGGACTGGGGTTATCAGTATATCATGTTTCTCTTAACACAGAAATAAATATAGATACCTGTGTATACATGGGTTAGTACATATACAGAGAGATATTGCTATAGTTTGTCCTCTGGAAAACTCATGTTGAAATTCATTCCCAATTGTGAAACATTAAGAGTTGGGACCAGGTGGGACCTTTAAGAGGTGCTCAGGGATCTGCCCTCATGAATAGATTAATTAATGGATTAACAGACTAATGAGTTATCTTGAGAATGAGTCTGAGATAAAAGTAAGTTTTGGGGGGCTGGGATTGTAGCTCAGCGGTAGAGCGCTTGCCTCGCGTGCGTGAGGCCCTGGGTTCGATCCTCAGCACCACATACAAACCAATAAAATAAAGACATTGTGTCCATCAACAACTAAAAAAAATAAATAAATAAAATAAAAATTAAAAAAAAAAAGTAAGTTTGGCTACATTCTTCAGAGCTCCAGGTCTCTTGCCACATGATGTCATGCACCACCTCCAGACTCTAAAAGGCCATCACCAGAGAGGCCCCTTGACCTTGGACCAGACCCATGAGCCAAAACAGACCTCTTTTCTGTATAAATTACCCAGTCTGTGATATTGTGTTATTTTCAAAATAAAATGGATTTAAACCACATACACACACTCAATAAATACATTTTCCCTTTGTCTCTTCTGTCTCCACCATCTTTGGCTGTGTTTACCTTTGGCTGTATTTACTACAAATTTCTCTTTTAAAAAAGAAAAAGTCTAGCCGGGCGTGGTGGCGCAAGCCTGTAATCCCAGCACTTAGGGAGGCTGAGACAGGAGGATCGCGAGTTCAAAGCCAGCCTCAGCAACAGCGAAGCACTAAGCAACTCAGTGAGACCCTGTCTCTACATAAAACACAAAATAGGGCTGGGGATGTGGCTCAGTGGTCGAGTGCCCCTGAGTTCAATCCCTAGTACCAAAAAAAAAAAAAAAAAAAAGACATGAAAGAAGGTTAAATGTACATACCTATGTGAGACAATCTAACCTGAGGGGCTGGGGTTATGGCGCAGTGGTAGCATGCTCACCTAGCACGCGGGAGGCACTGGGTTCGATCCTCAGCACCACATAAAAATAAAATAAAAATATTGTGTCCACCTACAACTAAAAAATAAATATTTTAAAAAAAAAACTAACCTGAAAAGGCTACACACCATATCACCCCAACTACATTCATTTTGGAAAAGGCAAAGCTATACAGACAGGAAAAGTGTTGGTAGTTGCTAGAGATTAGCAGAGAGGGAGAGAGATGAGGGAAAGTCAGGATTTTTAGGTATAATAGTATTGTGTATGAAACGACAATGGTGAGTGCATGTTGTTCTACATTTGCCAAAACCCAGTGACTAGACACCCAAATGGGATCCCTAACGTGAACTATGGACTTTGGATGATCATCCAAATCACTGAGTAATCCATGGAGGTTCATTGACGAACACAGATACCACCATGGTGGGGATGTTTAGTAAGGGAGGCTGTATTAGAAAGTTTTTCATCACTGTGACAAAGTACCCAAGAAAGTTAACTTAAAGTATAAAAATTTATTTGGACTCACAGTTACGGAGGTTTCAGTCCATGGTCAGCTGGCTCCATTGCTTTGGACTTGAGTTGAGTCAGAACTTCATGCCAAAGGGTAAGGTGGAAGAAGGCCACTCAGTTCCTGGCAGTGTAGGGGAGAGAGAGAGAAAGGGAGGGAGGAAGGGTAGGAGGAAGGAGGAGGAGTTGGGGGCAGATACAACCTTCAAAGGCTGACACCCCGGGGCCTGGGGTCATGGCGCAGTGGTAGCGTGCTTGCCTGGCACGCGGGAGGCACTGGGTTCGATCCTCAGCACCACATAAAAATAAAAAATAAAGATATTGTGTCCACCTACAACTAAAAAATAAATATTTAAAAACAAACAAACAAACAAAAAAAATCTTTAAAAAAAAAAAAAAAAAAAAAAAAAAGGCTGACACCCCAGTGACCTACTTCCTCCAACTGGGCCCCACCCCCCAATAGCCCTCAAGTTCCAATCAAGTCCAACCTCTGAGCATTGCTGCATTGGGGATCAAACCTTGAACATATGAGCTTGGGGAATACTCATACCAAACCATGACATTGTGTGTATACGGGGATACATGTGTGAAGAGGTACAGGAAAGCCACCATGGTGGGCAAGCCTGTAATCCCAGGGGCTCTGGAATCTGAGGCAGGAGGATCTTGAGTTGAAAGCCAACCTCGGCAACTCAGTGAGGCACTAAGCAACTCAGCAAAACTCTGTCTCTAAACAAAACTATAGAAAGGGCTGGGGATGCCGCTGAGGAGTTAAGCACCCTTAGGTTCAATCCCCAGTACCAAAAAGAGAGAGAGAAAGAGACAAAGAGAGAGATACAGGAAATATCTGTACATTCTGTGCAATTTTTCCTGCAAATCTGAAACTGCTTTAAAAAATAAAGTTTAGCTGGGCTTGATTGCACACACCCAGTGGCTCAGGAGGCTGAGCAAGGAGGATCGCGAGTTCAAAGCCAGCCTCAGCAACATAGTGAGGCCCTTAGCAACTCAGTGAGATCCTGTCTCTAAATCAAAAAATATTAAAAAAAGGCTAGAGATGTGGCTCAGTGGTTAAGTGCCCCTGGGTTCAATCCCCATTACCAAAAATAAAAAATGAAGTTTAAGCCGGGCGTGGTGGCTCACACTTGTAATTCCAGCACTTTGGGAAGCTGAGACAGGAAAATTGCGAGTTCAAAGCCAGCCTCAGCAACGGCAAGGTCCTAAGCAACTCAATGAGACCCTGTCTTTACATAAAACACAAAATAGGGCTGGGGATGTGGCTCAATGGTCAAGTACCCCTGAGTCCAATCTCCAGCACCAAAAAAAAAAAAAAATGAAGTTTAGCTGTGCACAATGGTACATGCCAGTAATCCCAGCAACTTGGAATGTAGCTCAGTGGGAAAGCACCCCTGAGTTTAATCCCTAGTACCAAAATAGCAAAAACAACAACAATGATAAATAAATAAAGTTTAAACTGGGGGCGGTGGTACACACTTGTAATCTCAGATACTTGAGAGCCTGAGGCAGGAGAATTGCAGATTTGAGGACAACAATTTAGTGAGACCCTGTCTCAAAATAAACTAAAATAGCCAGGCACAGTGGTGCATGCCTGTAATCCTAGCACTTTGGGAGGCTGAGACAGGAGAATCACGAGTTCAAAGCCAGCCTCAGCCGGCTGGGATTGTAGCTCAGTGGTAGAGCGCTTGCCTCGCATGCGTAAGGCCCTGGGTTCGATCCTCAGCACCACATACAAAGCAATAAAATAAAGACATCGCGTCCATCTACAACTAAAAAAAAATTAAAAAAAAAAAAAAGCCAGCCTCAGCAACGGTGAGGCACTAAGCAACTCAGTGAGACCCTGTCTCTACATAAAACACAAAATAGGGCTGGGGATGTGGCTCAGTGGTCGAGTGTCCTTGAGTTCAATCCCTGGTATGAAAGGAAGAAAGGAAGGAAGGAAGGAAGGAAGAAGGGAGGGAGGAAGGAAGGAAGGAGGGAAGGGACAGAGTACTATGTTCCTGAGAGTTTTACTAAATTGCTAAAGCTGCCTTCACAATCCTCCTGCCTCAGCCTCCTGAGATGAGATTACAAATGTGCACCACAGCACCCAGTTCCTGTTTACCTGTCCTTCATATTTTGCGAGTGGAGTCCTACTCTGCGTGGTCTTTTGTGCTTTGGTGTAATTCCACCTTAGAACTACAGAGATCAGGTCGTATAGATCAGGTCTTCATCTCTTTTTATGGCTGAATCATAATCAAGCAGAGCAGGGTTTCCTTTTATTTTGTTTTTGTGGCTAGGGATCCAAGCCAGAGTCTCTCACAGGCTGGGCAAATGCCGTCACTGAGCTACACCCCCGGCCCAGCAAGCTCCCTAAAACAAGCTTTGTTTAGAAGGGGGAAGGAGGAGAAAGCAGCTTGGTACTGAGGGACCCACCTTCTCCCAAGGTACTGAGTGGTACTGGGGTGTGGCTATGCCTCTCTCCTCTCACCTGTTCACCTGCAGGCCTGGAAAATTCCCCAGGGAAAAATCTGACCTCATCCACCCACAAGTGTCCTCAATTCTGGCTTGGGTTAAAGTGAGGCCAAAGAATAGAGAGAGTTCCAAACACTGTGGAAGTGGGTCTCAGGCCAGGCCCCCAGGAGGGAGAGGATGTGACCCTCCTTGCTCCCTCAGGCATCCTCTCCCCCAGGGACCCTCTATAATCTCTTATCTTTGGGATTCGAGGTTTGAAACCCTGCAGTTAGCCCTTCCTCCATCTTTCTTGCCTCTTCACAATTTCACAACTGGAGAGGGAAATAGCAGCCAAAAGATTGGATTAGCGTGTGCTGAAACCTGGGAGCTTTTAATGAAGATCCTGAAATCAGGCCTAATATGAGCTTGGCTCAGGGTGAAGAAGGAACAGAGACAAAAGGTGAGGCTTGGGCTAGGCACAGTGGCGCATGCCTGTAATCCCAGTGTCTTGGGAGGCTGAGGTAGGAGGATCGTGAATACAAAGCCAGCCTCAGCAACTCAGCAAGGCCCTAAGCAACTCAGCAAGACCTTGTCTCTTGATAAAATATAAAAAGGGCTGGGTGGATGTAGCTCTGTGGTTAAGCACTCCTGGGTTCAATCCTTGGTACCAAAAAAGAAAGAAAAAGTAAGGCGTGGGCTGGGGTAAGGGTCAGGACCGGTAGGGTCTTGAATGCCAGGTCCCCAGAGTCTGGCCACCTCCTAACTGCATAACCATAGACAGTTTGCTAAAGTCTCTGATCTCTGCTTCCTCACCTGTAAAACGGAGACATGAATGGCCCTTTCTTTCTCTCAATGATCTTAGTAGGAATGTGATCATTGGTTAAAAACTTCTGCACATTTCCTGGCCCAGAACTAACCACAAGATCAATGTCAAATATTACATTGTTAAAAGTTAATATTATTATTTTCACAGTCCTGAGGATAGAACCCAGGACCTCACATATATTAGGCACATGATGTACCACTGAGATAGACTCCATCTTTTTTTTTTTTTTTTGTTACTGGAGATTGAACTCAGGGGCACTGGACCACTGAGCCACATCCACAGCCCTATTTTGTGTTTTATGTAGAGACAGGTTGCTTAGTGCCTCGCCGTTGCTGAGGCTGGCTTTGAACTCACGATTCTCCTGTCTCAGCTTCCCTAAATGCTAGGATTACAGGCTTGAGCCACCGCGCCCAGCTGATAGACTCCATCTGAACTTTTATTTTGAGACAGGGTCTCCCTAAGTTGTCCAGGCTGGCCTTGAACTTGTGATCTTCCTGCCTTAGGAAATGCTGGGAGCAGGGCGCGGTGGCGCATCTCTGTAATCTCAGCACTTAGGGAGGCTGAGACAGGAGAATCGTGAGTTCAAAGCCAGCCTCAGCAACGGCGAGGCGCTAAGCAACTCAGTGAGACCCTGTCTCTACATAAAACACAAAATAGGGCTGGGGATGTGGCTCAGTGGTCCAGTGCCCCTGAGTTCAATCTCCAGGACCAAAAAAAAAAGAAAGGAATAGCTGGGATTACAGACAGGTGTCACAGTGCTCAGCTAACAGTGCTATGGTTTATCAACTCTGTTGCAATGTAATTCACATACTATACAATTTGCACATTGTGGCCTGGGGATGTGGCTCAGTGGTAGAGCATTTGCTTAGCATAGGTAAGGCTCTGGGTTCAATCCCCAGCACCACAAAAAAATAAAAATAAGAATAAAAATAAAAATAAATGAAATAAAATAACAAAGAAAAAGACACATACATTTAAAGTATACAATTCTATGGTTTTTAGTGTATTCCGAGTTGGGCGACCACCGCCATAATGAATTTTAAAACATGCTCATCACAGCAAAATTAAGCCCTGTGCTCAGTGTGAGTCACTCCCACCCCACCCCCAACACTTTCCTGAGAACCACTCCTTTGCTTTCTATCTTGATGGATTTGCCTGTTCTGGACATTGTCTAGAAATGAAATCATGTGATATGTGGCCTTCTGTGTCTGGCTTCTTTCACTGAGCTGAATATTTTCAAGGTTTATCCTCATAGCACGAATTGGTACTTCATTCTTTTTTAAAAACCTGAGTTGAGGGGCTGGGATTATGGCGCAGTGGTAGCGTGCTCGCCGAGCACGCAGGAGGCACTGGGTTCGATCCTCAGCACCACATAAAAATAAAATAAAGATATTGTGTCCACCTACAACTAAAAAATAAATATTAAAAAAAAAAAAAAAACCTGGGGCTGGGATTGTAGCTCAGCGGTAGAGCGTTTGCCTTGCATGCGTGAGGCCCTGGGTTCGATCCTCAGCACCACGTACAAAGCAATAAAATAAAGACATTGTGTCCATCTACAACTAAAAAAATATTTAAAAAAAAAAAAAAAAAAAACCTGAGTTGAACTTTAATTTTTTTTGAGACAGGGTCTTTTTCTTTTTCCTTTTTTTCTTTTTCTTTTTTTCTTTCTTTTTTTTTTGTATCAGGGATTGAACACAGAGGCACTTAACCACTGAGCCATATCCCCAGCCCTTTTTTTGTATTTTATTCAGAGACAAGGTTTCACTGAGTTGCTTAGTGCCTTGCTAAATTGCTGAGGCTGGCTTTGAATTTGCGATCCTCCTGTCTCAGCCTCCCAAACCACTAGGATTACAGGCCTGTGCCGCCACACCTGGCTGTAGATAGAGTCTTTTATATTGCCCAGGCTGGTCACAAACGTGAGACCCTCCTTCTCAGCTTCTGAGTAGCTGAAATTTTTATTCCTTTTTTGGTTGAATAATATTCCATTATATGGATGGATGTCACACATTTTGTTTATCCATTCATGAGTTGATGAACATTTGGATTGTTCCTATTTCTTGCCTATCTTGAATAATGCTCCTATGAACACTTCTATGTTTTTTACACGCATGTATGGGTATAAGTTTTTCATTTCTACTACATATATATCTAGGAGTGAAATTATCGGCTCATATGCTAACTATGTTCAACTTTGGTGGTGGAGATTGACCCCAGGGATGCTTTACCACAGATTGACATTCCTTTTTTTTTTTTTTTTTTTTTTTGGTACCGGGGATTGAACTCACGGGCACTCGACCCCTGAGCCACATCCCCAGCCCTATTTTGTGTTTTTATGTAGAGACAGGGTCTCACTGAGTTGCTTAGCACCTCGCCATTGCTGAGGCTGGCTTTGAACTCGCGATTCTCCTGTCTCAGCCTCCCTAAGTGCTGGGATTATAAGCGTGAGCCACCGCGCCCGGCTACAGATTGACATTCCTAGTCTTTTTATTTTACGACTTAACTCTTGTTAAGTTTCCCAGGAGGCTGGTGTTGAACTTGCAATCCTCCTGCCTCCCAAATCCTTGGGATTACAGATACCTGCCACTGTATCTGGCTTTTTTTTTTTTTTTTTTTTTTTTTTTTTGGTGCTAGGGATATAGAAATGGAACCCAGGGCCTCATGAGTGCTAGGCAAGCATTCTATACCCAGGGCCTATGTTTAACACCTGGAGGAGCTCTTTTCCAAAGCAACCAGTCTCTTATATTTCCACTAGCAGTGTGTAAGTGTTCCAATTTCTGCACATCTTCCCCAACTCTTGTTATTTTCTGTTGTTTTTTTTTTTTCAATTATAACCTCTAGTGGGTATGAGATGGTGTCTCACTGTGCTTTGAATGGTTCGTACTTTCTGTCATTATTATCATTGTTGCTGTTGTTTTTGCCATGGGATTTCTCCATGTTACCCAGGCGGGCCTTAAACTCCTCAGCTCAAGTGATACCTGACCTTGGTCTCCTGAGTGGCTGGAATTACAAGTGGTTACCACCACATCTGGCTACTATTTTTATTATTTATTACATTGTCTACATTACAATCCATTCTTCTTCCTGTCCTCCCCCCTGTTCACAACCCTCTATGCCTCCCTGGTGCCCTGTAAAGAAAGCTCAAGCAGGGCTGGGGCTGTAGCTCAGTGGTAGAGCGCTTGCCTCGCATGCGTGAGTCACTGGGTTCAATCCTCAGCACCACATAAAAATAAATAAATAAATAAATAAAGATATTGCATCCATCTACAACTAAAAAATATTAAAAAAAAAAAAAAAAGAAAGAAAGAAAGCTCAAGCAGCCAGGCGCGGTGGTGCACACCTGTCATCCCAGCACTTTGGGAGTCTGAGACAGGAGAATTGCAAGTTCAAAGCCAGCCTCAGCAACGGCGAGGTGCTAAGCAACTCAGTGAGACCCTGTCTCTACATAAAACACAAAATAGGGCTGGGGATGTGGCTCAGTGGTTGAGTGCCCCGGAGTTCAACTCCCAGTATCCCCCCTCCCACAAAAAAAAGAAAAGAAAAAAAAAAAGAAGAAGAAGAAGAAGAAAAGGAAGAGAGGGAGAAATTGGTCCATGAAACTGAGAATGCAGAGATGTAGGGATTAGGTTGACTTAAGGCATGTTTGAATCAAGAAGTTTGAATGTGGCCTGGGATATGGTAGAACATGCCTGAAATCCCAGCTACTCTGGAGGCTGAGGCAGAAGGATTGCAAATTCTAGGCCAACTTGGTCAATTTAGGGGAGACATTCTCAAAATGAAAATTAAAAAGGGCTGGGGGTATAGCTCAGTAGTAGAGAACCCCTGGGTTCAATTTCAGATACAAAAATTTAAAAAGAAAAAGAGGAAGTTCCCATGTGGCTTGCAGTGTAAATGATAGAGCTCTTCAGCTGCTCGTGGGGGCGCATGCCTATAATCCCAGCACTTAGGGAGGCTGAGACAGGAGAATCGCGAGTTCAAAGCCAGCCTCAGCAACGGCGAGGCGCTAAGCAACTCAGTGAGACCCTGTCTCTACATAAAACACAAAATAGGGCTGGGGATGTGGCTCAGTGGTAGTGTGCTCCTGAGTTTAATCCCTAGTGCAAAAAAATAGTAGAGCTCCTCTGGCATGTGCAAGATCCTGGATGTGATACTCTGGGTGCACGCGCGCGCGCGCGCACACACACACACACACACACAGAGTTCCAAGGTCACCAGGAATCTAACCTGCTGTCTCTTGGCTTAGCCAGGAAGTTTCTCTTGGATGTTAATAGGGATCCATTATTCGGACTCAGCAACTCTGAGCCAAGGGACATCCAAGTGCCCAGTACTGAATTCGTTGGCCCTGTTCAGGTCATATAACCAACCAATCACCTGGCCTGGTGGTGAGACTGCTCTTATTGGCCAGGCTGGAGAGTGTGGGTGGGATCTTCTCAATGTTGGTCTGAGCGCTTTGATGTGGACCATCTGGAGTCCCCAAGCCACCATGGGTTGTTTCTGGCATCCGAGACAGGAAGGCCATAGGGCAGATAAAAGGTCAAGGGTTCAGGTTGCGGTAGGTTGGTTTTGAGATGCCTCCCAGCCATCGCGTGCTGCCTTTGAGTCACTGGCTGGAAATGAGACATGTACCCACCCACTTGGTATCTTGGTGGCTCACATTCTTTTTATTGCGTTTATGGAAATGTAATTTCATTTCCCTTTGAAGTATACAACTGAGAATTGTAATTATTACAAGGTATAATTTTTCCACTTGGAGCTAATTGCCCCCACAGCCTTTATTTGACTTTGCTTTTCTGGCAGCGCCTTTAAATTTAACTTTTCACATAATCAAATCTACCTGATAACCTATAAGGAGATTCTGTTTTCCTCTTAGGTACTCTCTACTGTGGAACTCTATCAACCCAGGAGCCATAGAATTGAGCCACATCCCAGACTTTTTTTAATCTTTTATTTGGAAACAAGTCCTCACTAAGTTGCTTAGGGCCTCGCAAAGTTGCTGAGACTGGCTTTGAACTTGCTCTCCTCCTGCCTCAGCCTCCAGAGCTACTGGGATTACAGGTGCTCACCATGGCACAAGACTATACTCATGTATTGTTTCTTGCTTTGCCTCTTTGGCAGAGCACAACTTGCAGTAGCTTTAATAGAACATGGGAGCATGGGAAGTAATTTTTTTTGAGCCACTTAATGTTCTGAAATGTTTTTACTTGTTCCTCACCTTGATCAATGTGTGTATGTGTGTGTGTGTGTGTGTGTGTGTGTGTGTATAGTACCAAGGATTGAAATCAGAAGCACTCCACCACTGAGCCACATCCCCAGCCCTATTTTGTGTTTTATGTAGAGACAGAGTCTCACTGAGTTGCTTAGCACCTCGCCATTGCTGAGGCTGGCTTTGAACTCGTGATTCTCCTGTCTCAGCCTCTCACAGTGCTGGGATTACAGGCATGCGCCACCGTGCCTGGCTTCTGTCAGAGTTTTAAGCCCGCAGACCCTGTTGTCTTTTTTTTTTTTTTTTTTTTTTTTAAATATTTATTTTTTAGTTGTAGGTGGACAGAATATCTTTATTTTATTTTTATGTGGTGCTGAGGATCGAACCCAGTGCCTCCTGCGTGCTAGGCGAGCACGCTACCACTGCGCCATAACCCCAGCCCCCCTGTTGTCTTTTTGCTTCCAGTGGCCTTGAATGTGCTCTTTGTTCTGCCAGGAAGCAATTATTTCCTCTCTCTTTCTGGCTAATTCTTATTCATCATTTAAATCCCATGGTAAATATTTCTAGTGTAGACCAATAATCAGCGAATGAAAAACTACCCTTTACAGTTAGGTGGCTCCCTTGACTAAGGCTGGCCATTGAAATGAGAGTCAAGATGACATACATCACTTCTGGGCACAGCCATTACAAATCCTAAACATTGCTAGGTATGATGGTACTACCTGTAATGTCAGTATCTTGGGAGGCTGAGGTAGGAAGATCCCAAGTTCAAGGCCAGCCTGCAAACTTAGCAAGACCCTGTCTTAAAATAAAAAAAATAAAAGGGCTTGGATGTTGCTCAGAGGCAGAGCACTACTGGGTTCAATTCCTAGTACTTAATTAAAAAGAAAGAAACAAAGGAAAGGAAATCCTACACATGCTTCTCCAGTCTTGCCCCTCTGTGTCAACTGAGGCAGTGAATTTGACATGGTACTGTCACAAGTTGGTGGCAGCCTTGTCATCTGGGACACTTGCACACATGACTGTGTGGAACGAAGTCCCTGCCAGTTCATGTAAGATGAGCAATGTGAGCTAGAAATAAATTTTGATTGGTTTAAACCACTGAGCTTTGGACTACTTTGTTACTGCAGCAAACCTTGACCTTTTCTGTCTGATACAAACTCCCACTTAAATGTGGCTTCCTCTGAGAAGTCCTACTGGATCAAAGTCCTCAAACTCAATTACTTTTGCCTATCATAAGCTTGTATTTTCCTACAGAATCATTATTTGAATTGTAACTATGTAATTATCTGTGTGATAAGTTCATCATTTATCTCTCAGATCCCACCTGCATAGTGTTTGACTTGAAGTAAGTATTCAGGATATATGTGTTGAATGAAAGAATAATTTTACAATCTTTAAACTGAAAAAGCAGCAAAGAGAAGAGCTCTAGAACATTCTGTCACAAAGCCCCATAGTGTATCACTAACCACTGACTTTTCTTTTTGCCAGAGGCTTCTTTTTTTTTTGATGCTGGGGATTGAACAGGACCTTCCACAAATATTGCGTAATAGATGCATAAGAGGCAAGACAGAATGACTCCAAAAAAGCAGGGGAAGTTTGACAAGGAAAGTGACTTACCGTGAGAAAGCGCCTATCCACTTATTTATGTTTTCTTTAAGACTGTGAAATTTATTCCAGCAACTGCTCAGCCTGGGAGGGATTTCTAGGGCGTGATTTATTTCACCAAGGGGCATGAGAACCGGGTGGAGATACATGGAAACATTTTTGGAATTGCTGAGAGTCCTATGGTCAAATTCATGTGCATGCATCATAGTACAGCCACCAGGAGAAAATCCTACCTTATTGAAAGCTACTCAAGTGGAATTTTGAGTTGGTGTCTTCATGTTATCAACTGATTTATTTTTTTCTTTTCTTCCCCCACCCCCACTCCATGCTGGGGGATGGAATGGAACCCGGAGTTTATCTCTCATGCTATTTTTCTGCTGGATTATGCTACTCTACATCTTTTTTGGTCTGGTGGTAATTGTTCATAAAAATAATTTTATAAAGAGAAATTTGTTGTGTGAATTTGAAGGATCAGAGATGATAGCCAGGAAGTCAAGGTCTGTGATGATGGGGACTGAACCTCAAGAGGGCAGTGGTGGAAATAAGAATCATAACAAGAAAACCAGTAACAAGCCAGGCTCTTTGGCACATGCCTGTACTCCCAGTGGCTTGGAAGGCTGAGGCAGGAGGATCGAGAGTTTAAAGCCAGCTTCAGCTTCAGGTCCAAAGCAACTTGTTGAGATCCCATCTCTAAATAAAATATAAAAGGCTTGGGGCTGGGCGCGGTGGCTCACGCTTGTAATCCCAGCACTTAGGGAGGCTGAGACAAGAGAATCGCGAGTTCAAAGCCAGCCTCAGCAATGGCGAGGCACTAAGCAACTCAGTGAGACCCTGTCTCTACATAAAACACAAAATAGGGCTGGGGATGTGGCTCAGTGGTCGAGTGCCCCTGAGTTCAATCCCCAGTACGGAAAAAAAAAAAAAAAAGGCCTGGGGATGTGGCTCAGTGGTTAAGCATTCCTGGGTTCCATCCCCAGTACCAAACAAAAAGCGAACAAACCCCCCCCAAAAAATAGTAACCATTCCCACTGTGATCCCTGGATTCCGGGCTCTGTCCTACACTTTTGCATTATGTTTCATCCTTCTTCCAAACGCTAGGAGGCAGGTGCTGTCCCATTGGGCAGACACTGAAGCAAGGTCCCTTCTCCAAACCATCTCACTGCATCAACGGCCCAGGTGCTCGAGATTAATTGTTTTACTGCTTTAGGGGCACAAGGACAAGCTGGGAGACAATTAGGAAGTAGATCCACAGGTGGTAGAAGCTGGGAGTTCCAGGCCGGCCTCCTGGAGGCTAGACGCACAGGACGAAAAGTTTGTGGGGACAAAATTCAATACAGTTAGGTCCCTCCCTGGCAGACATCTCAGGGAGGAACACAGGTGGTGAATGGACTGTGCACTGGAGACGGGGTTCCAGGTGGTGAGCTGATATTACAGGGGTTCTCATGGGGAGGGAGAGTGAGGGGCGGGGGATGCATACTCCCCTCTTAGAGGAGGAACACGCCAGGCCACAAGCTGTGGGGCTGAGCCACCAGATCAAAGATAGGGAGGTCCTCTGTGGCCTCCAAAGCCCATCTGTCACTTGTGAGGCAATAAGGACTCCTGCCTAGTGTCAGCTAAGAGGACCCCTAGCCCCATCTCACCAACCCATGGGCTCTGCAACTCAGCCTTGACCAGCTGGGTCTCCAGCGCCCCCCTGCTTTCTCCTTCCCTTTCCCCCCTTATACTCATCATCTTCATTTCCTCCTCCTCCTCCTCCTCCTCCCTTTCTTCTTCTTTTTTCTCTCCCCCACCCCCATTGCTGGGATTGAACCCAGGGTCTCCCACATGCCAGGCAAGCACTCTCTGTACTGCTGAGCTACACCTCTACTCTCCCATTTTTTTTTTTTTTTTGGTACCGGGATTGAACTCAGGGGCACTCGACCACTGAGCCACACCTCCAGCCCTATTTTGTGTTTTATGTAGAGACAGGGTCTCACTGAGTTGCTTAGCGCCTCGCCGTTGCTGAGGCTGGCTTTGAACTCGCGATTCTCCTGTCTCAGCCTCCCTAAGTGCTGGGATGACAGGCGTGTGCCACCACACCTGGCACCTCTACTGTCTTTAGTTTGAGATGGGATCTGGTCTCACTAAGTTCCCCTGGCTGGCCTTGAACCTAGGATCCTCCTGCTTCAGCTGCCTGAGTTGCTGGGATTACAAGCATGCACTACCTCACTCGGTTCAGTTTATGATATCTGTGATGGCAGCCCAAACTGATGAAGACAGTGGGATTGGTAGCACAGGCCTGTAATCCCAGCACTTAGGGAGGCTGAGACAGGAGAATCACGAGTTCAAAGCCAGCCTCAGCAACGGCGAGGCGCTAAGCAACTCAGTGAGACCCTGTCTCTACTTAAAACACAAAATAGGGCTGGGGATGTGGCTCAGTGGTCGAGTGCCCCTGAGTTCAATCCCTGGTACCAAAAAAAAAAAAAAGATAGTGGGATTGTAATAACTGCTCTGGGAAAAAAAAAAACTGGAAGAGGGAAGAAGGCCAGCGGTGTGAGTGGAGCAGAATTCTGAGAGTCATTACCCCATGGGGGGTGACATTAGAATCATTGTGTGTGTGTGTGTGTGTGTGTGTGTGTGTGTGTGTTGCTGGGGGTGGAACCCAGGGTATTGCTGGCTCTACTACTGAAGTACATTCTCAGTCCCTGGAGATGATGCTTGAATAAAGACCAAAAGGAAATGAGGAAGAGCCATAGCTGAGAAGTGACCCAGGCAGAGAGAAGGCCAATGCAAAGGCCCTGAGGTGGGATTGTATCTGTCCAGTTTGAGAAAGGTGACAGGTGTGAGAGAGTGGAGAGGAGAATTGAGGAGGAAAGTCAGCAAGGTGGCGTTAGTGTCCTCTTCACAGCCCACACATCCTCCTCCAAATCCTCATCTGCTTTCCTTCAAGTGACTAAGGCAGAACCCTTGGACTGGCCACTAGAGGCCACCCTCTCCATGGTTTGCAGAGTCACCTAACTGTCCCTCAAATGCCATGCTAAGCACTTTACATGGATGAACTCAGCTCATCCCTCCAACATCTTTATGAGTTAGATGCTTTTAAATTTTTTACAGCTTTATTGAGGCGTAATTCATGTATCACAGACCGCACGCATGGTGTGTATAATTTGATGAGGCCTCACATTGGGGAAATCACCACCACCATCCAGATATTGAACATGTCCGTGGCTTCAAAAAAGATTTCCTGGGGCTGGGATTGTCGCTCAGTGGTAGAGTGCTTACCTCATAAGCATGAGGCCCTGGGTTCAATTCTCAGCACTACATAAAAAGAAATAAAATAAAGATATTGTGTCCATCTACATCTAAAAAATATTAAAAAAAAAAAAAAAGATTCCCTGCGCCCTTTTTTAATCCCTCCCTCTCCCTCCTTCCTAATCCCAGAACCAGGAACCACTGATCTGCCTTCAGGAACTATAATGAGGTTGCATTTTCTCCAGTTTTATATTAAATAGAACCATAACCATAGTGTATGGGTTTTTTGTTTTGTTTTGTTTTGTTTTGTTTTTTGGATTGGATTCTTTCCCCGGGCATTATTATATGAAGGTTCGTTTTGGTGGCAAGTTGATACCACCTGTGATGAAAATCAATCAGGGCTGAGTTCTGTTTCCCCAGATGTGAAGACTGAACATCCGAGAAACGCCAATGCCAGCGTAGCAAGCTTTATTTAAAACAGAGATAGATTCTCAGAGAAGGGGCCCCAGAGCTGGGTACCCTCCTCCCTCCATCCTACAGGACTTGCAACCAAAGTGACTCCTGATCAAAAGGTGAGCCCAAAGTGGAGTGATCCAAGGGCGGGTATGAAGCTGCCCAGGGGTCCAGGCAGGAAGCGAGCATTCATTAACAGCCCGGGTGGGAGAAACAATCCCCTGGAGGCAGGTCACCTGGACAACAGGTGGAAGAGAAGGAGTTAGCACTCTGGAGGTATTAACATTTGATTTCCTTTCCAACTGGCCCCTCTCTTCCAGATTGAACCCAGTTATTTATTATCTACACTGACTTTTTGCCTCCCCCCTCAGAGTGTCGGTCATGGATAACAGGTTGCACTAACACAGGAGAGGCCTTGAGTTCCCTCATCAGCATTAAAAAAAAAAGGAAGAAAGAAAGATGATTGATTTGTGTTCTTGCAGGTATGCATTCGAGCCCAGAGACCATTTTGCATATTAAGAAACAGAGGTGGCGCATGCCTGTAATCCCAGAGGCTCAGGAGGCTAAGGCAGGAGGATAGCGAGTTCAAAGCCAGCCTCATCAAAAGCGAGGTGCTAAGCAACTCAGTGAGACCCTGTTTCTAAATCAAATACAAAATAGGGCTGGGGATGTGGCTCAGTGGTCCAGTGCCCCTGAGTTCAATCCCTGGTGAAAGAAGGAAGGGAAGGGAAGGAAAGGAAAGGAAGAAAGAAAGAAACAGCGGTATAGCTGGGCTTGGTGGCCCAAGTCTGTAATCCCAGAGGCTGGAGAAGCTGAGGCGGGAGGCTGAGGCAGGAGGATCGCGAGTTTAAAGCCAGCCTCAACAAATTAGCGAGGCCTCTGCTTGCTGGGCGGGACACAAGGTGGGGGTGACACTCAGATTTGGATTGAACAGCCCGCCTAGGGGGCGTTCTCCCCTCTAGGCTCGTGTACGTGGCCACATGTGTTCGAGGTCCATCTGGCACATGAGGAAGCTGAGGCACAGAGAAGCCTGGCTGGTCCCGAGGGTCGCACGCAGAAGACCCGTCCCAGGCTGAGGCGGTTCTGAGCCCGGAGCCGCGGAGGGCGCTCGGGTATAGAGCGAGCGCCGGCAGGTGCGTCCCCCGACTGAGGGCCCCGCCCCCAAGGGGCGGTCCTGGGGGCGTGTTCGGGGCGGGGCCTCCCGGCTCTGGGGCTCCTGATAAGGGCCAGCAGGGGCTCGCGCACGCCTGGGCGGTGCGATAAGGCGGGCGTGGGGGGCCGCGGGAGGGGCCAGGTTGTCAGGTCCTGGCGCGGCGACCGGGGACCGGGGCCCAGGACCAGCAGGGGGCCGGGGCGGGGTGGGGCGTGCGGCCGGGTCACGCCCGCCTCCATCCGGGGGCCTGGGCCGCTAAGATGGCGATGGCCGTAGCGGTGGCGGCGTCTCGCGCCGCGCCCGGGAGCCCGGGGCTCGGGGCCGATTAGCCCCTACCCCGGAGCCGCGTCCTGGCCGCGGGGCGCCCCGGGGCGCGGCGCCCGCAGCCCCCACCCGAGTCCTCGGTGTGCCCTCCTGGCGCGTCCATGAACTCGGTGTCGCCGGCCGCCGCGCAGTACCGGAGCGGGAGCCCGGAGGACGCGCGCCGGCCCGAGGGCCGCAGGCCGAGGGTTCCCCGAGTCCCGGACCCCAACGGCCTGGGGCCCTCGGGAGCCAGTGGCCCCGCTCTTGGCTCGCCCGGAGCTGCCCCAGTTGAGCCGGATGAAGTGGACAAGTTCAAGGCCAAGTTTCTGACTGCCTGGAACAACGTCAAGTATGGTGAGGAGGGGGCTTGGAGGTCAGGGTTGGAGGGACTCAAGAAAAACCAAATCCCGTCCCTGCCTCTTATTCCACCATATGTTCCCATTCTGAGTCACCTGTGGGTCTCCGCCCTGCCGAGCCCGGGGTGGACCTGGGGCAGGTCCAACAGGGAATGTTTTCGGCCCCGCCCCTTCCCCTGGTTGACCTTGGGCAAGCTTCTTTGCTTCCCTAAGCTTCCATTCCCCCTTCGGCAAAATGGGTACAATTATCAGAACTGCTCTAATTCGTCCTGAGGTGTTGGTGGACACGCATGCAGCTGTTACCGCGGGCCCCACCTCCTCAGGAGGGTGTTACACGGATTTTCCAGAAACATCCCTGAGTAAGGAACTAGGATCATGTCCATTTCTCAGATAGGGGAATGGAAGCCCTATTGCAAGTACTTCATTTCTCTGGCTACCCCACGTCTCCCCAGGTTGGGCCGTTAAGAGCCGGACCAGCTTTAGCAAGATCTCCAACATTCACCTCTGTGGCCGCCGCTACCGCTTTGAGGGCGAGGGTGAGCATGGGGCTGGGACCAGGGTTGGGACAGGCTTCCAGAGGTGTTCCTGGTGGCAGCTGACAGGTCTGCTTTCGCAGGTGACATCCAGCGTTTCCAGAGAGACTTTGTGTCACGCCTGTGGCTGACTTACCGCAGGGACTTTCCGCCCTTGGCAGGGGGCTGCCTGACCTCCGATTGTGGCTGGGGATGCATGTTGCGCAGTGGCCAGATGATGCTGGCCCAGGGCCTGCTACTGCATTTCCTGCCCAGAGGTGAGCCTGCAGGGGGAAGGACTGTACTAGGAGTGTAACACCAACCATGTGTCAGCAATGTTGAAGCTGTCTGTAGACTAGAGTCACATTAGAACGATGCCTTACGTGATTGGTTTTAGGGAGTGTGAGAGTTGTTTGTAAAGTAAGAGTTTCAGGAGCCAGGTGCAGTGGTGCATGCTTGTAGCCTGAGCTGCTTGGAAGGCTGGAGCAGGAGGATGGAACATTCTGAGCCACCTTGGGCAACTTAACAAGACCCTATCTTAAAATAAAATTTAAAAAAGGACTAGGGTGTAGCTCAGTACAATGCTTGTCTAGCATGTGTGAGGAGGCCCTAGGTTCTGTCTCCAGCATCACAAAAAAAGAAAAAGAAAAAAGAAAAAAAATGGAGTTTCAGGCATGTGAAAATTGTAGATCTGTGGTTCTCAAAAGTATTTGAATTGGGCTGGGTGTGGTGGTGCACGCCTGTAATTCCAGCACTTTGGGAGGCTGAGACAGGAGGATCGGGAGTTCAAAGGCAGCCTCAGCAATGGTGAGGCACTAAGCAACTCAGTGAGACCCTGTTTCTAAATAAAACACAAAATAGGGCTGGGGATGTGTATCAGTGGTCAAGGGCCCCTGAGTTCAATCCCTAGTACAAAAAAAAAAAAAGAAGCATTAGAATTGTGCGTAAAATATGAATAAATAGGAACTGTGTCCCTCCATACACACACTAGCACTGTTTGACTATGTACTCCATCCCCACCAGACTGGAGATGGGCCGAGGGCACAGGCTTGCTTCCCCCTGAACTGTCAGGGGTGGCCTCTCCCAGCCGGTACCATGGGCCTGCCCGCTGGATGTCCCCACACTGGGCTCAGGGCACCCCTGAGCTGGAACAGGAACGTCGGCACCGGCAGATTGTGTCCTGGTTTGCTGACCACCCCCGGGCCCCTTTTGGCCTACATCGGCTGGTGGAGCTGGGACAGAGCTCAGGCAAGAAGGCGGGTGACTGGTATGGGCCATCGCTGGTGGCACACATCCTCAGGTGAGGACAGCTGCAGGGAACATGGGACCTGCTAGGTACCCCCAGGAACTCAGGCCTTCCCTTCTACCCCCAGGAAAGCTGTGGAGAGCTGCTCAGAGGTCACCCGCCTGGTAGTGTATGTTTCTCAGGACTGCACAGGTAAGGGGCTAGCAGCCAGCGTCATGGGAGTTTAGCTTGAGCCAGTCATTGCCTTACCTGCTCCTCAGGACTCACCTTTTTCAGAGGCTAAGAAAAGTTCTGGGGCACAGGAACACTTGGGGAGGATTCTAGGCCTTTGGCCTAGGTGGTATACAGGGTCCCTTTTCTCTGCCTCTTTCTAGAACCAAGAGAGGAAACTTCAAGGGCTTCACCTTGAGTGATACATAAGGTTCTCCCTCTCCCCGTCTCATTCACTCCTGCTGTATGAACATTTATAACATTTGGAGGTTGGTCTGGTCTCCTCTGTTGGAGAGTATTGTCGTGAGGATCCAGTGAATCAATGATACAAGTCCAGCACTTAGAGCAGGCTTTTCACAAGCCAATATTCACTAAATAGTAGCTCTTGTTATAATTTCCTACTACCCTCCAAATCACTTTAAGAAGGGTCTTGACAGGAGCGCTATGGTTTCCTATCAGGGAATCTACATGACCTATAAGTTTTCATGCAAAATTATAGGTGTTTGGGACAAGATTTGATTTTCAGAGAATGGGGTCTCCAAAAAGGGTTCAGTCCACTTGCTGGGAGTGAGGAAAGAGGCCTTATGGAAGGAGAGGTGGATTGGGGATGAGCAAACAGTGGACTCCTGGAGGAGGGACACATGGGCAAAGTGCCTGCTGCTCCCATTTATGTATAGGCAAACCACTGTGCTGTTCCACTGGGGGCCAGTCCAGCCTGGGACTCCAGAGGGGCGTTTGGCTTGGAGGACAGGCTGCTGCTTTCTGGCTGTGTGCTCTTGGTCTCCATGCCTTAGTTGTATTCTCTGTTAAATGGGGATATCCACATTTGCCTGGAAGTCCAAAGATTGTCTGGCAATTTTGGGGGGCATAGAAATTTTTGCTGACAATGATGTTTTCGTTCACCAAGAGCTTGCACAGATAAGGTGGGTAGGAAGGTGACCTACTGCCACTTGTCACCCCTCCCCCCCAGTGTATAAGGCGGATGTGGCACGCCTGGTGGCCAGGCCGGACCCTACAGCTGAGTGGAAGTCTGTGGTCATCCTGGTGCCTGTGCGACTGGGTGGTGAGACGCTCAACCCAGTGTATGTGCCCTGCGTGAAGGTAGGTTTGGACAGATTCTGGCCTCTCCACCTGGGAGCCTCCCACCCTTTCTAGCTTGGGTTAGAATTGCAGTCTGTGTCTTCTCCATCCCTTCCTCCTTTTTTTCAGTAGTCCTGTGCCACTTGCTGTCCTGGGTGCTGAGATCGCGATGAATACAACAGGCAGAAATTCTGAATGTGCTCAGTGAAAGTAGATGTTCTAAAGCAAATGATCTGTGACTAAATTAGCATTAGAGGAGCCGGGCACGGTGGCGCAAGCCTGTCATCCCAGCACTTTAGGAGGCTGAGACAGGAGAATCGCGAGTTCAAAGCCAGCCTCAGCAATGGCGAGGCGCTAAGCAACTCAGTGAGACCCTGTCTCTACATAAAACACAAAATAGGGCTGGGGATGTGGCTCAGTGGTCGAGTGCCCCTGAGTTCAATCCCTGGTACTAAAAAAAGAATATTGGCATTAGAGGGTGGGGATGTAGTTCAATGGGACAGCACGTGTTTATTAGCACACCCAAAACAAAACAAAACAAAAAAACCTCTAAATAAATAATTTAAAAATTGGCATTGTGCCCTGGACTCTAGAGAAGGAAACTACCCCAGTACAGGGCACATGGGGTGGCTGTGGCTATGGAGCATGGGAAAGCCCCTGTCCAGCCCAGAAGCAAATGAGGAACCAGAGGAGAAGTGGTCCAGGCAAAAGGAACAGCAAGACAATGGTCCAGAAGCTGGAAAAACCCAGGTGCATTTGCACTCGAGTTCTCCCTGTAGCCCTGAACCACTTGTTCCTGTCACCTCTGTGAACTTCTCTCCCCACACTCATCTTTGCTCACTCGACTTCAGTCACATGGGCCTCCTTACTGTTTCCACAACACCCCTGCCTCTGGACCTTTGTGCTTGCTCCCACTGACTGGACAGCTTTCTTCCTGGCAATGCCAGTGCCTCCCTCCCTGAACCTCCTCACTGAGACCTTACCTCTCAATGAGGCCTTTCCTGACTTCTCTGTTTAAAATTGCAAAGTCTGGGGGCTGAGGTTACAGCTCAGTGGTACAGCACCTGCCTGGCATGTGTGAGGCACAGGGTTCGATTCTCAGCACCACATATAAATAAGTTAATAAGTCCATTAATAACAAATACATAAAAAATAAAGTAAAATAAAATTGCAAAGTCTGCCCTGCATGGTGGCACACACTTGTAATCTCGGTGACTTGGGGGGGCAGAGGCCAGAGGATCACAAGTTCAAGTCTTGCCTGGGCAATTAGTGAAGCCCTGTCTCAAATAAAAAAATTTAAAAAGGGCTGGGTATGTAGTTCAGTGATATAGTGCCCCCGGGTTCAATCCCCAGTACTGTAAGAAAATAAATAACATGATGATTAAGATTGCAAAGTCTGGGGCTGGGATTGTAGCTCAGCGGTAGAGCGCTTGCCTCGCATGCGTGAGGCCCTGGGTTCGATCCTCGGCACCACATACAAAGTAATGAAATAAAGACGTTGTGTCCATCTATAACTAAAAAAAATATTAAAAAAAAAAAAAAAAAAAAGATTGCAAAGTCTGGTGCTGGACTTGTAGCTCAGTGGTACAGCACTTGCCTAGTGTGTGTGCAAGGCCCTGAGCTCAATCCCCAATGCCACAAAAAAATAAGTAAATAAAATTTCAGGCCACCTTCCCTCCTTTATCCTTTTCCATCACATTTCTAATAATTAATTCATCTTCTTCCTTGTTCATGTCCCACACTAGAATGTCGGCTCCATGAGGGCAGGGGTGTGTTCATCTTGATCACTGTTACTCCTCCAGAGTTTAGCACAGGACTGGGTTTGCATACAGTAGGTGTCTGCTAAGTGAGTGACTGCCTGACACCACCTGCCTCTGCTTCTGCCTGCTCTCCTCCCCGCAGGAGCTACTGCGGTCAGAACTGTGCTTGGGCATCATGGGGGGCAAGCCGAGGCACTCGCTGTACTTCATCGGCTACCAGGGTAGGTTCTCCTCCACCACGCCCTCCCTACCTCCTTGCCCTTCCCCTGCTCACACCTGTCCCTCTGCAGATGACTTCCTGCTCTACCTGGACCCCCACTACTGCCAGCCAACAGTGGATGTCAGCCAGGCTGATTTTCCCCTGGAGGTGAGCTGGTTTCCCCAGGGTGGGGCTGGGGTTATGGAGAGGGAGTTGGGGTCTCTGAACCTCCCTCATCTTTCTGCCCCAGTCTTTCCATTGTACCTCACCCCGCAAGATGGCCTTCGCCAAGATGGACCCTAGCTGTACTGTCGGGTTCTATGCTGGAGACAGAAAGGAGTTTGAGAAGCTCTGCTCGGAGCTGACCAGGGTGAGCAAGAGGAATGGCGGGAGGCAAGGGCAGGGCTGGGTTAAGAGAGGAACAGAGACCTGAGTCCAGTAGACCTGGGGTGCAGACTGGGTGTTAGTCTAGAAAATGTAAAGAATATCTCCCTCAGGCCGGGCACGGTGGTGCACGCCTGTAATCCCAGCACTTTGGAAGGCTGAGACAGGAGAATCTCGAGTTCAAAGCCAGCCTCAGCAACCGCGAGGCGCTAAGCAACTCAGCGAGACCCTGTCTCTACATAAAACACAAAATTGGGCTGAGGATGCCCTAAGCAACCTCTTTGAGATCTTGTCTCAAAAGAAAAAACGACCTGAGGGTGTAGCTCTGTGGTAAAGTGCCCACGGGTGGTAGTGGCATCTGGCCATAATCCCAGCTCTTCAAGGGGCGGAGGCAGGAGGATCAGAGATGAGAACAGCCTGGGCAGATTAGCAGGACCCTGTCTCCAAAGCGCTGGGGATGTAGTTCAGTGGGAGAGTGGTTGCCCAGCATGTGCAAAGGCCTGGATTCCATCCCTAGACCTGCTGGGAGGAAAAATCTGGAAAGGATCATGGTGTCCACGAGACAGAAACATCTTAGCTTTTAATTGATGAGAGCAAAACAGGGTGTGAATGAAAAGCCTTGGGGACAGCTGCCATATCAGTTTTGAGTGGCAGTGCCCCTCCCTGGCTTTTGGCTCCATAGTACCCTTACTGTGGCATACGATGGCCACCAGGCCTGCCAGGTACCTCCCACACCAGTGTCTGAAGCGGTGCTGTTTTTGCAGCAGCTCCCACAGATACCCCAGTGCCATATTCACTGCTTGTGACTGGCCTGTGCCTCTGCCCTTGATGGGTGGCTACTGGGCTTGAGGAATGGTTGCTATTAGAGGCTGAGCCTCTTGCCTTCCAACAGGTCCTCAGCTCCTCTTCAGCCACAGAACGGTACCCCATGTTCACCCTGGCCGAGGGCCACTCTCAGGACCACAGCCTGGATGACCTCTGCTCCCAGCTTTCCCAGCCAGCCACTTTGCGCCTCCCTCGCACAGGGCGCCTCCTCAAGGCCAAACGGCCAAGCTCTGAGGACTTTGTGTTTTTATAATGGGTTAGGGGGGGAAGAGGCAAGACTATTTATTTTTTTATTTATGTCATCTTGGCTATGGGATCTAGACCTCTGGTGACAGGATTTCCCATTCTCACTCCTCCACAAACCCAGCTAAGACCTGTCTAAGAAACCGCAGGGCTGGGGCCATTCAAGCAGGGGATGAGCCCCCAGGCAGCCTGCCTTGTGCCAGCTGGGTCCTCCTCACAGGCAGGGAGAGAGGACTCCCGGGCACTCACTCAGGGCCTGACTCAAGTACTGTAGTTTGCACTGGACCAGCTGTGCCCCTCATGTTCCCAAAGCCCCTTTCTAGGGGAACTTGGGCTGCTGGGGGATAATAAAGCTGCTGAACTTGAACGTAGAAATGGCTGGGCTCAGCATTCATTGCAAGGGGATATGGGATCCAGGGTTGTTCAAGGTGAGGTTTCTTAAACCAGCCTCAATTTCATCATCTTTAAGAGAGGAAAACGCCCTTGCCTGCAGTAGACACGAGGTTGCCCAGAGCAGGCACACAGCACCGGCTGGCGGGAGGGAAGACCTGACCCAGGGAGGGAGCACTGCAGCCTCCGCCTGCTCCATGGTCTTCAGGGGCAGCTTTTGAGCCCA
Source organism: Xerus rutilus (assembly GCA_028644305.1). Taxonomy (NCBI): domain Eukaryota; kingdom Metazoa; phylum Chordata; class Mammalia; order Rodentia; family Sciuridae; genus Xerus; species Xerus rutilus. The sequence goes on from CM053413.1 coordinate 6,866,067, forward strand.
TGCTGCTTCCTGCGCTGCTTGCCCAGCTGGCGGAAATGCAGCCGTTTGGGGTTGAGGCCAAAGGCTTGAAGTCTCTGACGGCTGAACTCACGGCCACCAAGTGTCACTGTAGGGCCCAACAGCCGTGCCTTCTTGCCCCTCTTCCGTCTTTGGGGGGCTGGCTTTTCAATGGGTGAAACAGACGCCTCCTCTTCCTGTGCTGGGGGGCTCTCTGGCTGGGGCTGCTTCCTACAGGCCCCATCAGGCACCAGCAGCTGCCCCTGTGGGCCAGCTTTGTCTGTCTCTAGCTTCCTTGTGGCTTCTGTGGACATCTGTGTCCTAGGGGCAAAAAGTCAGGTGTCAGGCCAGGCTCCTGATCATTAGACCCGCTCCTGAGCACACCTCCCCCAACCCCATTTTATAGATAAGAGGAGGCATCAACAGAGATTCAGGCCCTGCTTGGGGTTCAAACCTGGATCTGATATCAATGTCCAGTTTTTCTTATTGAACACTAAGGATGAATTGTGATGCTGGTAATTTTGATATTTGTGCCCGGGCCTTCTTTAAGCTATTCATATAAATCAACTAAGTTTTAAATCAACTCCCTCTGTAGCTAGGTGTGATGGCACATACCTCTAACTCCAGCTATTAGGGAGGCTATGACAGGAGGATCTCAAGTTCAATGCTAGCCTGGACAACTCAGCAATATTCTCTAAAAATTAAAAAGGGCTGGGGATGTGGCTCAGTGGTAGGGTGCTTGCCTAGCATGTGTGACACCCTGAGCTCAATTCCCCATGTTGAAAAAAAAACATTTTAAGTAAACTGTGTAAGCTTCTATCACCCCTATTTATACACTGTTGGACCCTCTGAGCTATCATCCCTAGCCCACTATATTTTATTTTAAACACTTAACATATGCCAAGGTCATGCAATCAATGGCTGACAAAGTGAGACAAACCCAAGCCCCAGGTTACTGGCCCAGTGGTGCTTACTCTGGGCAGAGTGACTTGAAGATCTGCCTCTTTTTCCATGAGTTCTTGGCCTTCTGGGTGTACGCCCGCTTGTCCTGCAGCTCCTCTTGCTCTGACCTGCAGGTACCCATATATGCTTGTCACCTGGTGCTGTGGGAGGTGTTCATACTTGCTGCCCATCAGCCTGCTCCCAGCACCTGGCCCCACCCTGCGTCGTCACCTGTACATGCAGGTCTTCTTCAGGGAACACCATCGATTCAGTTCCTTGTCGTCGGCAGCAAGGATCTGTGGAAAGGAGAGGGGGACCTGGTGCATGATTGCTGGGGAGCCCTGACTGAGCCTTAGTCACCTCACTGGTGCACACAGGGTCATGTGAGGGCTACCTAGCAAGGATGTCGTGATGGTGGGAGAGAGCTGACCTCTGTAGTGGACACTTGAGGTTTTGGTGGAGGGTCTCAAATGGAGAAACTGGCTCAGGGAGGGGATTCTTGCTCTTGGTTCCAAGGTCAGGAAGCTAGCTAGTTCCAGATTCTAAGCTGAGCCCAAGAGCCCTGAGCCCTTGCCTGCCATACATTGCTGTACCCAAAACCTTTGAAGGCAGGGCAGGAGTCCCATGCCAATGACTTTTACCAACCAAGATAAAGCCCAGGTTCCCAAGCCTGTTTCTCCACTTAGGAGAGGAGGGCAGCCCTTCAGAACCCCCGAGAAGGTCACTGGGCAGATTAAGGGAGTGTTTCTGCATGGAATAAGCTCAGTGAACACTGGCCATAAATCAGTAGTCACACTAGAGATTGTGGGCATTTACAGCCTGCAAGTTGTGGTCAAAGAGCCACATATGTTGGATCTCATTTCTGTTTCACAGCCTGAGGTGGGGGCTGCTTAGTCCCATTTTACAGATGGGGAAACTGAGGTGTGGATGGTAAAATCATTTATCCAAGTACACACTACTGCTCAGCTACCTAGCTAGCACTTGAACCTGGGCCATCTGGTTCCAGAGACACTAGAATGTCTTCTTTGTTGTTTTGAGGGAGAGGGGCTCATTCAGGATCCCAGCACGTCCTGATGCCCACCCTACTGCTGACACACACTAATAGAATTAAAAGTCATCTAGAAGAACTGGGGCTGCAGCTTCAGTGGGAAAGGACGTGCTGAGCATGTGTGAGGCCCTGGGTTCCATCCTCAGCATTCCCCCCACTCCTGGCCAAAAGGTCCTAATGGCTTGTGCCATGGGCACTGTGCCACGCCCTCCAGCCCTTGGCCTCAAGGAAACCCTCTGAGACAAGTAATGTTGTCAGTGCCACCATAGCACTATTGTTACTATCACATTTCAGATGAGGAAATAGGCCACGTTATTGTGGCATCTTTGGGCCTGGGCCAGCTCTCTGCTCCCTCTTGCATTCTGAGTGCCCTCAGTGTCCCTTGCCCATCCAAGGCCCTGACCTCCTCAGTACTGAGCCCAAAGTCACAGGGCACCACAGTGCGGTACTTGAAGCGACAGGGGAGGTCGTCAATGATGTCCTCATAGTCCAAGCGGTAATATTCATCCAGGTACTCCTCAAAGGTCTTGTCCTCTGCAGGGGAGACAGAGCCAGGCTGCCGGGGAGTTCCAGGCCCCATGGAGTCCCACCATCACGCAGGGCCCATGAGCCTCACCAGGGTTGAACACAGGTTTCTCCTGCCCCACGGCTGTGGCAAAGGGTGATCTGCGCTTCTTCTTGCCTGTGGAGGGGATCTCTCGCTTCTTCTTCCGCTGCTGGCTGGGGTCGTAGTCAGCATCCATCTGCCAGGACACACAAGTTAAGATTCTAGCAGCCCTCTAGGCCCCTGGGACATCCCCCACTGGTGACACCTACATTGAAGTCGGGGTCCTCGCAGTGTGGCTCCTGCTGGCTCCAAGCTCCGTCTTGCTCCTGTCCATCCCATGTGTCCCAGTTCCAGTCCTCTGATTCCAGAGAGGTCAGACAGGTGGGGTCAGGACAGGACCTGAGCTGCAGGCCCCACCCTTACCCCAACCTCTGGTGCAGCTGATGTCACCTTCGAGCCCTTCCTCTTCCTCAAACTGTGGCTTTTCCTCCTCCATGGTGCCATAGAAGTCATCTCCAAAGCATTTCTGTAGGGTCAGAGCTGGGGGTCAGCAGGGCCCTCCTGCTTCACAAGAGGCCATGATGATGCCAACAACCCCCTTGCACTTTACTCCTGCACCTATGTGGCTCCCAGTGCCCTCCCAAGACCTAGTTCCTAAAGCAGGGGACCCTGTGGGTTCCAGACCCTTCACTGACCTCTGCTGGCTGTACCCTGTCGTTCTAGCCACCACTGTGTTCCACAGACCCAGCTCTTTCCAGTTCGCAGGCCTCTGCTGGGTGGTGCCCTCTGCCTGGTGCACCACCCTGTCTTGGGCTGGTTAACTGCTACTCAGGCGTTAGCACTTACTTTAGCAGCCTAGACAGGGGACTCCTTTAAGATCCCACCATTCCCTGCATGTCCCCATCACCACCCAGATCCCAGTGGGTTATACTCACACAGATATGTTCCTGGCATACAGAAGGTGCTTAATGAATGTTAAGACTAATTTTCACCACTGCATGAAATCCAAGAGGGTGAAATAGGGCCCCTGTTGGAATCCCAGCACCCAGTGGGGGCCTGCTGAAGGCAGGTATTGTGAGCTACATTATGTATAAGCACCTCCTGCATGTCCAACCATGGAGAATTTTTTTATTTTTTATTTTACTATTTTTTGTTAGTCGTTGGTAGAACTTTATTTATTTTTATGTGGTGCTAGGCAAGCACTCTACCACTGAGCTACAACCCCAGCCCCACCCTTCTGCTTTCTTATGACCACCCTGAGCAACAGTAACTACCTCCATCTGAGACACCAAAGCTCAGGGCTAAGAAGCTCCCAGAAAATGAAGGCTGAACTCCATGGCACCCACTCATTCCATTTTCACCCGACACACCTATGCATCCTTGAGTCATCAGTCAGGGCCTCCCTGGGGCCCCTGCAATGCCCACAACTTCTCCCATAAAGCTTTCACCTGAGCTGTGTTGCCTGATATACAACAATAAACATTAATAGCTCAAAAAATGAGTTGAAAGGAGATCCAGATGGTCCCCGACAACGGTTCAACTTAGGATTTTTCTCTATCAACTCTAAGATGGTGCATGTAGATTTCTGATGTTTGATAGAAATCATAATTTTTTTTTTTTTGTGGTGCTGGGGATGGAACCCAGGCCAACATACATGCCAGGTAAGGGCTACTGGACAGAGGCAGTGAGCACAGCTCTCAGTCATCCCCGTGGATCATGAGGGGAAACAACGGGTACCCTGCAGTGTACTGTGCTGCTGAGCTGAGACAGATGTCCTGCAGGTTAGACACATTAAGTGCATTTTTTTTTTTTGGTACTGGGGATTGAACTCAGGGGCACTTGACCACCGAGCCACATCCCCAGCCCTATTTTGTGTTTTATGTAGAGACAGGGTCTCACTGAGTTGCTTAGCATCTCACCGTTGCTGAGGCTGGCTTTGAACTCGCAATTCTCCTGTCTCAGCCTCCCTAAGTGCTGGGATGACAGGCTTGAGCCACTGTGCCCGGCTCATTAAGTGCATTTTTTTTTTTTTTTTGGTACCAGGGATTGAACTCAGGGGCACTCAACCACTGAGCCACATCCCCAGCCCCATTTTGTGTTTTATGTAGAGACAGGGTCTCACTGAGTTGCTTAGCACCTCGCCGTTGCTGAGGCTGGCTTTGAACTCGCGATTCTCCTGTCTCAGCCTCCCTAAGTGCTGGAATTACAAGCGTGAGCCACCGCGCCTGGCTCATTAAGTGCATTTTTGATGGATGGTTGGGATGTAGTCCAGGAGCCTCTGGACAGTGACCCACTATTCCTTGAGCACTTACCAACTAAAGTTTTTGTTTTTATTTTTTTAAGAATTGAACCTGTAGCCGGGCGCGGTGGCTCAAGCCTGTAATCCCAGCACTTAGGGAGGCTGAGACAGGAGAATCGCGAGTTCAAGGCCAGCCTCAGCAACGGCGAGGCGCTGAGCAACTCAGTGAGACCCTGTCTCTACATAAAACACAAAATAGGGCTGGTGATGTGGCTCAGTGGTGGAGTGCCCCTGAGTTCAATCTCCAGTACCAAAAAAAAAAAAAAAGAATTGAACCTGTGAGCTGGGCATGGTGGCACATGCCTGTAATCCAAGCAGCTTGGGAGGCTGAGGCAGGAGGATGTGAGTTCAAAGCCAGCCTCAGCAAAAGCGAGGCGCTAAGCAATTCAGTGAGACTGTCTCTAAATAAAATACAAAATAGGGCTGGGGGCGCTGAGGCTGTAGCTCAGTGGTAGAGCACTTGCCTTAGATGCGTGAGGTGCTGGGTTCGATCCTCAGCACCACATATAAATAATGAATAAAATAAAGATCCATCAACAACTAAAAAAGATTAGAAAAAAAAATAGGGCTGGAAATGTGGCTCAGTGGCCGAGTGCCCCTGAGTTCTATCCATGGTACCCTCCCACAAAAAAGAATTCAACCTATATTTTACCTACTTATTTTTATGTGGTGCTGAGGATCAAACCCAGTATCTCACCCATGCTAGGCAAGTGTTCCACCACTGAGCTACAACCCCAGCCCACAAATAAGCTTTAATGTGTATTCTTTCCAGTCTACCCTTACAGCAGCCCTGAGATAGATGCTATTGTTAGACCCACTTTACAGGCAGGGAAAGAGACTCAGAAAGAGCAAGTCACTTTACTGAGGTCACACAGCCAGGCAACAATCCGATTTCACAGCCATGTTCTAGAGGACTTGGCACCATGACTAAACCGCACCTGCATAAGCTGATCGTGTCGGGCAGGGTCAAAATCATCCTCAAGGTCCTGCTCCTCAAGGCCCAGCGTCTCGTTGCCGGTCACCTGCCGCAGCTTCTCCAGCTTCGCCAGAATTTCCTTCCTCTTCAGGTTCTTCAGTTGCTTCAGCTCCTCCTGCTTCCTGGCCTTCTCCTGTGGGCAGAGGGGCAGGCCGTGGGCTTTCCTAGTGGGCTGGGGGGCCCTCCCTAGCTGGCCTCCCCCAACTCACCCTCCTCTTTCGCTCCCTGGTTTCTTCCCGCTTCTCCTTCCTGCGCTCATCCTTGCGGCGCACAGAGGATGCGATGCTACGCGGGTAGGTCTTGACCTGAGGACAGCAGAAGAGCCCAGAAGAGCCAGAGAGATGATCTGGGGCTCTCCAGCATGGAACTGAGCCCTGGGTCCTCCCTCACCCCAGCCCTGGCCACACACCGAGGCTGAGTCCGGCTCCTCAAAGCGGAAGTTGTACTTGTGCTCAAAGTCTTCCTGCTTCTTCAGGAACAGCTCCCCCTCATCTGAGGAATCATCTACAGCCAGCTGGACTGGGGGGCCGAGGACCCTGAAGCAGGACAGGGCAAGGTTGGGGATGCCAGCTGAGATAGGTTGGGCCACATGCATGGGTGGGTACCAGATGTATCTACTCATCTAATCTCCCCAATAATCCATCCCATATGGTCTGTGATTCCATTGCCTGTTTTATATGTAGGGAAACTAGGCATGGGTTTCCAGCACAGGGCCAGGATCAAAACCAGTGCCCTAGGGGCTGGGATTGTAGCTCAGCGGTAGAGCGTTTGCCTCACATGCGTGAGGCCCTGGGTTCGATCCTCAGCACCACATACAAAGCAATAAAATAAAGACATTGTGTTCATCTACAACTAAAAAAAAAAAAAAAATCTTAAAAAAAAAAAAAAAAAAGCAGTGCCTGTGACTCCTGGCCAGCACTTCAGGAGATACAGGTGCAGCCCTGGAGACATGAGGCTCACCCTTCCTCCTCTTCCTCCTCCTCTTCCTCCTCGTCTTCCTCTTCCTCGTAGCGTTTGTTGAGGATATAATCCCGCAGGAATTGCTCCCCTTCGTCCAGCTCTGGGTCATTCCAGTATTCTTTGAGATGCGTCTGGAAGGGAGGGAAAGGGAGTGACAGAGCCCAGGGACAGTGAAGCAGGGTGGGCATGGGCACCAAATGGATTTAGGAAATGAAAATCAGAGCCAGCCTAGAGCAGGTGGATTTACTCCCATTTTATAGACATAGAAACTGGGGCCTCCAGATGGGGACACCTCATCTTTAGGGTATATGCCCTTCTTTTGCTTTTTGTTTTTTTGGTGTTGAGATGGAACCCAAGGCCTCATTCATGCTAAGCATGCATCCTAGTACTGAGCTGGACCCCGGGCTTGTGTACGCCCTTGGCTACCCCTCGGGATGGTTGAGTGGAAGTGGAGCAAGCAGTTTGAGCCATCAGGGACAATGTGTGAGATCTCACCAGTTCTTTCAGGGACTCAGGATTAGGAACCTCCTTCTGTCCCTTCAGCCACTCCACGTAGTCAGCCTCCTCCCGAGCCTGAGAAAGGCCAGTGCTGAAGGATTGTGGGAGCCCCAGCTGCCTGCCCCACCAACAGTCCAGCTGGGACCCAGCACCCACCTTCTCTTCCCTGGTTTTTGCATGTTTCCGTAGCAACCCAGAGCCACCTTCACCGGCACTGTCCTCATCCTCGGCACTGTCCTCATCCTCGCTGTCTTCCACAAACATCCGGAAGCTGCACACAACAGGAAGCAAGCCTCAGGACGGGCAGGTTGGCCCCTGCATGAGGCCCCAAGATTGACCCTGTTTACTAGGCCCACAGCAGCTTCTCCAGAAGCTCAGGGTAGTGCTGTGACATTAACCCCATGTAATAGATAAAGAAACTGAGAGCCGGGCGCAGTGGCGCACGCCTGTAATCCCAGCACTTTGGGAGGCTGAGACAGGAGAATTGCAAGTTCAAAGCCAGCCTCAGCAATGGCGAAGCGCTAAGCAACTCAGTGAGACTCTGTCTCTACGTAAAACACAAAATAGGGCTGGGGATGTGGCTCAGTGGTCGAGTGCCCCTGAGTTCAATCTGCAGTACCCCCCCCCAAAAAAAGAAAAAAGAGACTGAGGTACACAGACAGCAAATGCTAGAGCTTGCTTTGATCCCAGGCCTCCCCAATCCCTAGCCTCAACTCCTATCCATCTGGCCACTTATTCTGGCCGAGGCTTACCTTTCCTTGAGCTGCTTCTGTTCTTCCACATAACTTTGCGAGGAGATTTGCTGCAGAGGAGGGACTGACATGGGCCTTGGGCCAATCCTGGCCCCCTCAGCCCATCCCCAGCTTCTTCCAATCTACACACCTTGACTCTCTGATTGCAGGTCTCCTCATCTGAGTTCTCCTCATCAACATATTTGCTGTGCAGGGAAAGATAAGGGCTTTAGAATAAAGTCCCTGACTCAAGATAACTCAACTTATGATGGCTTGATTTTACAATAGACTTCTGGGTGTTAAATAAGATTTTTTTTTTTTAGTTGTCAATGGACCTTTATTTTATTTATTTATATGTGGTGCTGAGAATCGAACCCAGTGCCTCACACATGCTAAGCAAATGCTCTACTACTGAGCCACAACCCCAGCCCCTAAATACAGAATATTTTAAATTTGTTTTTTTTTTTTTTTTTTTTTGGTACCAGGGATTGAACTCGGGGGCACTCGACCACTGAGCCACATCCCCAGCCCTATTTTGTGTTTTATTTAGAGACAGGGTCTCACTGAGTTGCTTAGCACCTCGCTGTTGCTGAGGCTGGCTTTGAACTCGCGATTCTCCTGTCTCAGCCTCCCTGAGTGCTGGGATTACAGGCTTGAGCCACCGCACCCGGCTTAAATTTGTTTTTTAATATTTTAAATTTATGACAGGTTGCCGGGTGCGGTGGCGTGTGCCTGTAATCCCAGAACTCAGCAATCGCAAGGCGCCAGGCAACTCAGTGAGACCCTGTCACTAAATAAAAAACAAAAAATAGAGCTGGGGATGTGGCTCAGTGGTCCAGTACACCTGAGTTCAATCCTTGGTACCAAAAAAAAAAATTTATGTCAGGTTTATCATGGTGTAACCCTATCTGTATATGCTCCGTGGACTGCCTGTCCCCACGAGGTGGGAAGCTACTGTCACCAGGGTACTTCCACGGAAGTATATGAAGAATCTCAGAGGTTCCCTCGATTCTGTGGAGTTTGGGGCTTTTTCCACCTCTACCAATAAGACTCCCAAGATCCCAGGAAGGTTGGGAGCTGAGGAGTAGGGTTCAGGCTTTCTCCTTACCCTTCCTTCTCCAAGATGACCTTCCTCTCATAGTCTTTCAAGTACATGGGCTGCACCTTCTTCTGCTTCTCTGAAGCTGCTGGTTCCTCCTCATTCTCCGAAGATGAGGATGATGCTGTGGGACAGCCAGACACACTTGCCATCACCCAAAATTCCCGTTCCCCAGCAGCGAATCCCACAGGGCAGGGCCAGGGGCAGAGAGAAGTTTCAATCTCCAATCCACCACTTTCCTGCTGTAAATCAGGTATCACACTTGCCACTACTGGGTGGGGCTGGGATCATCAGTTAACAAATAACACTTTGACATGCCACCAGTCCCTGGCATAGGATGGTTCGATTATCATTTTTCAACTTTGTGATGGGCTTATTAAAATCATTTTTATCATATATATTTTATTTTATTTTTTTAAATATTTTTTAGTTGTAGGTGGACACAGTATCTTTATTGATTTGTTTTTATGTGGTGCTGAGGGTCGAACCCAGTGCCTCACGCATGCGAGGCAAGCGCTCTACCACTGAGCCACAATCCCAGCCCTTATTTTATTTTATTTTTGCCAGTACTGAAAATTGAACTCAAGGGTGTTTTTCCAGTAAGCTACACCCCCAGCCCCTAATTTTTTTTTTTTTTTCAGTACTAGGGATAAAACCCAAGGGTGTCTCACCCCTAAGCTATATTCCTAGCCCTTTTGATACAGGATCTCAGGCTGGCCTCAAACTTGTGATCCTTTTGCCACAGCCTCCAGTTACTGGGATTACAAGCTTAAGCCACTGAATCCATCTGTGATTTAGGGGTTTATAGGGATCTAACCCCATTGTAGACCAAGAGCATTTGTAGTGGTTATCATCACCCCACAAGGCAATAATCCAAGATACTCTCCTAAACACTTTTTTTTTTTCAGTACTGGGGTTGAACTGAGGTACTCGACCACTGAGCCACATCCCCAGCCCTATTTTGTATTTATTTAGAGACAGAGTCTCACTGAGTTGCCCAGCGCCTCCCCGTTGCTGAGGCTGGCTTTGAACTCATGATTCTCCTTTCTCAGCCTCCTAGAGTGCTGGGATTGCAGGTGTGTGCCACTGCGCGTGGCTTCTCCTAAACACTTTTTTTTTTGGTACTGGGGATTGAACTCAGGGATACTTGACCACTGAGCCACATCCCAAGTCCTATTTTGTGTTTTATGTGGAGACAGGGTCTCACTGAGTTGCTTAGCACCTTGCTGTTGCTGAGGCTGGCTTTGAACTCGCAATTCTTCAGTCTCAGCCTCCCTAAATTCTGGGATTACAGGCTTGAGCCACCACGCCCGGCTTCCTAAACACTTCTGATGTAAAATAATTCATTCAGTAGTTACAAGAACCAGTGGAGCACGGACGAAGCAGCACCCCCCCCCACACACACACTTGTTCTCTGATAGAAGGTGGCATCTTTCTGATAAATGCGGGGGTCCTTCTTCTTCAACAAAGAAAGGGTCCTGTAAAAGTCACGCTCCTGCTGGGGGTCAAATTCCTAGGGCAGGAAAAGGGAAGGCAGTCATCAAAAGGAAGTAGCTCTGGAGGGAACTAGTAATGGGGACGGTATGCAGCAGGGACAGGTGGACCAGAGGGTATGGGAGAAGAGGGGCATGTGTTATAGGACAGGGCAAAGAATCTAGCTGGGCAGAGGTAAGTGGGGAGCTGGGTGTGACTCGTGGTCAGAGGAATGGGGACCAACTTGGAGGTTGGCAGGGGCCAGCCACAGGTAAGCACAAGACATGGGCAAAGAAAAGTAGAATACAAAAGGAGGTACTTCCTGAGAAAGACAAGGGATCCACAAAGGAGCAGGTGGGCTGAGGACACTTGGGGCACAGCAGGGAAGGCCCGGCTGCAGAGTCGTGCCAGGGAGAACACCAAAGCTGGTATGGGAAGAAGTTGGGCGCCCCACGTGGCGCAAAATAGTATACCTGAGAAATGGTTAAACTCTTGGGAATGAGAAAAGGGGAAGAGGGGCACAGAGGTCGCACCACCCATCAGGGGAGCGGGAAAGAGCGAGGGTGGTGACGCCTGCGGATAGAGAAGGTGCTGTACGAGCCTCAAGGGACTGGGGGCAGGGCTTGGACTACACTGTAGGGCACTGGGGGGTTGGAGGACAAGGCGGTCCTTGTAAATCGGAGTTGGAGTGCGCAAGCTTGGACGCCTGGGTAAGTCCGGAACGGGGGCGGGGATGCGCACCACGCGCTCCTCGCTGGAGTCAGACTCGGAGCTGGAGTCACCGCCGCTGTCCCGGTCGCCGTAGCGATCCTTCACTGTGGGGCACAGACCAATCAGCCTTGAAGACCAGATCAACCCCCCCAACTTCCTGAAGACCCTTCCGGGGCTCGCGTCCCGCACTCACGGCGCTGCAGCTCCTCGCGCTCCCGGTAGCGGCCGTACCGCGCGGCAAAGGCAGCGTTCACCCGTAAGGGTGACGGCCTGCGCGGTTCAGGCATGGCGGCACTCCGGCCCACTGCGCATGTGTCGCAGGCAGCGCCCCAAAGGGGCGTGATCACGTTGTCACGCCCGCCTCGAGCTTTAAAAGAGGCGGGGCCGCGCGTACCGGTCTAACCCCGCCCCCAGCCCTTCCCGGATCCCTTTCGCCTTGTGACTGCCGTCCCGCCCATGGGTCACGCCCCTGTGGGGAAGGCCGCAGCCACCGCCCACCTCCCCACCCTCCAGGCTCCGGGCACCCAGCTGACATCTGGGGGCCCTTTCTCCACTCGCGGTTTCCTGCCTCCCTTCCGTTCCGACAGCGCCAACCGCTGCCCCACCCAGCTCGCTCACC
>CM053413.1:6878466-6889813 GCA_028644305.1 Xerus rutilus
GGCCCTGGGCTCAATCCCCACTATAAAAAGTAAGAAATAAATAAACCACCAGAAACTCCAAAATCCAGAACTTTTCTTTTTCTTCGTGGTGCTGGGTATTGAACCCAGGCAAGCACTCTACCAACTAGCTATATCCCCAGCCCCCAAATCCAGAACTTTTTGAGAGCTGATGTGATGTGGCTAGAGGCAGTAAATTCTACACCTGACCCCATATGATCCTGCGTGCTAAAAGTGTTGTATAACGTTTTTTTGTGATTGCACCACCTGTAACTCAGTTTCCCCTCTGTTGAATGAACATCATGGAGCTGGCTGTCATGGCTCATACCTGTAATCCCAGCAACTCAGGAGGCTGAGGCAGGAGGATGGCAAGCCCCAGCAACTTAGAGAGATCCTGTTTCAAAATTTTAAAAAAGTAAAATAAAAATAAAAGGGCTGGGGATGTAGCTCAGTGCTTAAGCATCTCTGTACTCAACCCCAGTTACCCACACCTGCAAATGGACATAACAGTCGTGATGCCCTTTCTTCAGACTGTGCAATGCAATGCCGGGTTCAGTGTTGACTCTTCTCCACACATGCTCCATGAACATCAGCTGCTGAGCACCCTGGGGTTCCACCCTAGGACTTTCTTAACTGAGGGGCGGTTTTGGGGAAGATGGGGAAAAGAAAGAGAAACTAAACCTCAGCCCAGCCCAGATGCACTATTGCCTACTACAGAGGCTCAGCCAGCACAGGTCTCCTCTTTCCTTCCCCTATGCCAGCCCCAGAACTTTCTCAGTCCCAGAGAGTGGAGACTTAAGGGAAGACATTAAAAACGCAACAATGATCAGAACCCCTCCACTCCCTTCTCCTCTCCAATCCACCATATCCAACAAGACAGCAGTAGTACACATTTATTAAGAACTTATCATCTGAAAGTTTTCATTCATATCATCAGAACAGAGAGGCCAAGCCACTTGCTCAAGGCCACACAGCAAGGAGGTTGTTAAGTCAAAATTTGAACCTGGAGCCTGGTCCAAGCAGGCTACTGACAGCTTTGCTGTCTTTTTTTTTTTTTTTTTAAATGTATTTATTTTTTAGTTGTAGATGGACAGAATATATTTTATTTTTATGTGGTGCTGAGGATCGAACCCAGTGCCTCACGCGTGCTAGGCGAGCACGCTACCACTGCGCCACAATCCCAGCCCCCAGCTTTGCTGTCTTGATGGATACAAGGACTTCTATTAGTAACACTACCTAAGGCCTAAAGTGAGCACAGTATATGCAGGCACTGACCTGAATGTTTCCCAAGCATGAATCCTCAAGAAAACGGTTTGGTTCAGAGAAGGCTGTTATCACAGATAGGGAAACTGAGGCTCAGAGAAGATAAGCGACTCCCACAAAGTCATCCAGGTGGAAGTCCAGATCCCCAGAGCTGCAGCCCAAGATATTATACTGCCTCTGCCCAGAGGAGGGGGTGGAGTATGTCCGTGTTCCTACCAGCCCCTGCTCAGGAGGTGACCCAGGGGGAGGCAGGCATTTCCAGCCCGTCTCCCCAGCCTAAGAATCAATGAACCTTGAAAGAATCCCTCTCCTGGGGCCTTGAGATGTTTTCAGACAGTGTGAGGAACCCAAAAGCCTGGGCCCAGCGCCCTGGAATCTGAAACTCAAGGTTTGTTTGGCTGAAAAATTCATGAGCCCAAAAGCTTCAGTGGGGTCAGAGAACAGAGTGGCTCTGTGTTCGGGCTCTGTCCAGCCTGCCCTGCCTTAGATACAACCACCCCCTGTCCCAGTTCCTCCTAAATGTCTGCATCTTCCCCAGGGACCCTGCCTCCAGGCCCATCCTCATTAAAGGGGCCTTCTCCACCCCACTAAAGGGATCTCACAGGTACCATGGGCCTCTCTCACTCCCCCACCCCTCATGACTCCCCATTACCCTGGAGCTGCCTGCTAACCTTAGCCGTGGGCACCACTTGAACTCCTTGCCTCAGACATAGTGACTTCCCTAGTTTCAGTTCCTCTGTCGCTGTCCCTTCTTGTCTCTCTTTCTTCAGGTCCCAACCCCTGCTTGCAGGACTCTCATTTCCTGCTTTTCTGTCTTTACCTCCTGTCACTCAGGGCTCAGCTCTCCTCTGGGAAGACTTCTCTGACTCCCCACCCCTGTCTGGGGAGGATCCCCCCTCTGTGCTTTCCCAGTGCCCAGTGCTACCCCTCAGCCGAGTTACCTTGTATTTTGAAATCAGTTTAAAACTTTTTATGTTGCCAAAAATACATAACACATTTTCTTTTTTGTACTGGGGATTGATCTCAGGGGCATTTGACCACTGAGCCACATCCCCAGCCCTATTTTGTGTTTTATGTAGAGACAGGGTCTCACTGAGTTGCTTAGCGCCTCACTGTTACTGAGGCTGGCTTTGAACTCACAATTCTCCTGTCTCAGCCTCCCTAAGTGCTGGGATTACAGGCATGCACCACTGTGTCCGGCTTCATTTGAACAATTGTTTTTTAAATATTTTTTTAGTTGTAGACGGACACAATGTCTTTATTTTATTGCTTTGTATGTGGTGCCGGGGATCGAACCCAGGGCCTCACGCATGCGAGGCAAGTGCTCTACCGCTGAGCTACAATCCCAGCCCCCATTTGAACAATTTTTACATGGCATGGAACACGCTCCTGATGCAACCATCACCACCATCCATTTCCAGAACTTTCTCATCTCCCCAAAGTGAAATGGAACCCAATAAACACTAACTCCTCATCCTCGCCCTCAGCTATAGGCACCCACCATTGGCTTTCTGTCTCTGTGTGTGAGGACTCTAGGGACTACCTATGAGTGAAATTCAAGCATTTGTCCCTCTGTGACTGACTTATTTAGAGTTATATTTTGCAATAGAGTTTTTAATTACCCCAGAAACACATGAATACTTTTTCTTAGAGAGAGAGAGAATGGTACAGATTAAGCAATCCCCTTTGATACCTCTCCCCCAATCCCCCCATCCTGGTCCTTCTGTTAACTGCCAACATGTTCAGATGTTTCTTTCTTTTTTCTGGTACTGGGGATTGAACTCAGGGGTACTTGAGCCACATCCCCAGCCCTATTTTGTGTTTTATGTAGAGACAGGGTCTCACTGAGTTGCTTAGCGCCTCGCTGTTGCTGAGGCTGGCTTTGAACTTGTGATTCTCCTGTCTCAGCCTCCCTAAGTGCTGGGATTACAGGCATGTGCCACTGAGTCCAGCCAGATCTTTCTCTGTTTAGCTCCATGTGTATATGTGTGCATGTGTGGTGATTTCCCTGATTATTATTCTTTTCCTCTCTTTTCTCTATACCATCTGGGACTAAATGACTAAGTGTAACTTGCTAGTCTTACTCAACAATACAAGCTGAAGCCTAGCTGGGCTATGCAAAACGGATATGGCATGGAGACGGGGGTGGAGAGTGTCTGGGGGTTGTGGAATATGACTCCATGGGTTCAAATCCTTATATAGCCTCATGCCCACTGTGTGACTGTGGATCAGTTGCTTAACCTCTCTGGGTCACTTTCCCTCACTGGAAAGTGGTTATGAAGGTTTAATATGAAGCACCTAATCCCTTGCCTAATGCTGAGTAAGCTCTGTGTAAACATTCAGTCTTATTACAACCTGCCAAACCACCTCCTCTTTTTTCTTTTTCTTTTCATGCTAGGGATTGAACCCAGGGCCTCACATGTTTTAGGCAAACACTTTACCACTTAGCTACACCCCAGCCCTTTCACAAATTATTTAAAACTTTTCCATTTTAAAAATGAAACATATACTGAGAAAGGGTAGAAGCCAAGTTCTCACAAACAGAACCCATCTGTGTAAACCACAATTCTGTTTTCCGTCACCGGGAAGTCCCCCCTGCTACTCACTACCACCCCTAAAGGCAAACCATAATCTATGCTCTGCTACCTTAAGTTGATTATGTGTTCTAGAATTTTATGGAAAAAACTGTCTGATCTCTTTCACTAGGCATTATTATTATTATTTTGGTATTAAAGATTGAACTCATGGGTACTGTACTGCAGAGCTACATACACTTTCAGCCTTTTTATCTTATCTTGAGACAGGGTATTGGTAATTGTCCAGGCTGGCCTTGAACTTGCAATCCTCCTTCCTCAGCCTCCCAAGCTGCTGGGATTTCAGGTGTGCACCATGAAGCCCAGAATGATTTTTCTTTTTTGGTACTGGAGATTGAACCCTGGTGCGCTTAACCACTGAACCACATCCCCAGCCCCTTTTTAAAAATATATATATTTCATTGAAAGACAGGGTCTCATTGGGCACGGTGGCACACACCTGTAATCCCAACAGGCTGAGATAGGAGAATCGCGAGTTCAAAGCCAGCCTCAGCAACGGCGAGGTGCTAAGCAACTCAGTGAGACCCTGTCTCTACATAAAACACAAAATAGGGCTGGGGATGTGGCTCAGTGGTTAAATACCCCAAGTTCAATACCCGGTACCAAAAAAAGAAAAGAAAAGTTTATATGAAGTCTTATGGATCTTTTCTTTATTTTTTATTTTTAAATTTAATTAATTAATTTGAGGAACTAGGGATTGAACCCAGGGGTGCTCCAGTACCCCACTCACCTGTTTGACAGGGCATTGTTAAGTTGCTGAGGCTGGCCTGAAACTTGTCATCCTCTTGCCTCAGCCTCAGGCACTGTGATTACATGTGTGTGGCTCAGAGCCTAGATCTTTGGGGGGGGGGTATATTTTACTTTTATTGGGTAAATACCTGGGAATAGAATGGCTAAGTCATTGGTGGATGTCCATTTAACTTTACAAGAAACTGCCATTTTTTTCCCCAAGAGACTGTATCATTTTATATTCCTACTAGCTCCAGATCCTAGTCATCACTTGGCATGGTCAGTCTTTTTTTTTTTGTACCAGGGATTGAACTCAGGGGCACTAGATCACTGAGCCACATCCCCAGCCCTATTTTGTGCTTTATGTAGAGACAGGGTCAGCACATCGCCGTCGTTGAGGCTGGCTTTGAACTCGCGATTCTCTTGCTTCAGCCTCCCAAAGTGCTGGGATTACAGGCGGACGCCACCGCGCACGGCTGTTCAGTCTTTTTAGTTTCGGCTCTTCTCGTGAGTATGTAGTAGTATCTCACCGAGGTTACTGAGGTTTTAATTTGTACTCCCGGGTGACTTCATTCCTTTTCTCCACCGTCTTGTGTTTCATCTTGCTAATCGTGTGGTATAACTCCCACCCCTCCTGATGGACATGTATATTTTAGGCAGTAAGGATCAAGGCTTCTGGGAATACCCTTTGACACGTACGCCCCATGCACATGAGCCTGTGTTGGCTTCTCTAGGGTCACTTCTGGAGAGAGGAGTCTCAGCACGAACTCGGTTTGGATTTAATCCGCGGAGAACATTCTGCCCTGCAGCATTTGCTCTCGCCTGTTTGACGTTTACCGAACTCAAATTCTTACCAATCTGATGAATTTTTGAAAAAGGGCATCTTTTTGTCTGTTCGTAGGCACACGGTCAGCGCTCAGTATCTGACGACTCTCTGAATGGATGAAGGAATGAATGAGTGACAACCAGCCTCCCCAGGCCCACAACACACAGCAGGAGGAGTCTCCGAGCGCCCAGATTAGAAACAAAGGTGGAGGCCCTGCCCCTGCGGGTCCCGGCCCCGCCTCCAGCCCCGCCTCTTCCCGCGCAGGGCTCCCATTGGAGGGGACACGCGGGGGCTGGCCAAGCGGGCGGGGCGGGGCCGACCGGGGCGGGGCGCTGCGGCCCGCGGAGCCTCGCGCCCGCCGGGGCTGGGGTCTCACTGGCTGGGACACCCCTCCCCGCCTGCTGCGGCCATGGAGGACGATCGGAAGGACGGAGCCTACGGTAGGAGTCGCCTCTACCGTGTCAGGGGGCTGCAGATCTTGAGGGAGGGGGACATCTGAGACCTTAAACACCCGCCGCTGCAGCCTGAGGTCCCTCCGCCTTCAGGCCTCTGCATTCTGCGCTGCTCGCGCCCACGCTCCCTGCTCCAGTCTGGTGGCCCCGCGTCCCCTCCTCAGAGTCCCAGCTCCCCCACCGGCTGATGGGCCGGGGCTCACCGCGCATGCTCTGCCCGCGGAGGTCCCGTTATCTGGGCGGCTCAGATGGCAGGCGGGGGAGGGGAGGAGTGGTGATAGCGGCTGGGAAAAGGAACGGGGAGGGCCCCAACCTCTCCAAAGCCCCTTCCTCTTCCAGACCCCTTTGTTTACTTCTTCCTCCAATCCACATCGCCCTTTCCCAAGAAGTAACCATCCTGGGCTTTTAGCCAGATGGGGAAACTGAGGCAAGATTGGAGAGACCGATGAGCCCACCCGGTCTGGCCAGGAGCCTAGGAAGGGCGGAAACAAGGGCGCCTCCGGTGAGGGCGCAGGAAGGAAACCGGAAACAATTAAGAAACTTTCCTTGCCCTGTGCAAATAACTGGGGATGCCCGCCTCCCATTTTAGCAGGTCCAGGAGACTGAGCGCCCCTTGGTGAACCTCTGAGGGAGGCCTTAGCCTTTTCGCACTGGGGATGGGGCAGGATGTGGGCCCCTCCTCACCCTTGCGCGCCCTAGGTGAGGCCGTCCCCTTGGGTTCCCACAGGCGGGTATTGCCGTCCTCAGTTTCTCCTATCTCTTCTCCATTTTGGGTTCCCAGGACCCAATTGGGTCCAAGACTCAAGTGGCACTGCTGTGAGGTAAAGGGGCCCTGTCGCTCGCTGGTTGTGTGACAGCAACTTCCTGTAAACTGCAGAGAATCAAGGCCCTTGGGAAGGGTGCCGGAAACTGCTCAAAAATAATCAAGAAAAACAAGTAAGCTAGCGATGTGCCTTCCTTTCCCCCAGGGACTGTGGCCTCTGGAGGCTGCAAGGAGACATAAAGGGAGTGGCTGGGACCCTCTCTGCCCAACCCAGCCAAGAGGGAGGTACCATGACCTGGCTATCTCTTAGTCACCTCCGTGACTGTTTGAAGCTCCCAGCCCAGACCTCCAGAAGGGTCCCCAGGCTCTTGGTTTGGGATCAAGTCCCCGACTTTGCGACTACTTGTGCTGTACATCTCTTGGGTGTGGCTGGCTGTCTCTGATGTGGGAATCCAAACATGGGGTACTGGCCAGGTCCTGCCTGCCTGTGGTCAGTACCTGAGGGAGCTTTACTTTCCATGAGGTCTGGCTGGGATGGGGGTTGTGAGGACAGAGTGGATGGTGAGGTGATTCACTCAGTTTTGAATTTGGCCAAAGGCTAAGACTGAGCCATGGATGGAACTGAGTAAACCTGCTGAGGCCCAGTCACACTTGCCCAGGAGACAAGACAGGCCACTCCTGTCCACAGACCTGACAGCCCTGCGGCTGGACTCTGGGATCACACTCCACCATGAAGATTTTGTTGTTGTTGTTTTTTCCCTGTGGTGCTAGCGATTGAAACCAGGGCCTTGCACATGCCGGGCAAGAGCTCTACCACTGAGCTACCCCTAGCCCCAATCAACAAGTATTTACTAAGCATCTTACAGGCAGAGACCTAGACTCTGGGCACGTAGCAATGGACAAAGTAGAAAAACCCTAGACCGCAGGGAGTGGACAAGAGAATAAATATGTAATTATAAGTTGTTTAAAGTTGTGAAGCAAAGAACAGGACACTGTGTGGAAGAATCACTGTGCTCTATTTTAGGCGACTAAGGACTGGATTTGGAGCTGGCCGTGGGAAGATTTCAGGGGAGTGTGTTCTAGGCAGAAGGAACAGCAAACAAACCACATAGTTGCTTAATTAGTTCCCTCTATGACACCCAGCAGAACCTGAGATGGAAACTTCATTTGAATTCTGTAGTCAGACCCTCATGTCCCCAGAGGGCCCTCCTGGCTTGATTGCTTGCTGATTCTTTTTTTCTTTTAATATTGGGGATTGAATTCAGGGGCACTCGACCACTGAGCCACATCCTCAGCCCTATTTTGTGTTTTATGTAGAGTCAGGGTCTCACTGAGTTGCTTAGCACCTCGCCGTTGCTGAGGCTGACTTTGAACTCGCAATCTTCCTGCCTCAGCCTTCAGAGCCACTGGGATTACAGGCGTGCACCACCGTGCACCAGCTTGGTGGGTTCTTGCTTAGCTTGTAAATCCTTCCATCTCATTGGAAAAATCTAGGGCTGTTGGGCTTTTCCAGGAAGTCTCTGTCAGAGAACAGAGAGCTTTTTTTTGGAAATGAGGTGTGAGTCTGAGTGGTTCTTATATCCTTCCCTCCGACCCCCAAGGCTTCCCACTGGTTACCTTGAATTTAGGGGTGACATCAGACAGATCCAGCCACACATGCTGTGTGGCTCTAGGTGAGTCAATGACCTCTCTGAACCAATGCATCCTTATCTGTACTGCTGGGCAGATTGCACTCACCTGTGGGAAACAATTTGCATGGTGCCTGGCAAGCTCAATGCGCTCAGGAGGCCTTTGGGGTTGGTGACACTGAGGACATGGTTTTTGTATAAGCTAATAGAGAAACAGCCCTCTCTGTCAAGACATAGACTTGGAAGCTGGGCACGGTGGCGCACACCTGTAATCCCAGCACTTTGGGAGGCTGAGACAGGAGAATCGCAAGTTCAAAGCCAGCCTCAGCAACGGCGAGGCGCTAAGCAACTCAGTGAGACCCTGTCTCTACATAAAACACAAAATAGGGCTGGAGATGTGGCTCAGTGGTCGAGTGCCCCTGAGTTCAATCCTGGGTACCAAAAAAAAAAAAAAAAAAAAAAAAGGACATAGACTTGGGCTGAACTGGGTGGAACCAACAACTCCTTCCTTGGTAGAGACCATATCTCTAGAGGAAGGCAGCAGCTCCAAAAGAAACAGGGAAATGGCCTGGGCCCCAGCGGATGTCATCAGTGGGCACTGGCATTCTTAACCCCTCCACGGCATGAGCAGTACAGAAAAGAATTCTAGAGCCCCAAATAGTAAACTTTAGTCAGGGAGGAAAAAAACTGGGAAAAAAAATTAGTGGTGTTAACTTAAAAAGCAGACTCTTGGGCTACGGTGTAGCTCAGTGCTAGAGTGCTTGTCTAGCATGCCAGAGACCTTGGGTTTCATCCCCAGCATTGAAAAAAACAAGTGTGTGTGTGGGGGGGGTATTTAATTATTAATGGCAACTTTGGGGGGAACAAGATAACACATTTATATGCTTCAAAGTACAAAACATACGCTAGTTAGGTACTGTGGTGCACACATGTACTGCCCAGGAGGCTCAGGCAGGAGGATCTCAAGGTCAAGGCTAGCCTAGGCAACACAGTGAGATGTCTCAAAGTCAAAAACAAAAAGTACTGGGAGCCTAGCTTGATGGCACACGCCTGTAATCCCAGCAGCTTGGGAGGCTGAGGCAGGAGGATCACAAATTCAAAGCCAAACTCAGCAATTTAGCAAGGCTCTAAGCAACTTAGCAAGACCCTGTCTCAAAATAAAAAACAAAAAAGGGGGGCTGGGATTGTGGCGCAGTGGTAGCGTGCTCACCTAGCACGCGTGAGGCACTGGGTTCGATCCTCAGCACCACATAAAAACAAAGATATTCTGTCCACCTAAAACTAAAAATAAATAAATAAATATTTAAAAAAAAAAAAAAAACAAACAACAAAAAAGGTTGAGGATGTGGCTCAATGGTTAAGCACCCCTGGGTTCAATCCCCAATACTGAAAACAATTGTAACACAAATGTATGATTTTAAACTCTTGTACAACAAAATTAGTATCTTTTCCCTTTTGGAGCAGGGAGACTAAAATCTAAAAATAAATAAGCCCTGAAACACATGGATGATTTTTAGCTTTCCCTGTGAAAGAAATTTCTACAAGGCCCTGGCCCCCTGTCCTCATCCCAGATGTAACAGTGTCTTTCTAGAGCTTAGTCTATTTGTTTCAGTGCTCCTGTGCGATATCTGTATCTTTTTAAAGCTGCTTGGGCTGGTTTAATGAGAAAACTGGTAGGGTTCCACAGTGGAATACTATGTAGTCTTTTAAAAAGATGAAACAGTTCCAGCCTTGCTAGTGGGCAACACTGTCCAATTATGTTGTTCTGTGACATACTGAACAGTGTGTGACAAGATTAGGTTAGGTGCCTGGGTGTGGTTCAGTGGTTCAGCACCAGCTGAGCATGTGCCAGGCGTTGGGTTCCATCCCCAGCAAGAGAGAGATGAGGTTAGTTACAAATCTGCTTGTGTCTGCCTGCACTATGCAGTGTCTCAGAAGAGAGAAAAGGGAAATTGGTGAGAGGAACTTCCCCCAAGGATATAGGTGAGAGGGACAGTGATTTTTTTTAGCCTAAACTGAATTTTTTTTTCCTTTTTTTAGTACTGAGGATTGAACCCAGGGGCACTTTGCCAGTGAGTCACATCCGCAGCCCTTTTTATCTTTTATTTTGATACAAAGTCTCACTAAATTGCTTAGGGCCTCCCTAAGTTGTTGAGGCTGACCTTGAATTTACAATCCTCCTGCCTCAGCCTCCTGAGTCACTGGATTACAGATGTGCACCGCTGTACCCAATTCTGAAATGAAATTTTGATTTTTTTTTTTTTTTTTTGTACTGAGAATTGAACCCAGGGATGCTTAACCACTGAGCCACATCCCCAGCCCTGAAATTTTGATCTGGATAAGTGTACAGGTTGCTTAATGTAAATAAATTTGCCCATAGCTTCCTTCATCAAACATTCATTGAACCAGTGCTGTGTGCCAAGTTCTGTTCGCAACCCTGAAGACACAGCAGTGGACAGAACAAAGTGCCCTCGTGGAACTGACATTCTAGAAAAGGAGACAAATGAGAACTAAGATGAATGATTGGGAAATACTTAGAAGATCCAATAAGGGTTCTGGAGAAAAATTAATTGTGCAAGAGGGGTGGGAGTGATCTCTAGGGTCTGAGGTGGGTTTGAGATTTAAAGTATGGGGATCAGAGAGGGTCATCCTGACAGGTGACCGAAGGAGCAAAGGAGCTATGAGGAGTGTTTCAGGCCAAGTGCATGCAAAGGCCCTGTGGTAGGAGCATGTCTGGAGCAATGAGGAGGCCCATTTGGCTGGAGGAGGTAAAGACAGAGGGGAAAGAGCAGAGAGTTCAGGGCCTTGTTGGACTTTTGTTCAGAAATAGGTGAGGCTCAGTGAGAATCTTGGGCAAAGAAGGGATGTGGTCTGACTCTGGTCTTCACAGGCTCCCTCTGGCCTCTATGGGGTCCAATGGCGGAGTTAGGAGGCCATAGCAATAGTCACAGATGTGAATCATCTGATTCCAAGGTGTAAATAAGAGAACACATCTAGATGGGCAAAGTGGTGGACAACTGTAATCCCAACTATTGGGGAGGCTGAGGCAGGAGAATGGCAAGTTCACAGCCAGCCTAGGCAACTTAACAAAACTG
>CM053413.1:6889913-6920032 GCA_028644305.1 Xerus rutilus
GGCAAGTTCAAAGTCAGCCTCAGCAACTTAGCGAGACTCTGTCTCAAAATGAAATATAAAAAGTGTTGGGGATGTGGCTCAGTGGTTAAGTGCCCTTGGGTTCAATCCTCGGAACCAAAAGAAAAAAAAGTATACAATGGTATGGACCCCGAGGCTGCTGTGAGAGCTCAGTGAGCTAATGCGGGCACAGCCCTTGGTCATGAGCTAAGAGAGCGTGGTAAATGCCACTTTGGGGATTATTCACATAACACGGAGTTCAAGAGTATAGTCAGAAGCAGTGTTCATATCCCAGCCCCAGTGCCCACGCGACCCTGAGCAAGTGTCCTGAAGCTTGCTATTTTTCCTTTCTTCCTTCTTTTTGTCTTTCCTTTCTTTTCCTCTCTCTCCTTCTCCCCCCTCCCTCTCTTTCTTTTTTTGGTACTGGGGATTGAACCCAGGGGTTCTTTACCACTGAGCTACATCTTTTGCCTTTTTTATTTTTTTTTTATTTTGAGAAAGGATCTCGCTAAATTGCTGAGGCTGGCCTTGAACTCAGGCTCCTCCTGCCTCAGTCTCCTGAGCCACTGGGATTACAGGCATGCACCACCACATCCTACTTAAGCATGTCTGTGTCTCAGTTTCTTCACTGGGCCATCTGCCCCCAGAGCATCATTGTGAAGATTAAACATTCTTGGAAGAAAACATCTTGTTCAGTGCCTGTTGCATATAGTAGGCACTCTTTTTTTTTGTTGTTAGTATTTCTAAGCTTCTCTACACAGATGTTTTCCTCAAAACCTTTGTCAAAGGGACTTGTTTGAGCAGCTGGGATGCTCATTACTTAGGGACAAACTTCTGGGAGGGTGGGGCTGCCGGCCTGGCTGTGTGGGTGAGGCCTTGGGCCACTGCAGCCCTTGGGGACTTGGCTGATGTCCGGAAGCTGTGGGGGCTGGGTGGCATCTGATGTCCTGGCACAAGCATTGTGTTGGGGCAGCCTGTGTCAGTTGGCCTGATCTAACAGCCCAACTTCCAATTCCCTCTCCTCCACTATTCCTTTCTCAGAGTCTTGGTCCAGTTTCTGTTGCAAATAACATCAAACCATAAACTGGGAAAGTTATAAAGAAAAGTTGACTTAGCTTGTAGTTCTGTTCCAAGGTGGAGGGACTGCATCTGCCCGTCTTGCTGGCAGAGTCCCCTAGTGACACAGGGAGAGAATCACATGGCGAGATAAGGGAGTGCACCTATTTAGAATCTCTTTCTCTTCCCGTGCTGTGGATGGAACCCAGGGCCTCTCATGCACTGCAAGCCCTGAGCCACTGAGCCACTGGGAGCTGAACCCAGGGTGCTCTACTCCTGAGCCACGTCTCTTTTTGGGGGGAAGGGTACCAAGGATTGAACTCAGGGGTACCCAACCACTGAGCCACATCCTCAGCCCTATTTTGTATTTTATGGCTCAGTTGCGGTGTACTCCTGAGTTCAGTCCCCGGCACCAAAATAAATAAATAAATAAACAAACAAACAAATAAATAAGTGTGGTGCTTGCCTGTAATTGCAGCAGCTCAGGCTGAGACAAGAAGATTGCAAGTTCAAGGCCAGTAGCAGCAACTTAGTGAGGCCTTAAGCAACTTAATGAGATTCAGTCTCAAAATAAAAGGGGCTGGGGTGTGGCTCAGTGAGAGTGCTTGCCTAGCATGCATAGGCTCTATATTCAATCCCCAGCACAGAGGATGAAAAAAGAAAAAAAGAAAAACCAGCAGCAGCAGCAGCTATAACAGACAGAATACTAGCCCCCAAATAAGTCCCCATGGTAATTTCTGGAACCTGAGTATATGTTAGTTTACATGGCAAAAATGGGACTGAAGATGAATTTAAACTAAGGATCTTAAAGTGGTAGGTTATTCTGGATAATCCAGGTGGACCCCAGGGCTCTTGGACAAGAGTCCTTATAAATGAATGAGGGAGGTGGGGAATCAGAGAAGGACATGTGACAATGGAAGCTGGCATGGGTTTGAGGCGATTATTAACTTTAAAGATGGTCGAAAGCCTGCTGTGCTGGTGCATGCCTGTAATCCCCGCTAATCCCAGCTACTCAAGAGGCTAAGGCAGGAGGATTGAAAATTCATGGCCAACTTGGACAGTCGAGCAAGACCTTGTTTCAAACTAAAAATTTTTAGGAAAGGGCTGGGTATGTAACTCAGTGGCATATCAGTTGCCCAGCATGTGTAAGACCCCAGATTCCGTCTCCAGTACATGCAAAAAATAAAGATGATAAAAAATGAAGCTTCTAGCTGGGCGCAGTGGCTCAAGCCTGTAATTCCAGCACTTAGGGAGGCTGAGACAGGAGAATCGCGAGTTCAAAGCCAGCCTCAGCAACAGCGAGGTGCTAAGCAACTCAGTGAGACCCTGTCTCTACATAATACACAAAGTAGGGCTGGGGATATGGCTCAGTGGTTGAGTACCCCTGAGTTCAATCCCCAGTACCAAAAAAAAAAAAAAAAAAATGAAGCTTCTAGAACCTGGAATCAATTCATCCCTAGAATCTCAGAAGACTCTAGAGAATATAGAATCCTCAGAAGACATGGACACTTGATCACAGCCTAGGGAGATGCATATTGGACTTCTGATTTCCTAAACTGTAGGATAATTGGCTGGGGGTTCATCTTGTGGGAAATCAGAAGTCCAATATGCTGTACAGATGAAATGAGGTCAACTCTGTGACTTTATTTATTTTTGGTACTGGAGATTGAACCCAGGGATGCACTATCACTAAGCGGCATCCCTGACCCTTTTTATTTTTTATTTGGAGACCTCTAACTCAGGTCCTCCTGCCTCAGCCTCAGCTTAGATTACAGGCATACCCGCCACTGCACTTGGCAACTGTATAACATTTTAGAAATTGCCCGGCCCATGGCAAACATCAGGAAAATGGGGACATGAGTGCTCTTCTGATGGTATCTTCCAGTGTGCTTGCACAGATTTGTTCAGCAAATTCCCCATCCGGCAGGCTTTGGATTGGGCTCAAGTAAAAACCATTAGTATTTGCCGCTCCCTTCCCTTCATCCCCACCCAGTAAGTTTCACAGGAGCTAATGGAACACATCAGATGGCAAGGTCAATGTTCCCTCTTATGTTTCCTGAGAGCCCATAGGGCCAGGACTGGAGCCAACCCTATCTGAGGTGTTCCTCTGCATTTTTAGCTCCATCTCACAGAGCGGTGATTCATGTGCATCCAGCAAAATCCTGCTGCCCCACCCATGGCACTAAATCCTCAGGTTTGGCAATCTTTCTCTGACTGAAAGAGCTGTCTGAGACCACCCGGGTATCTCCTTTCCCTAGTGTGGCCTCCTCATGCTCAAACACCCTCAATGGCTCATACTTGACCAGTCAAATCTAGATTGGAGATGGACCTCTTTGGTGACAGGTAAACTGCATCCTCTCCCCGAGCCTTCATTTTCTCTGCCTTAAAATGGGTTAATAGAAGCCAGGTGCGGTGCACGCCTGTAATCCCAGCACTTAGGGAGGCTGAGACAGGAGAATCGCGAGTTCAAAGCCAGCCTCAGCAAGGGCGAGGCGCTAAGCAACTCAGTGAGACCCTGTCTCTACATAAAACAAAATAGGGCTGGGGATGGGGCTCAGTGGTTGACTGCCCCTGAGTTCAATCCCCTGCACCAAAAAAAGAAAGAAAAAAAAATGGGTTGATAGAGTCTCCATTATGGCAAAGAGGCTCTGAAAGGTATTGAGACCTCCTGGGTCAACACTGTAGATTGTTTTTTTCTTCCTTGTGATGCTAGGGGTTGAACCCGGGATCTCATGCAGGCTAGCCAAGCGCTTTACCTTGCTACACACCAGCCCTTTCTGTTTTATGTAGAGACAGGGTCTTGCTGAGTAGTCCGGGCTGCCTTCAAACTTGCGCTCCTCCTGCCTTACCTATCCAAGTCGCTGTGTAAACGAAAGCTTGGCCCTTGCCCCCAATGCCAATTAATACCAATTTAATAATGAGGAGAGTTTTAAGAAAAAGGAAAAAGTTGTTTTATTGCTTTGCTAGCAAAGGAGCAACACTGAGGACTCCCAGTGGGACTCCCGTCCCAGAGGCTGTGATTCTGCCCATCAGGAGGAACAGGGGGATTTTAAAGGAGCTATTCAAAGGCTACATTCCTGGTGTGCCCTGACCCGGGGTCCCAGGGCACCCTGATGGTGTATTAGGATTTACTTGTTAATTTGGGAGATATTCACTTCCTAGATTTTCTGGCCGACCTCTCCTTCCTATACAGCACAGATAACTCCAGGTAATCTTGTTCCAGGCTCCCAGGTTAGGGAGGGGAGAGGGAGAAGAGGAAAAGGAAAATATTTCCCTTTTAAAAATAAGCCTCGAAGCTATATTCAACAGGTGAAGTGGGGCTGGGGCTGTAGCTCAGTGGTAGAGCATTTGCCTCACAGGTGTGAGGCACTGGGTTCGATCTTCAGCACCACATTAAAAAAATACATAAAGCAGCCGGGCGTGGTGGCGCACATCTGTAATCCCTGCACTTTGGGAGGCTGAGACAGGAGAATCGCGAGTTCAAAGACAGCCTCAGCAATGGCGAGGCACTAAGCAACTCAGTGAGACCCTGTCTCTACATAAAACACAAAATAGGGCTGGGGATGTGGCTCAGTGGTCCAGTGCCCCTGAGTTCAATCCCTGGTACCAAAAAAAAAAAAAATACATAAAGCTATTTTTTTTAAGAAAAGATGAAGTGGACCACTGTTACAGCTGGACTACAGGCATGTGCCACCACTCAGCCCCCCCAAATTGTCTGTTTTTAACCACTGAGCCACATCCTCAGCCCTGTTTTGTGTTTTGTTTAGAAGACAGAGTCTCACTGAGTTGGTTAGCGCCTCGCCATTGCTGAGGCTGGCTTTGAACTTGGGATCCTCCTGCCTTAGTCTCTTTAAGTGCTGGGATTACCATAGCTAAATTGTCTGTTTTTATGTGGCTGCTACCCCTATGGCAGGCTGTAGATATTCCAGCTGACACCAGAAACTTCTGGTAATCTCTTATCTCTCCTCCCACAGGCCTTTCTGCTCTTACCTCCTATCACAAGGTAGATGTTTCTCCTGTGTTTTTCTTCTCATACTTGTAATACTTCTGTTTTTGTATATTTGCATGATTAATCCATGTGGAATTTATTTTGCTATGCATTTGAGGGTGAGGTTAAATTTATTTTCCTCCCAGTGTGCATCAGAGCTACTGACCAAAGGATTTGTCCTCTCCTTGAAGACTGAGAATTCCACTTTTGTCATGTATTAAATTATTTTAGCTAGGTGCGGTGGTGCAAGCCTTTAATCCCAGCACTTAGGGAGGCTGAGACAGGAGAATCGTGAGTTCAAAGCCAGCCTCAGCAACAGCGAAGCACTAAGCAACTCAGTGAGACCCTGTCTCTACATAAAACACAAAATAGGGCTGGGGATGTGGCTCAGTGGTCGAGTGCCCCTGAGTTCAATCCCTGGTACCAAAAAATAAATAAATAAAGCTATTGTGTGCATCTACAATTAAAAAAAATTTTTTTTTAAAATTAAAAAGGCCTGGGAATGTAGCTCAGTGGTAAAGAGCACTTGGGTTCAATCCCCAATCCTCCCCCCTCAAAAAAACAAACAAACAAAAAACCAACCCTGCACATTGATAACTCTAAGCTGCACTTCTCAGTCTTAGTTCTATCTATATGGATTATATATAGTGGTTATTCATTCATCAAACCCTTACTGAGGTCCTGTTTTTGCCATGTGCTATGCTGGTCCCTGGAGACAGCTATGACCAAAAGCTACAACTCCCTGCCCTTTTCAGCCAGGAGGCAAGGGGGCACACACCTAACCAATAAGTAAAAGATAGTGATAAGAGACAGTATTTAAAAGGCAGCAGAGCTGGCTCGGAGGCAAACACACACACCCAGTCCTAGCGATGCTAAGGCAGGAGGATCTCTTGAGCCCAGAGACTTCAGGCCAACCTTGGCAACGTATGGAGACCTTGGCTGTAAAAAATGTTCACATAAAATGAATGTGATGAGATAGAAAAGAAAAGGGTCCTGTTTCATCTATTTGTTTATTTCCTTATTTTTTTGTGTGTGTTAGTGAGGATGGAACCCAGGACCTTGTGCTCACTAGGAATGTGCTCTACCACTGAGCTATACTGTTTAGATACGGTGAGCAGAGAAAACCTCTCCAAGGAGATATTTCAGCAGAAGCCCGAAGGAGGTGCTACACATAGACATCTGGAAGAAAAGTTTCTATGCAGAGGGAACAGAGCCACCAGTGCAAAGGCCCTGAGGTGGGACCATGCTTGGTGATTTTGTGGTACAGCCAGGAGGCTGGTGAGACTGGAAGAAAAGTTTCTATGCAGAGGGAACAGAGCCGCCAGTGCAAAGGCCCTGAGGTGGGACCATGCTTGGTGATTTTGTGGTACAGCCAGGAGGCTGGTGAGACTGCACACAGCAAGCAAAGAGTAGAGTGGAAGGAGACCAGGACAAGGAAGAGGGCACTATGAGGCATTCCGCTCTTCCTCAGAGCAAGGTGGAGGTCACAGAGGGTTCTGAGCAGAGGAGGGTGCACCCTGATTTAGGTGTTCACAGGCGCCTGCTGTGGAGAGGACAGACTGTGGAGGCTGGACAGGGTGAGGGTAGCAGCCAGGAAACCAGGAAAACCAGGTGGAGGTGCCTGAACTGGTCCAGGCAGGACATGACCAGCTGTGGGACAGGGGTAGGGGCTAAGAGGGGCGAGCAGAAAGCTTGGTTCTGGATAGGTCTGAAGGCAGGGCAGATGTGACAGAGACAACTCCATGTTTCTGGCCTGAGCTTCTGGAAGGACGGAGCTGCCATTACCATGTCTGGGCAGATTGAGGGACAATCAGTGCTTTGAATGCGACCTTGCTGAGCATGAGGTGACAGTGGGACCTCCGTGTAGAGAGGAGGGAGGTGCCTCACAAATGTGCAGCTGGGGGTGAGGCCTGTTTGAGGAAGCAGGCATTTTGGAGTTGTCAGTGAGGACCCTGTAGGTGGGGTCTTGAGTCTGAGTGCCCCCCAGGGACCAGGTAGCCAGGAACAGATGAGGCTTGTGGCCTGGGACAGGGCTGATCTCTGTCCACTCCCCAGACTGGATGGGGTGGGACTTGCTGGCCTTAGGGCTGGCAGGGACTTCAGGAACCACAGGGTTTCTTTGGGAGTCCTGGTCACCCAAGGGCATGGCTTGACGCCTTCCGCCTCGCCTGTTTGCTGAAGCCTGTGGTCCAGGGGTCAGGCACGGCCTTCTTAGCTGGAGGCCACTGAGGGAAGTGGCCTTTTCTCTAGGGGCAAACTAAGTCAGTGACCAGTTGTTTGACTGAGGTAGCAACTACTACAATAATGGAACACCAAATGTACACGTGTCACCACACTGATTATATACCCCAGCTTGCTGAATACACCCCTATACGGACTGCATAGTACCATGATAACTGCTGGGCTGTACTGTATACAGCTGGCCTCCAAGAGCAGATTGGGAAACCTTGTTGTGTGGCCGGTCTATAGTCCAAGCTATTGGGGAGGCTGAGGGAGCCTGGAGCCTCAGAGGGAGACCCTGTCTCAAAAAAAAAAAGTAAAATAAATAAAACTCATGCACTAGTTTGAGTTTTCAACCCCAATACTCATAGTTGGTCGTTTGGGCCCAGCCATCTGCCAAACCTCCTTTGCCTCAGTTTCTACACCTGCACAATGGAACAGCAGAGGCGCCCCTTCCGGGCTGGAAAGTGTTCCCTGCGGTGTGGCTTGGTGGGTGGCAGGAGGGTGGGCTGAGGCCCCAGGTGAAGCCACGAGGTTCCCGGGTGGGGGCTGGGCCGTGTGGGGGGCGGGGAGGGCTAAATCCGGCGGTTGGTGAGTGGCGGGAGCAGCTGCGGCCCGGATCGGCCCCTCTTCCGTCCCTCCCCTCCGTCCCTTGGCTCCGGCCGGTCTGACCGGTTTGGGCCGCCCAGCCTGGCACTTGGCTGGGAGGAGCCGCGGCCCGTCGCTCGCTCGCTCGCTCGCCCGGTGTCTCTCTCGGGACGTCTGCGCGTCCAGACCCGGGGACTGAGAGGGCGCGGGAGCGGGCGGGCGCCGTCGGGGCCGGGCCGCAGGGATGGGGGCCGAGCGGCAGGATTACTACGGGAAGCACGGTAGGCTGAGCCCGTCCCGCACTGGCTGCTCGCGGGGCGCCCCGGGAGGGCAGCGAGACCCCTGGAGCGAGGGGCGGAATTGCAGATCCCGCCGCCCGCGCCCAGTTCCCTCCAGAGCCTCCTCTCCTACGATCCTCCAAACTCCCTTCCGCCAAGGACCCGCTCGTGTAGCCCCCTCCGCTGCAGAAGCCCCCGGCCCCCACGTCACCTTGAACCTCCCGCCCTTCCTGGTTCCCCACCTCTGCGCGGCCGCCCGCTGATAAATCTCACTGTTAACAATTAGGGGCTCTCGGGCCCCTCGCTGTTGGTGTGCACTGACTGGGGACTTGGGTGTGGTGGCCTGGAGGTACAGCGATGCCAAAAATTTGCTCTAGGGTTCTAAATTTTACTCCTTGCCCACGCAGAGCACACCTAGGGTCATCTGGGGCAATAGGTTTCCCAGCCTTTTCTTAGTTCAGATCTTCTGATCCACCCAGCTTAATCCTATTGACTTTCAGGAACACCCCAGAAGTACGATCCTACCTTCAAAGGACCCATTTACAACAGGTAAGGGCTCTGGATTCCTGGCAGCAGGGGATGCTGTCCCTGCTTATACCGCCCCAACTCTTATATCTGCACCCCTCCTTTCTGTTCTCTAATACACTGGCGATAAATATTTGCAACCTGATAGAAGGACTGATTTCTGTAATATACAAAGAAGTCCTTACAGATTTTTTTGTGGGGAGGTACTGGAGATTGAACCCAAGGGCACTCTACCACTGAGCTACATCCCCATATCTTTTTTTTTTTTTTTTTTTTTTTTTTTTTTTAAATTTTTTTGTAGATGGACACGATGTCTTTATTTTATTGCTCTGTATGTGGTGCTGAGGATCGAACCCAGGGCCTCACGCATGCGAGGCAAACGCTCTACCGCTGAGCCACAATCCCAGCCCCCCCATATCTTTTTATTTTATTTTTTTTTTTGCTTTGAGACAGGATCTCACTAAGTTGCTTAGGGCCTCACTAAGTTGATGAGGGCAACCTCGAACTTTTTGCAATACTCCTGCCTCAGCCTCCCAAGGCACGGGGATTATAGGTGTGCACCACTGCACGTGACTACATTTCTTCTCTTCGTCTTTTTTTTCCTTCTCTCCATCTTTTTTTTTTTTTGTACTGGGGATCAACTTTTCCACTGAGCTACTTTTCCAACCTCACAAATGGATTTTTAAAAATAAGCAAAAGATGGGATCAGATCATTGACAGAACAAGCAGCACAGTGAACAATGAACTTAAGCAAAAATATTCAACGGCAGGAAAAAAATGAAATAAAGGAATGGAATTTAAAACAATACCAGAGCTTATTTTCCCACCAGAGATTAGCACAGATAAAAGATTGACACATATGCTACTCTGAAATTAATTGGTACAGTTTTTATTAATTTACTTTTTGCAATACTGGGGATCCAACCTGGGACCTCACAAATGGCTAGGCAAGTATTCTACCTCTGAGCTCCATCCCTAGCCCTGATCTTTTATTTTGAGGCAGGTTCTCACTAAATTGCTCACACTGACCTTGAATTTGAGATCCTCCTGCATCAGTTTCCAGAGTAGCTGGGATTATAGGTTTGCATGCACCACCAAGCCCTGCTAGACTTTATTTATTTTTGAGATAGGATCTTGCCATATTCCCCAGGCTGGCCTAAACTCCTAGGCTCAAGTGATCTTCCTGGGTAGTGGGGACTACAGATGCATACCTCTGTAACTGGTTGGTACAGTCCTTTGGGGAAGTAATTGAAAATGTAAAGTTTCTACCTTCTTTTCCCCTCTGGTACTGGGGATTGAATTCAGGGCTGCTCTACCACTGAGTCACACCCCCTACTCTTTTTCTTTTTTATGACAGAGTCTCTCTAAATTGCCTAGGCTGGCCTTGAATTTGTGATCCTCCTGCCTCAGCCTCCTGAGTCTCTGGGATTACAGGAGTGCGCCACTGTGCCCAACTGGAATATAAAATTTTCTTAACGTGAATCTCTTTTTTCCCAAACCTTTAATTCTTCTTCTTTTTTTTCTTTTTTGTCTTAGGTTTGTTTGTTTGCTTTTTGCAGTAACCCAAGGCCAGGGGCATGCTAGGCTACCACGCTACCACCCTACCACTAAGCTACATTCACCCCCCTAAATTTTAGTTCTAGGGAAAAAAATTCCCAATAAACCTTGCCCATATGGACAACATATTACTAGAAATTGCTGGTAACGATGTGGTAAAATAGCAGAAGAGATGGTGCATGCTTGTCATCTAGCCACTCAGGAGGCTGAGTCAGGAGGATGGCACATTCAAGGCCAGCCTCAGCCACTTAGTGAGGCCCTAAGCACTTTAGCGAGACCCTGTCCCAAAACACAAAATAAAAGATGAAAAGGACTGGTGATATAACTCGGTGGTAAAGTGTCCCTGTATTCAATTCCCAGTACCAAGAAAAAGAAAATGATGTGGGAAAATGGATGCTGAAGCACAGGAGAGCTACACATTGCTGTCGTAACCTCTCTTGAGGACAGCGTAGCATTTAAACATCAAAACAAAATGCAGCCAGGTGGTGGCTCACGCTTGTGATCCCAGCACTTTGGGTGGCTGAGACAGGAGAATCACGAGTTCAAAGCCAGCCTCAGCAATGGTGAGGCGCTAAGCAACTCAGTGAGACCCTGTCTCTACATAAAACACAAAATAGGGCTGGGGGATGTGGCTCAATGGCCAAGTGCCCCTGAAAAAAAAAAAACCCACATAAAATGCAGATGCCCTTTGGCACAGCATTCAAGCTACTCAGGAAAATGAATGTTATGCATGGAAACAGGTATATAAGGGCCAGATGGACCCTTGCCCTGACATTCTCCCTCTGCTCCCAGGGGTTGCACAGATGTCATTTGCTGCGTGGTCCTTCTTCTGGCCATTGTGGGTTATGTGGCCGTGGGTATCATAGGTGAGTAGAGAAGAGTGGGAGGGGACAGTGCAGCCTCTGGGGCAGGGTAGGCCTGGTATTCAAGGGTGGCAGTATCTCAGCACTGCTGAATCTCTCCACAGCTTGGACCCATGGGGACCCTCGAAAGGTGATCTATCCCACTGACAGCCGTGGGGAGTTCTGCGGGCAGAAGGGCACAAAAAATGCGTGAGTGGGCTTCCCCTGGTGGGCAGAGGGGCTTCATGAGAACAGAGGAGATGGTTCTAGGCATTTCCCGTCTGGTCCATTGTTAATCCAGTCTATAAGTGCAGTCATCCCTCAGCGCCTGAGGGTGGTTTCTTCCAGGACCCCCTGCAAAATGTTTGGATGCTCCGGTCCCATATTAAAGGATAGTATTTGCATAGGCTCAAGGCACATCTTTCAGTAGACGTTAGCATCTCTGATCGTTGAAGATGACAGTGCAGAGTACAATGTAAACGCTACATGAGCTGTTGGTGTACTGTATTGTTAGACAACAATAAGAAAGAGAAGTTTGCACGTGTTCCTTTTTTTTGCACGTGCAAGTGCTGGGGACCCAGCCCAGGGCTTCAAGTTTGTACCCTCTACCACAGAGCCATGCCCTGGGCCTCTGAGCCTCCTTTTCTTCTTCCCTATAAGGAGAATTAAAACATTTCTGCCTTCAGGGGCCTGTTTCAAGTTAGAAGATCTAAGACCTGAGCAGAACGTGGATAATGTCTGTCGTGGAAGAGCTGCTGCTGCAGTTTATTTATTTACTTTAAAATATTTTTTGAGTTATTGATGGACCTTTATTTTCTATTTATTTATATGTGGTGCTGAGAATCAAACCCAGTGCCTCACGCATGCTAGGCAAGCGCTCTACCACCAAGCCACAACCCTAGCCCTGCAGTTTATTTTTGTTTGTTTGTTTTTACTGAGGATTGAACCCAGGGACTCTACCACTGAGCCACATCCCCAGTCCTTTTGAATTTTTATGTGGAGATAGAATTTTGCTACGTTGCCCAGGCTGGACTTAAATTTGCCATCTTCTTGCCTCAGCCTCCCAAGCAGCTGAGATGACAGGGGCCTGGCTTTCAGTTTTCATTGGTTGTTTTCATAAAGGTTTTTATGTGGAGTGGTTGAGAAGTCCTGTTTCCATTCTCCCTTGTCCAACCCTAGGAACAAGCCCTTCCTTTTCTACTTCAACATCGTGAAGTGTGCCAGCCCCCTGGTCCTGCTGGAATTCCAGTGTCCCACCCCACAGGTAACTTGTCCCCTCCTTTCCCCTTTAATCTCCTCGTTCACTTTCTGTGCCTCATGAATGCGGGATAGAACCTGTGTCCTGAGTGGGGATCTGATGTCTGTGTTGACTGCGTCTGCTGTGGTCTTCCTGCCCCCAGATCTGTGTGGAGAAGTGCCCCGACCGCTACCTCACCTTCCTGAATGCTCGAAACAGTCGGGACTTCGAGTACTACAAGCAGTTCTGTGTTCCTGGCTTCCAGAACAATAAGGTGAGCAGGAGGCTGCCCTGGGAGTTCAGGCATACATCTAGTGGTGCCCGCCTGGGGGATTGTCCTCTTCCCTCTCCTCTCTCTTGGCAGGGTGTGGCCGAAGTGCTTCGGGATGGTGACTGCCCTGCTGTCCTCACACCCAGCAAACCCTGTGAGTCTGGAGTTCATAGGCCAGGGGCGGGGGGGTGGGGGAGGGTCTGTAGGGCTCATCCTGACAGCTCATGTCCCCTGTTTCTTGCAGTGGCCCGGCGATGCTTCCCAGCCATCCATGCCCACAAAGGGGTCCTCATGGTGGGCAACGAGACGACCTATGAAGATGGGCACGGCTCTCGGAAGAACATCACAGAACTGGTGGAGGGTGCCAGGTGAGGATCAAGACCCCACGCTGGTGTCACACTGCGCTGGCTAGGAGAGGGCATGCCCTGGGACGGGAGGGGTGTCTGACCTGAGCCTTTTCCACCTTCCCCCAGAAAGGCCAATGGGGTTCTGGAGGCACGGCAGCTGGCTATGCGGATATTTGAAGACTATACTGTCTCTTGGTACTGGATTGTCATGTGAGTTAGAGGGAGGTGGCTCCCCACTGGCTGCCCCATCTGAGGCTCTTGTGGGATAGGATCTTCTAATGTCCTTATTTTATCCCCCAGAGGCCTGGTCATCGCCATGGTGCTGAGCCTCCTTTTCATCATCCTGTTGCGCTTCTTGGCGGGCATTATGGTGTGGGTGATGATCGTCATGGTGATTCTGGTGCTGGGCTACGGTGTGTCTCCCCCCTCTCTGTATCCACCCTAATCCTAAGGTCTATAAAATGCCCATGCCCTTTGACCTGTTTATAAGAGCAGTCGCTTGAAACCAGCCTCAGTGCCATCGATAGAGGACGGGTTAAATCCAGCTCTCTGGCTCTAGAGATGCAGCTTTTTGGCAGAATACTTGCCTAGCATGTGCACTGTCCCCTGTGCTTAGTCCCCAGTGCCACAAACAAAAGCAAGACTAAGGGCTGGGGGTGTAGCTCAGTGGTAGAGCACCTGCCTAGCATGGCCAAAGCCCTGGGTTCTGTCCCCAGGACGGCCCAAAACAAATAAATAGAAAACCAAAAATCAGCCAGGCATGGTGGCGCACACCTATAATCCCAGCACTTAGGGAGACTGAGGCAGGAGGATCACGAGTTCAAAGCCAGCCTCAGCAATGGCGAGGCGCTAAGCAACTCAGTGAGACCCTGTCTCTACATAAAACACAAAATAGGGCTGGAGATGTGGCTCAGTGGTCGAGTGCCCCTGAGTTCAATCCCTGGTACCAAAAAAACAAAAACAAAAACAAAAAAACAAAACAAAAATCTCTGGCTCTTTGCAGCCTTCCAAACCAGTACCTAGGTCAGTATTTTATCAACACCAAAAGGCATTCTCAAATAGGCTTTTTAGCTGGGGGATCAAATCCTGGCTCTGTCACTCCCTAGCTCTGTGTCCTTGGGCAAGTGACTAAGCCTCACTGTGCTTCAATTTCTTCTTCCAGTGTCATGGGGATAATTAGTATTTACTAGTTTGGAGGCTTAATGAGGAGACAATGGAAAGATAAAATCAGGGGAGGGGCTTGTGTAGAGCAGAACTGTGGAACCTGGAGTTCCCTCAAACCAGAGCTTTGTGTGCTGATGCTTCACTTGAACTTGGCAGTCCGATCTGAGAACACAGTATCCCAACGTTCATGTGAATAGTGGTTTTTGGCTGGCTGCTGGCATTTTAGGTTACTTGATTTTTTTTTTTTTTTTTTTTGTGTGTGTGTGTGGTTGTAGGTGGACAGAGTATCTTTATTTTTATGCGGTGCTGAGGATCGAACCCAGTGCCTCACGCATGGTAGGCGAGCACGCTACCACTGAGCCACAACTCCAGCCTCTTGATTTGTTTTAAATAACTGTATTTTACAATTGTATTTATTATTTATTTTTGCGGTGCTGGGGATAGAAACGAGCGCCTTGCATACGCCAGGATAGCATTCTACAGTTTTATTTTACAAAGAGCTAAGGGGGCCAGGTGAAAGCATCAAGATCACAAATTGAAGGCTGGTCTCAGCAACTTAGGCCCAAAGCAACTTAATGAGACCCTGTTTCAAAATTTAAAATAAAGAAAAAAAGATGGGATGTGGCTCAGTGGTTAAGCGCCCCTGGGTTCAATCCCTGGTACCAGAAGAAAGAAAAAGAAAATGTGGTGTATTTACACAATGAAGTTGGGGGGCTGAGATTGTGATTCTCTGCAGGAATATTTCACTGCTACATGGAGTATGCCCGACTGCGTGGTGAGGCCGGCTCTGACGTCTCCCTGGTGGACCTTGGCTTCCAGACAGACCTCCGGGTGTACTTGCACTTAAGGCAGACCTGGATGGCCTTCAGTGAGTTGAAGCCCCCTAATGCTGCCTCCTGTGGAGCCCTGGAAGTCGTGGGGAGCCTGAACAGCTCATGCTCTGCCCCTTACAGTGATCATTCTGAGCGTTCTTGAAGTGGTCATCATCCTGCTGCTCATCTTTCTCCGGAAGAGGATTCTCATCGCCATTGCGCTCATCAAAGAAGCCAGCAGGTGGGGCTGGCACTAGGGGACCTGGCTGGGTTTTTTCCTAAGGCTATTCAGGCCTTAATGCCAGTGTCATTGCTTTTCCCAGGGCCGTGGGATATGTCATGTGCTCCCTGCTGTACCCTCTGGTCACCTTCTTCCTGCTGTGTCTTTGCATCGCATACTGGGCCAGCACTGCTGTGTATCCACCTCCAGATCCCATTTCTGAAGCTTCGGGACAGGGCTGGATCATGGTGGTTATGGTGGGGGCGGGGGTGAGGATCCTTTCTCACAAGCCCCTGGGGTTCCCAGTCCCAGATTTCAAGTTCCTTAATGATCCTCCAGCTTCCTGTCCACCTCTAATGAAGCTGTCTATAAGATTTTGGATGATGCCACCTGCTCACTAGCTGGGAAAACCTGCAACCCTGAGGTGGGTGTTCCTGGGGTGGGGAGGGCAGGTATTGCGCCAGTAGCTCTCAGACATTTTGAAACCTCTCATCCCTACTTGGAGATCATGTGGCAGACATTTGGCACCTGCTGTGTGCCCTGTATCAGTGACATGGAGTTGAAGAGACCCCCACGCCTGGATCTGGCCGCTTTCCTGGACAAACTGGGAAGTGATACCCTTTGCCTTTCCCCTGTCCTGGGCGCTGAACCACACATCTT
This sequence comes from Xerus rutilus, assembly GCA_028644305.1. Classification (NCBI taxonomy): domain Eukaryota; kingdom Metazoa; phylum Chordata; class Mammalia; order Rodentia; family Sciuridae; genus Xerus; species Xerus rutilus. Next base: position 6,905,676 of record CM053413.1, read on the forward strand.
GTACCCCCTTCACTTCATGTCCTGTGCCTACACCCTTTTCTTGACCCCTATGATGACTGTTCTTATTTCTAGAACTCCTTCTTGTGTTCCATGAGTCCCTATCCTGAACCCCCTTGATGGCACCCTGACCCTCATGACTTCTGTTTTATCCAATGTTCTAACCTGACTGGCGACCCAGTGATGCCCAGAGCCCAGTTGAACTGCCCCTGTATTTTGACTTGGCCTTGTGTCCCTCCCCAGACCTTCCCTTCCTCCAATGAATCCCGCCTGTGCCCCAACGCCCGTTGCCAGTTCGCCTTCTATGGCGGTGAGTCGGGCTACCACCGCGCACTGCTGGGCCTGCAGATCTTCAATGCCTTCATGTTTTTCTGGCTGGCCAATTTCGTGCTGGCACTGGGCCAGGTCACACTGGCTGGGGCCTTTGCCTCCTACTACTGGGCCATGCACAAGCCAGACGACCTGCCGGCCTTCCCGCTCTTCTCTGCCTTTGGCCGGGCACTCAGGTAGTGCAGGGCTGGGATGGGTTGGGGTGGCGGCGATGTGGCCCAGCGGCTGACTATCTCCTCTGCCCATAGGTACCACACAGGGTCTTTGGCCTTTGGCGCCCTCATTCTCGCCATTGTGCAGATCATCCGAGTGATGCTTGAGTATTTGGATCAGCGCCTGAAAGGTGTGGCCCAGCCACAGCTGTTATTGGCTCTTGCTGGGGGCGGGGCTATGTGACCAGCTGGGGACTGGTTTCTGCTTGGGTGGTCAGTGAAAAAAACTCCTGGGACCACGGTTGGTTTCTGCCTGTTGGGGTGGGGAGCTGAGGGCTAATGTGATTGGTTGCTGTAACGGAGGGGCGGGTCCAAGAGGCCTTACCCACCATTGGCTCCTGGTAGGAGGGCGGGACAAGGCTGGCCCCCTTTTTTCTGAGAAGGGCTTAGGGCTGGGATTGGTTTACCTTGAGGTGAGGAGGCAGGACGATGAGCTTTCTGCTTGGGCTTGGGGACCGGGCCTATGTAGCAGTGTGTGTACTGATTGGGTCGTCGTGGGGGCGGGACTAAGGCTTTACAATGGGCTCACTCATTAGGGGCGGGGCCGACGGCTCCAGATGAAGTCTTCGGCTTATCTTGGAGAGAGAGTTCCTACTCCTTTATTTCTCTTCCAGCTGCAGAGAACAAGTTTGCCAAGTTTCTCATGACCTGTCTCAAGTGTTGCTTTTGGTGCCTGGAGAAGTTCATCAAATTCCTCAACAGGAATGCCTACATCATGGTGAGTGGACCGGACAGACCATGAATGAACTCAACCAGCTCCTGCCGGGTGAGTTCCCCACCCAGAGGGCCTGATCCTTCCTCCCTCCTTCCAGATCGCCATCTATGGCACCAACTTCTGCACCTCAGCTAGGAATGCCTTCTTCCTGCTCATGAGAAACATCATCAGGTCAGGGAAGACACCTTCCTCCCGTTGCCTCCCTTTCCCCGCGGTCCTCAAGCCAACATTCACACTTACCCCTCACTGTTTCCTACAGAGTGGCTGTCCTAGACAAAGTTACCGACTTCCTCTTCCTATTGGGGAAACTTCTGATCGTGGGCAGTGTGGGTGAGTGCCACCACCTAGCCTGTCAGAGTATGGGAGCCTGTTGGGAGTGACCTGTGAACTGCTGTCATGCCCCATCTCTTCTATGATAAATGTCATCTTGGGGGACTCTTTTCCTACAGCCAGAACTCTCAGCCATCTTTGTTTCTTGCCCCTACCTCCAGGGATCCTTGCTTTCTTCTTCTTCACTCATCGTATCAGGATCGTACAGGATACAGCACCACCTCTCAATTATTACTGGGTCCCAATACTGGTATGGAGATCTTTGGGGACAGATAAAGGTCTGGGGATGTGGAGGTATTGGGGCTTGCTTGGCCTCCTTTGGACAGATGTGGATGAAAGTCAGATGGTGAGGGATTGAATATTTATTCAGTCCACAGACATTGAGCACCTACTGCATACTAGGCACTGGCATGGAGAGGTCCTTTCCTTTAGAGGCTTTACAATTTAGAGGTGAATAGACATTAATCAAGAGTGATATTGGGGGGCTGGGACTGTAGTTCAGCAGTAGAGCACTTGCCTCGCGTGCATGGGGCCCTGGGTTCGATCCTCAGCACCACATACAAAGCAATAAAATAAAGACATTGTGTCCATCTACAACTAAAAAAAAAAATTAAAAAAAAAAAAAAGTGATATTGGAAGCCAGGTGCAGTGGTACAAGCCTGTAATCCCAGCACTTAGGGAGGCTGAGACAGGAGAATCATGAGTTCAAAGCCAGCCTCAGCAGCAGCGAGGCGCTAAGTAACTCAGTGAGACCCTGTCTCTACATAAAAACAAAAAATAGGGCTGGGGATGTGGCTTAGGGGTCGAGTGCCCCTGAGTTCAATCTCCAGTACCAAAAAAAAAAAAAGAGTGATATTGGGCTAGGCTTGATGGCACATACCTGTAATCCCATCAACTCTGGAGGCTGAGGCAGGAGAATTGCAAATTCTTGGCCAGCGTTAGCAACTAAATGAGGCCCTAAGCAACTTAGTGAGACACTGACTAAAAATAAAAAATAAAAAAGGCTGCAGAGATGGCCCAATAGTAAATCACCTCTGGTTTCAATCCATAATACCAATAAATAAACAAGTGAGTAATAGTACTAGTAAACCAGGTGAGGTGGCACATGCCTGTATTCCCAGTGATTCAGGAGGCTTAGGCAGGAGGATTAAAAGTTCAAGGCCAAGCCAGCACAGTGGCCCAAGCCTATAATCCCAGCGCTTAGGGAGGCTGAGACAGGAAAATCTCAAATTCAAAGCCAGCCTCAGCAACGGCGAGGTGCTAAGCAACTCAGTGAGACCCTGTCTCTACATAAAACACACAAAAAAAATAGGGCTGGGGATGTGGCTGAGAGGTTGAGTGCCCCTGAGTTCAATCCCTGTTCCAAAAAAAAAAAGTTCAAGGCCAGCCTTAGCAAATTAGCAAGGCTCTATGCAACTTAAGAGACCCTGTTTCAAAAATGAATAAAAGAGCCGGGTGCGGTGGTGCACACCTGTAATCCCAGCACTTAGGGAGGCTGAGACAGGAGAATCGCGAGTTCAAAGCCAGCCTCAGCAATGGCGAGGCGCTAAGCAAGCAACTCAGTGAGACCCTGTCTCTACATAAAACACAAAATAGGGCTGGGGATGTGGCTCAGTGGTCGAGTGCCCCTGAGTTCAATCCACAGTACCAAAAAAAAAAAAAAAAAAAAAGAATAAAAGGGCTGGGGATGTAGCTCAGTGGTAGAGTGCTTGCCTAGCATGCATAATCAAGACCTGGAGTTTGGTCCCCAGAACCTAAAAAAAAAGGGAGAGAGGGAAAACGATATTGGTGAGTATATGATTGCAATCTGGGACATGTCATTGGAATATCTACACAGTAGAGGGAATTATTAGGGTCTGTGGTGAAGGATCTGGGTAGGTTAAGGGGTCCAGGTGACTTCATCATGCAAGTACCACTGAATCTGAGATCTGAGATGTAGGTAATATCCAAGCAGAGGGAACAGCAAGTACAGAGAGGCCCTGAGGTGAGACTCTGTACCTGGAGCACTGAGGAGACCAGTGTGGTTGATGTGGAGAGAGTAAAGAGGTTATGATGAAGCCGGGCGCAGTGGCGCAAGCCTGTAATCCCTGCACTTAGGGAGGCTGAGACAGGAGAATCGCGAGTTCAAAGCCAGCCTCAGCAACAGTGAGGCACTAAGCAACTCAGTGAGACCCTGTCTCTACATAAAACACAAAATAGGGCTGTGGAGGTGGCTCAGTGGTCGAGTGCCCCTGAGTTCAATCCCTGGTACAAAAAAAAGGATGAGATGACGATAAGGAGGTGACAGGGCCTTGGATGGGTTGAGTCTCCATCCCAAGAGCAGTGCAGGTCTTGGAGCCCAGTGACCTAGACTTTTTTTTTTAATCTTAGTTCCTCTATTTGTTAATTCCAAGATGAGTAACTGGGCAAATTATTTAATCTCTCTAAAGTCAACTTCAGCCAACAAATGTTTATCAGACAGCTCCCAAGGCCCTAGGAGTCCTCAGATTGCTAGGGATATAGCAATAAATGCACCCACACTGTCTAGTAGGTAGGTGAGCGTTAAACCCACAATGCCCTAAAAACATGCGTAAAATTCAAGCTGAATTCAGGCCTGAGGTGGGGGCCACAGTGCCAGGAAAGCACAAAACAGAATCTAGGAGGCAGCTGCTGGAGTACGTGGTCCTTGAGATTTGCTATTTGAGATGAAAGCAGAAAGATGATGAGGCATGGATTACACGTAAGTCTGGACAGCAGCATGTACAAAGGCCCGGAGGCTGAAGAAAAGAACATGTGAGAGCTGGGCGCGGTGGCGCACGCCTGTCATCCCAGCACTTAGGGAGGCTGAGACAGGAGAATCGCGAGTGCAAAGCCAGCCTCAGCAACGGCGAGGTGCTAAGCAACTCAGTGAGACCCTGTCTCTACATAAAACACAAAATAGGGCTGGGGATGTGGCTCAGTGGGTTTTTTTTTGGTACCAAACCATGTGATACATGGGTGATGGGATCCTGTCAGCAGTGGTGAGAAGTTGTTATTCCCAAGAGGGCTTATCAGCAGGGGATTAACATGATCCCAGGCTGGGAAGGACATGGTAGGTAGGTGGTGTTGCTCTGGGCAGGAGCTATGGCAGCAACAGGCCATCTCCCCTCACTCAGACGGTGATCGTCGGGTCCTACTTGATTGCCCACGGTTTCTTCAGCGTCTATGGCATGTGTGTGGATACCCTGTTCCTCTGCTTCTGTGAGTGACCCCTCACCCCAGCCTTCATGGGGCCCCAACTCCCTCCTTCCCATGGGTCATGCCATCTCCCTTCAGTGGACACACATCAGCTATTGAGTGCCCTCTGCTTCCCCAGGTTGTCCCTTGTCCCAGGGCCCTAGCATGCCTTCCTGGCTTTGTCACCGCACAGAGCTGCTCCATCCTATGGTCCCCCAGCCTGGGATGCAGCCTGAGCACTCTGCCCCTGGGTCCTCAGCTTTGGAGTTTCTGGCTGTGTTGGGGGGCGGATCTGTGGCTGCCACTAACTCTGGTCTCTCCGTCTGTCTGTTCTTGTTTTTTCTTTTCTCTTCCTCTCCTTCATGCCTGCTGGCTTCCCCGTTCTTCCCCTGCCTCCCTTTTCCCCTCCTTTCCTGACTACCCCATTTCCCCCTGCCGGTTCCCGGGGGGCCCAGGTGAGGACCTTGAGAGGAATGACGGCTCTCAGGAGCGACCCTACTTCATGTCGCCCGAGCTGAGAGACATCCTGTTAAAGGGGAGTGCGGAGGAGGGCAAGCAGGAGGAAGTCGAGGAGTAGAGAGTGAGGGAGACTGGCGTGGGAGCCAGGTGTCCTCCCTGTAGGCCGGGGGTGGGGGTGCATGTGGGGGGCCTCCCTTGCCTGGGAGTGTGGGATCATGTAGTCCCTTCCCAAGCCCACTATAGTCTGCCCCTCTGGTCCTAGTGTGTCTTGCTTTCTAACCCTCTGAGGCTTCTCTATGGCCCTCATCCCCTCACGCTGTCCCCAAGGCCCCTGCCTGTGGACTCCTCTCATGCCACCTGCTCGGGCCTCTTTCTACAGTGGAGGATCTGGAGAGAAATGATGGATCAGCCGAGAGGCCTTACTTCATGTCTTCCACTCTCAAGAAGCTCTTGAACAAGACCAACAAGAAGCTGGCAGAGTCCTAAAGGTCCAGGCCTCCCCTGCCTCTCCAGAGCCCTCCAACTGGGTGCTTGGTTGGCAGCTTGGGTCAGTACCCCCAGCCCGTCGGACTTGCCTGAAGTCCTCACTGCCTCTCTGCCCCCTCTTCATGATCCAGTTACTGCCAGTTTCTGGGGATCTGGAGGATTTGGGGTATCTTCCCTATGCCAAGGGATGCTCAGAGTTTCCACAGCAGCCCTGCAAGACTGAGATGAAATGAGTCACTTTAGCCCTTACTGACCCGGATGGGGACAAATCCGGTGTAGACTCTTGACGTCTGGGATGGGAGGTGGCCAGACTTCTGCAGGCTCCTTCGTGCTTCCCGTCCTCTTCTTAGACCACAGTGGGACAAACAGTGGGAAGGATTGTGACTGTGTATGAGGGAGCAGCGGCTGCAGTGAGCTTGAGTTCCAAGTTCTCCTGCCTGCTCCAGCCGGGACTGAAATCCATCTCCATGGCTGAACAGTTGGCTCAAGGGCCACTGGATGCATTTCTTTATTATTATTTTTTAACCTGGACATGCATTAAAGGGTCTATTAGCTTTATTCTGTCTGTCTCCACAGCTGGGATGGAGCTGCCAGGGAGTGCCTTCATTTGTCCCCGCCCCTCCTGGGTGTGGCTGGGCTGGGAGCATGTGCATGCACGTGGAGTTGGGACCACAGAGGTGGTATTGGGGGATATTCATTGAGGAGAGCCCTTCATGGGAGGAGATGGCGCCAGATGGTTGGGAGTGGCAGCAGGAAATGGACTTGTGTGACCACCAGGGCACACTGAAGGAGATGCTAATGAGTGCTTAATGGAAACCAGCTGGCCAGTTGCCTGGCTGGAGAATTGGGCCCAATGTCCCCCACCCTCCTCTGCCAGTTATCGACACTGCTCTCTTTGTAAGAGAGAAAAGAAACTGAATCCACCCAAGGGATAGTTTTCAGGGGACAGGGGTGGGTGGGGCAGGTGCCCTGGGCTAACAGGGCCCTCTGCCCATTTGCCTGCCTTGGGGATCCTTTTGCCAAACTGTTGAACTCAGGGGACCTGGTTGTCTGGTTCCCCCTTTGCCTACCACATCCCGAGCAGCCCCCCAGCCCACACTTCATGCCTTTACCCATCGGCACTATCAGCACTATCCATCAGGATCTTGGAGAGGGAGAATTCCCAGCCTGTGGTCTCCTATCTCCTGTCCCTGCCACCAGCCGTCCCCATCCTGTCTGCCCAGCTCTGTGCATCTGTTAACTGCATTCCAACCACTAATAAAGTGCCTATTGTACAGGTCTGGGCCTGGTGTGTTTGTGGGGGGAAGGAGAGGATGGTAGGGAGAACCCCAGCTTCCAGTGCTCTGGAATTCTCAGTTAGGGAAGAAGGCAGGAATCCCACAGTCTGCTGGCCTTGATCTCACCCCAAATTCTTCCATTCAAGCTGCTCAAGTTTCTCCTGAAGGTGGTTGGCTGAAAAATGGCCCTTGGGCTGTGATCCCTGGAGTCCCGAAGGCAGCCACCTCCCACTCATCTCATTTTATGTCCTAGGCACATCACCGGGTCTTAGGCCCCACAGTCTAGCACAGCAGCTTTGGATCAGTCCTGCTCCCTGCTGGCTTGCTGCTGCCCCCTGGTGCCAGCTGTCATTACCTTCAGGCCATCTCCTGCTCCACAAGGTTACAATGTTAAATCCCCTCTGGAGTTTGTTTTTCTTCTTCTTCTTCTTCTTCCTTTTCCCCTTTCCTTCCTTTTTCTTTTCTTTTTCCTTTTTTGGTAATGCAGCTTGAATGCAGAGCCTTGAGCAGAGCTAGGCAAGTGCTGTACTGCTCAGCTGCACCTCAGTCCCTCTCCTCCTTTATTTTTGGTACCAGGGATTGAACCTAGGGGTGCTTAGCCACTGGGTCACATCCCCAGCCCCTTTTTAAAATTATTTATCTTTGGTTGTAGATACCTATATTTCATTTATTTTTATGTGGTGCTGGGGATCAAACCCAGTACTCACATCTGCTAAGTGAGCGCTCTACCACTGAGCCACAACCTCAGCCCAGCTCTTTTTATATATATATATATATATATATTGGTACTGGGGGTTGAACTCAGGGGTACTCGACCACTGAGCCACATCCCCAGCCCTATTTTGTGTTTTTTTTTTTTTTTAAATGTTTATTTTTTAGTTGTAGGTGACAGAATATCTTTATTTTATTTTTATGTGGTGCTGAGGATCGAACCCAGTGCCTTATGCGTGCTAGGCGAGCACGCTACCACTGCGCCATAATCCCAGCCCCATATTTTGTGTTTTATGTAGAGACAGGGTCTCACTGAGTTGCTTAGTGCCTCGCCATTGCTGAGGCTGGCTTTGAACTCGCAATTCTCCTGTCTCAGCCTCCCTAAATGCTGGGATTACAGACTTGAGCCACCGCGCCCGTCTTATATTTTATTTTGATTTATTTATTTATTTTTTTGGTACTGGAGATTGAACTCAGGGGCACTTGACCACTGAGCCACATCCCCAGCCCTATTTTCTGTTTTATGTAGAGACAGGGTCTCACTGAGTTGCTTAGTGCCTCGCCGTTGCTGAGGCTGGCTTTGAACTTGCGATTCTTCTGTCTCAGCCTCCCTAAGTGCTGGGATGACAGGCTTGCGCCACCATGCTTGGCTCCTCAGTCCGTTTTTTTTTTTGTACTTGGCATTGAACTCAGGGGCACTTGACCACTGAGCCACATCCCCAGCCCTATTTTATGTGAAGACAGGGTCTCACTGAGTATGCTTAGCGCCTCACTGTTGCTGAGGCTGGCTTTGATTCTCCTGTCTCAGCCTCCCAAAGTGCTGGGATTACAGGCGTGTGCCACCATTCCCAGATCAGTCCCTTTTGGAGACGAGGTTAGTCTCCTGTGTAGCTGGGATTACAGGTAAGTGCCACCCACCTGGACGATTCTATTTTTAGTTGTTGATAGAACTTCATTTTTATTTATTTATATGTGGTGCTGAGAATCAAACCAGTGCTTCACACATGCTAGGCAAGTGCTCTACCACTGAGCCACAACCCCAACCTTGGACGATTCTTAAGTAACTACGTGTGTGTGTGTGTGTGTGTGTGTGTGTGTGTGTGTGTGATGGGTATGAAATCTACCACTTTTGTTTATACGAGCATATACTCTAACCCTGAGCTACATCCTCTGCTCCATTTACCACATTTTGAGTATAGTCCCTCAGTATCTTGGGGAATTTATTACAATTTATCCCCCTGAAGGATACTGAAATTTGCAGATTCTCAAATCCCTTATACATAATGATGTAATATGTGAACAGCCCCCCATAGACTCAATCATCTCTTATAATACCTGATGCAAGGTAAATGGTATGGAAATAGCTGTTATATGGTTTAGGGAATAATGACAAGAAAAACACCTCTACTTGTTCGTCATGGATGCATTATACAGGGCCATGCGCATGGTGGGCAAAAAAACAGCTCCACTGACCTCCAAACCCAAATTCACTCAAATTTAAAAAAAATTTTCCATATGCTGTTGGTTAAATCTGCAGATGCAGAACTCACAGATAAACAGCCAACTATCCTTCCTCTGGTGTGCATAGTACCCACTTTTACCATTCTCTTCATTTTGCCAAGGATGAAAATGAAGGCAGAGTGTTTTGGTGACATGGCTAAAGGATGCCCAGTTGGAAAGGGGCCAAGACGGCATTTTAGAGGAGACTGGGCGCATTAATGGTGGTATGGCCGCAGGCCCAAGAAGGCATTTCAGGCATGCGTCCTTGACTCCAAAGTCCCTGTACGGTACGGACCCCTCTGTATGTGTCTTTTTTTTTTTAATTTTAATTTTTTAACTTGTTCTAATTAGTTGTATGCTGTCTTTTCCCTGGATGTTTTGAATCTGGTTTTCCTCACCTCCAGCTCATGTTAGCCATACCTGCCACCAAGATAGCTCCTAATCCCACCCACTTCTTTCCACCTCTCTAGCTTTCAGTTCCCATCAGCAACCATCTGGGGCACAGCAGTCCTGCCAAGCTGCTCCCCAGTTCCGGCCCCGATGTCCTAGACACATTGTTCCCCCTATAGGGGAAGGCTGGCTCTCATGAACGAGGTCATGCCCCCTCTTCAAGAATCCTCCTTCCCAAGATCAAGGCCAGCCTGGGCAACATAGCAAGACTGTGTCTCAAAATGTAGTTCAGTGGTAAAGTATCCCTGGGTTGAATCCCCAGGACTAAAGAACAATATAACAGCCGGGCGCGGTGGCGCAAACCTGTAATCCCAGCACTTTGGGAGGCTGAGACAGGAGAATCACGAGTTCAAAGCCAGCCTCAGCAACGGCGAGGCACTGGGTTTGATTCTCAGCACCACATATAAATAAATAAAATAAAAATCGATCAACAATTTAAAAAAATATGTATACACATATCTATATTAAAAAAGAAAAGCAGAAAGGGAAACAACCAGATGACAGGGAGTGTCTGGTAAGGCAAGAAGGTGATAGAGAAGGGTGAAGTTGGGCGCGGTGGCGCACGCCTGGAATCCCAGCACTTAGGGAGGCTGAGACAGGGTGATCGTGATCTCAAAGCCAGCCTCAGCAACAGCGAGGTGCTAAGCAACTCAGTGAGACCCTGTCTCTACATAAAACACAAAATAGGGCTGGGGATGTGGCTCAGTGGTTGAGTACCCGAGTTTAATCCGTAGTACCAAAATCAAAAAATGAAAAAAAAACACAAAATAGTTGGGTGCAGTGGCACACGCCTGTAATCCAAGCACTCTGGGAGGCTGAGACAGGAGAATCTCGAGTTCAAAGCCAGCCTCAACAATGGTGAATTGCTAAGCAACTCAGTGAGACCCTGTCTCTATATAAAACACAAAAAAGGACTGGGGATGTGGCTCAGTGGTTGAGTGTCCCTGATATCAATCCCCGGTAAACCCCCTCCTAAAAAAAAAGAGAACGGTGATACATATAGGGGACTGTTAACCTTGAGGCAGTGAAAATCAAGGACAGAGTTAGGAGGCTGATTCAGGGTAGGGATTTACGGAGGAGAGAGCGCAGATGGTATCCTGCATCTTTGCCTTTTATGGTGGCCAAGGAGTAACATGGACAAGGAGCAATGCTGGATGTGGCTCATAACGCTGGGCTGAAAACCTCTTACCCATCTGTACCTGTGCCTAGAGGTGTGGTATGGCTGGGCCTACCCTCCCCTTTGTTTGAAACAAGGACTCACTAAGTTGCTTAGGATCTTGCCTAGTTGCTGAGGCTGGTTTTGAACTTATGATGCTCCTGAGTCACTGGAATTACAAGTGTGTAGCACCTTGCCTGGCCTTTTCTTTATATTTCTAACCAGCCCAGTGGATTTCATAAAAAAGTGCAAGTTGGCCTAGCACAGTGGTGCAGCCCAGTAATTCCAACTACTACTCAGGAGGCTAAGGCAGGAGGATAACAACTTTGAGGCCAGCCTCAGCAACTTAGTGAGACCCTGTCCTGAAGTAAAATATAAAGGCCTGAGATGTAACTCAGTGGTAGAGCACTTACCTAGCATGACCAAGGTCCTGGGCTCAAATTCCAGTACTAAAGAAAAAAAATCAGGTAGGATGGGGTGCGAATCAATAGATACCAATTATAAGTACGACTTATTTTTCTTTCTTTTTTTTTTGGTACCAGGGATTGAACTCAGGGGTACTCGACCACTGAGCCACATCCCCAGTCCTATTTTGTGTTTTATGTAGAGACAGGGTCTCACTGAGTTGCTTAGCGCCTCGCCATTGCTGAGGCTGGCTTTGAACTCGAGAATCTCCTGTCTCAGCCTCCCAAAGTACTGGGATTACAGGCTTGTGCCACCGCGCCCGGCTTAGCACCTTGTTTTTGCTAAGGCTGATTTTTTTTTTTTTTTTTTTTTTAAATTATTTTTAGTTGTAGATGGACGCAATATCTTTATTTAATTTATTTATTTTTTAAATATATATATATTTTTAGTTGTAGGTGGACAGAATATCTTTATTTTATTTTTATGTGGTGCTGAGGATTGAACCCCAGCCCCTATTTATTTATTTTTATGTGGTGCTGAGGATCGAACCCGGTGACTCACGCCTGCGAGGCAAGCACTCTACCACTGAGCCACAGCCCCAGCCCCCTGAGGCTGGTTTTGAACTCCCGATTCCCCTGTCTTCAACCTCCCGAAGTGCTGAGATTACAGGCGTAAGTCTATGACTGCTTTTTCAAGCACTTGCTCCATGTGAGGTACTCAAGCAATTCCTTGAGGTTTAAACAACTACAAATTAGTCCTGGGCTCCACGTGGAGGAGGTTCTGGTTTGATCCAAGGTCTGTGCTTAAAATGTGATATACCTTCTCTTAATTGGGTTTGCAGGCCCCTTTGATGGGAGCTGCCTTATAGGAATGAGAGCTTCAAAAGTATTTTCTTCAGAAGAAAAAAGAAACATAAAAAACATGCTATGGAAAAGAAAACATGCTAGGAAAAGAAAACAACAAGAACAAAAATATTTTCTTCAGAAATGTTAACAGGAGGTCCTCTGAAGAAAGGCCTATGGGCTTGGGTGTTAAAAAACTAGAAACCAGGGGCTGAGGTTGTGGCTCAGTGGTAGAGCGCTTGCCTCGCATGTGTGAGGCACTGGGTTCGATCTTCAGCACCACATAAAAATAAATAAACAAAATAAAGACACTGTGTCCGTGTATAACTAAAAAAAAAAAATTAAAAAAAAAAACAAAACTAGAAACCATTCTTGTTCTGCCACTTGGTAGCGCTGTTAGATTAGGCAAGTCCCTTGGGACACAGCCCTGTTCCCTTCAGTGTCAAAAAGAGGTATTGAGGGGCTGGGGTTGTGGCGCAGTGGTAGCGTGCTCGCCTAGCATGCGTGAGGCACTGGGTTCGATCCTCAGCACCACATAAAAATAAAATAAAGATATTCTGTCTGCCTACAACTAAAAAATAAATATTAAAAAAAAAAAAGAGAGAGGTATTGAGCCAGGCGCGGTGGCTCACGCCTGTAATCCCAGCACTTAGGGAGGCTGAGACAGGAGAATTGCGAGTTCAAAGCCAGCCTCAGCAATGGCGAGGCGCTAAGCAACTCAGTGAGACCCTGTCTCTACATAAAACACAAAATAGGGCTGGGGATGTGGCTCAGTGGTCGAGTGCCCCTGAGTTCAATCCCCAGTACCAAAAAAGAAATAAATAAATAAATAAATAAATAAATAAATGGAATAAAGATATTGTATCCATCTACAACTAAAAAAAAATTAAAAAAAAAAAAAAACAAACTTAGGATGGCCCGGTTGCGCATGCCTGTAATCCCAGCACTTTGGGAAGCTGAGACAGGAGAATCCCGAGTTCAAAGCCAGCCCCAGTAATGCTGAGTTGCTAAGCAACTCAGTAAGATCCTGTTTCTACATAAAACACAAAATAGGGCTGGGGATGTGGCTCAGTGGTCAAGTACTCCTCAGTTCAATCCAGGTACCAAAACCAAGAAAAAAACAAAACAACTTACACAACTTACATTCTGTTATTACCATTCATTATCATCACAGTGTCCTTGAAACATCTTTCTGTTAGTGAATTTTATCTGAATACAAGACCCATTCAGGTTATTACTTTTTCATTTAATCTAGAACTTTGAGATGATCTCTGAAACATATCAAATGAATTAAAACTGTCAAAGGTACTTATTATCTATTATTTGTGTAAAAAACATTAATAATTCCTGTACAGACAAAACTTTTACAATGGCTGCCAATAGGGATGAGTCCTGGTGCCTGAGGGAGATTGACATTACTCTTTCATCTTTTCACACACTTCATATCATGTAAATATATAATCAACTAAAAATTCTTTAAGTAGCTAGGAGCCAGTGGTGCATGCCTGTAATCTCAGTTATATGGGGACAAGGCAAGATCCTGTCTCCAAATATTCAAACAGTGCTAGGGTTATGGCTCAATGGTAGCATACTCCTCTCGCTTGTGTGAGGCACTGGGTTCCATCCTCAGGACCGCACAAAAACAAAAATAAAGGTATTGTGTCCATCTACAGCTAAATTTTTTTTTTTTAAATCCAAAAACAAAATCCTAAGTAAAGTATAAATAACACAAGAGCAGTAGGCACAACAGACATCAATTTGGGTATTTTTACACCTTATGTTCTTTTTTTTTTTTTTTTTTTGGTACTGGGGATTGAACTCAGGGGCACTCGACCACTGAGCCACATCCTCAGCCCTAGTTTGTGTTTTTATGTAGAGACAAGGTCTCACTGAGTTGCTTAGCGCCTCGCCTTTGCTGAGGCTGGCTTTGAACTCGCGATTCTCCTGTCTCAGCCTCCCTAAGTGCTGGGATTACAAGCGTGAGCCACCGCGCCCGGCTTACACCTTATGTTCTTAACAAAAGAACATGTTCTTTTTTTTTTTAAATATTTTTTAGTTGTAGGTGGACACAATTATCTTTATTGATTGCTTTATTTTTTTTTTGGTACCGGGGATTGAACTCAGGGGCACTCGACCACTGAGCCACATCCCCAGCCCTATTTTGTGTTTTATGTAGAGACAGGGTCTCACTGAGTTGCTTAGCACCTCGCCATTGCTGAGGCTGACTTTGAACTCACGATTCTCCTGTCTCAGCCTCCCTAAGTGCTGGGATTACAAGCGTGAGCCACCGCG
>CM053413.1:6925994-7025108 GCA_028644305.1 Xerus rutilus
GGTACTGGGGATTGAACTCAGGGGCACTCGACCACTGAGCCACATCCCCAGCCCTATTTTGTGTTTTATGTAGAGACAGGGTCTCACTGAATTGCTCAGCGCCTCGCCATTGCTGAGGCTGGCTTTGAACTCGCGATTCTCCTGTCTCAGCCTCCCTAAGTGCTGGGATTACAGGCTTGAGCCACCGCGCCCGGCTTGTATCATACTTTTTAAAAAGTGTCTATGGATTAATGGATTTGTACAAATTTAATGTGTTGAAACTCCTTTAATTTATGTTTTTGTAACAGTGTTATGAACATGTTCAAACATAAGAAAATGACAGAAGTGAGCACCTACCTTTACACACAGCTTCAGTTACGCCATTGACTTTTTGTGTGTGTGTAGGGTGCTGGGGATTGAACCCAGGGCCTTGTGTATGCTAAACAAGCACTGTACCAACTGATCTGTGTCCCCAGCCTGTTGACTTTTTTTTTTTTTTTTTTAAATATTTTTTAGTTGTCAATGGACCTTTATTTTATTTATTTATATGTGGTACTGAGAATTGAACCCAGTGCCTCACGCATGCTAGGCAAGCGCTCTACCACTGAGCCACACCCCAGCCCCCAGCCTGTTGACATTTGATTAAGCCTGTGTTTCACCCGTTGTCCACCATCTGTATATTCTATTCATCCCTCAGTAACTTTACTTTTTATGATGTATTTCAATCTAAGTAGCAGCAGAAAGTTGAAGTTTTCCCTCTGTGTTAGCTCGAGTTATTTATTTATTTATAGGTACTGGGGATTGAACTCAGTGGTACTCACAACTGAGCCACATCCCCAGCCCTATTTTGTGTTTTGTGTAGAGACAGGGTCTCACTGAGTTGCTTAATTTTCTCCGTTGCTGAGGCTGGCTTTGAACTCGTGATTCTCCAGTCTCAGCCTCCCAAAGTGCTGGGATTACAAGCGTGCACCACCGTGCCTGATGCCTTGTAGATTTTTTTTTTTTTTAAATATTTATTTTTTAGTTATAGGTGGACAGAACATCTTCATTTTATTTTTTTTATGTGGTGCTGAGGATTGAACCCAGTGCCTCCCGCGTGCTAGGCGAGCACGCTACCACTGCGCCATAACCCCAACCCCAGATTTTTTAAGTTTACTCTGCCTTAAAAATAAAACGGGAGCCGGGGAGCCGGGCGTGGTGGCGCAAGCCTGTAATCCCAGCACTTAGGGAGGCTGAGACAGGAGGATCGCGAGTTCAAAGCCAGCCTCAGCAATGGCGAGGCGCTAAGCAACCCAGTGAGACCCTGTCTCTCCATAAAACACAAAATAGGGCTGGGGATGTGGCTCAGTGGTCGAGTGCCCCTGAGTTCAATCCCCAGTACCAAAAAATAAAAAATAAAAAAGTAAAACGGGGCTGCGATTGTGGCTCAGTGGCAGAGCGCTTGCCTCGCATGTGTGAGGCACTGGGTTCGATCCTCAGCACCACATAAAAATAAAGAAAATTAAGGGCATTGTGTCCATCTACAGATACAAAAAATATTTTAAAAGATAATTAAGAACCGCCATGGGGGTGCTGAGGTTTTGGCTCAGTAGTAGAGCACTTGTCTATCATGTGTGAGGCTCTGGGTTTTCAACCTCAGCACCACATGAAAATAAATAAATAAAGGAATTGTGTTCATTTACAACTAGTTGTAAAAAAAAAACTGTTCTGAACCCGCTTATCCATCTTCAACAGCTATCAATGCTGATAGCTGTTGAATTCAGAGGCACCTTACCATTGAGCTACAATCTCCAGTCCTGTCATTTATTTTTTTGGTACTAGGGATTGTACCCAGGGATACTTTCACATTAAGCTACATCTCCATTTGTTGTTTAATTTTTTAAATTTTGAGACAGTCTGAAAAAGTTGTTGAGGCTGGTCCCAAACTTAGGATTCTCCTTTTGCAGTCTCCTGAGTAGCTGGGATTGTAGCCATGTGCCACCTTGTCTTTTAGGTTCAGTATGTTTTCAATAATTTTTTTTTTTCTTTTCTTTATTGCCCCTCCTCCTGCTTCTTTCCTTCCTGTTTTGGGGATTGAACTTGGGGGCCTTCTACCACTGAGCCACATCATCAGCACTTTTCATTCTGAGACAGGATCTCCCTCAGTTGCCCAGGCTGGCCGGATATTTTATCCTGCTGTGTATTTCTCCTTTCTAGAATATTTTAGGGCAAATACCAGGCGTGTGATTTTAGTGATAAATGTATCTGAAATATGTATCGATGTTCTTTCCAAATATGACCACAGGATCATATGTTCCCAGCTGAAGAATGATTATTTATTTATTTATTTATTTTTTCAAATATTTTTCTAGTTGTAGATGGACACAGTGCCTTTATTTTATTGCTTTGTATGTGGTGCTGAGGATCGAACCCAGGGCCTCACGCATGCGAGGCAAGCGCTCTACTGCTGAGCTACAATCCCAGCCCCTGATTATTTATTTTTAATATTTTTTTAGTTATAGATGAACACAATATCTTTATTTTATGTGGTGTTGAGGATCAAACCCAGAGCCTCACACATGCGAGGCAAGCACTCTACCACTGAGCCACAACCCCAGCCCCAGGATGATTCTTTAATACAGGACACACACTTGGGCAGGCAGTTTGCTCATCACTTGACCTTCATCAGGCCAGTGATGAGATCTTTGGGAAGTACAAGTTGTTGTTACTATTTTTTCTTTTTTGTAGTTTTTAGCATGCCTTTATTTTTTTTTATTTTTTATTTTTTAATATTTTTTTAGTTGTGGATGGACACAATGTCTTTATTTGATTGCTTTGTATGTGGTGCTGAGGATCGAACCCAGGGCCTCACGCATGCGAGGCAAGCGCTCTACCGCTGAGCCACAGCCCCAGCACCTTGTTTTATTTTTATGAGGTGCTAAGGATCGAACCCAGTGCCTCAGATATGCTAGGCAAGCACTCTGCCGCTGAGCTATAGCCCCAGCCCCAAGTTGGTAGTATTGTTCAGAGTCCCTGGGATTTGTGTCATATACTTTTTTTAGGTTGACTCCTGTAATTTTCATAGTCCCTCTGCAGAGAGTAGAGGGAATACTTCCATGCTGCATGTGTAAGGAGGAAGCTGCACTGAAAATGTTTAAGAGGGCACAGCTACTCTGAGCACACAGTTTCAGGCCCGGGCCTGCGTGGAAGCTCCCACTTGATTCTTTGAGTGGCTCACTAAGGGTCCAGGCACAGGGAGCAGCTAAGCCTCGGACTTGTTCTCCCACTTTTCCCACCCCGTGCTCCTTCATGTTCCTTTATACCTCTCCTGTCATGAAGACTTTAACCCTCCCACATCCTGTTGTCTGGCTCTGTGAGAGTATCACCCACTGTTCTTCACTAGGTGTTAAGGTTTAACATTGGAAACTTCACGTTTACAATTCAAATTGCTAGGTAGTCCTGGAGCACTGGAGAAATTCTTGATTTGGCCAGTTACGTTAGAATTTGTTCACGAAACTGTCTTTCCAGCATTTGAGCCTACCTATGTGGTATGTGGATGGCTTTTGTTGTTGTTGACTCCTTTGGGAATTGAGTAGGTTGTAGTCAGTATATTATTTAGAGACCAGAATTATAATTATAGCAATTGTGAAGATTTCTGTTGTCCGTTTTCGTTTGTCTCAACCTCTCTAGAGTTGAGCCCAAAGGGTTACCTCTTGATGTAATTGTCATATGTACCTGTTAATTTTTCAGAAGGTTTTTTTTTTTTCTTAATTTGTTTTAGTTGTTGATGGACCTTTATTTTATTTATTTATATGTGGTGCTGAGAATTGAACCTAGTGCCTCACGCATGCTAGGCAAGCGCTCTGCCACCAGGCCACAACCCAGCCCAGTTTTTTTTTTTTGCCTTTTCATAAAACAGAAGTCTTTTGGCTCTCTGGTGCCTGTCTTCCACCTCTTTAGCACATTTAAGACCTAAAGCTTTCCCAAAACTCCTTTTTCCTTCTCTAGGCACCAAGATTTTGATGAATATTTCTGCTTTTTATTTATTTTTTTGTGGGCTTGTTAATATTTTTATATTTTATACATACATATATATTTTTCTTTTTCCCTTTTTTTGGTCCTGTTGCTAGAACCCAGGCTTCATGCATTCTAAGCATGTGCTCTGCCGCTGAGCTCTATGTCTAGCCTTATTTTATATTTATAAAAATTGGCAGGGGCTGGGGCTGTAGCTCAGTGGTAGAGTGCTTGCCTCACATGTGTGAGGCACTGGGTTGGATCCTCAGCACCACATAAAAATAAAATAAAGATAAAAAAATTTGGCAGACCTGGGGTCAGGGGTGTGATGCAGTGGTAGAGCATTAGCAAGGCACTACAAAAATAGAACAAAGAATACTTACTGTATATGAAGAGATGATGAAGTAAGAAAGAGTTAAAACCGACTGAGTGTGGGCTTGAAGTCAGACCTGGCTTCTAGAAAGCACTTGGTTTCATTTTAAGGGAATTTCTAGTTGTTGAGTGCCTTGGCTTAGCAGTTCTTCCTTGGAAACAAAGATGTGTCCAGTTGTGTTAACAGACCCTTTTGTGAGACAGCACTCATGTTCTTATTGGCAAATATCTGACTGCTAAAATGAATCTATGAAATATTTGCAACTAATAAGATTTTCTGGTCTTATAGATAGTTGAAGTATTGATAACACCAAGGAAATCTGTGACAATTTGAAAAGATAAGCAAAAGTTTGATTTCCAGACACTGCAGAAAAAGAAGTAAAAATGGTAAGAAATTTGTTGTATTTTGATTTCTTCATTTATGCACAAAGATATTTGTAGTATTTCCCCAAAGCATTTGTTACCATTTTGTATTAGACTTTTTGAATGATAAAGTAATGTGTGTCATAATGATTCAAATACAGTAGTCCCCCCTTATCCGCGTTTTTGCTTGCCATGGTTTCAGTTACCTGTGGTCCATCGTGGTCTGAACATATTAAATTGAAAATTCCAGAAATAAACAATTCATAGGTTTTAAATTGTGCACCGTCACAGTGCCTGCGTCATTCACCTCACTTCATCTCATCACGTAGGCATTGTACCATCATCACTTCATCACAAGAAGAAGAAGGGTGAGTACAGTGCAATAAGATATTTTGGAAGAGTCCACAGTCACAGAACTTAGTACAGTTTTTGTTGTAATTGTTATGTTGTTATTGTTAATCTTTTACTTGCCTGATTTACAAATTAAACTTTATTATGTATATAGAGGAAAAACTTAGGATTATGTCGGGTTTGACACTGTCAACGGTTTTAGGAATCCACTGGGGTCTTCCATTGTATCCCCCGCGGATAAGGGGGAACTACTGTAGTATAGAGGTGTGTAATGCCCCATTCCTTCTGCCTGGACAGAACACCTAATTTGGTTGTTCAGCTTCCCGGTCCTTCAGTTGTATTCATACAGTCATTTTTTATGTGACTATTTGGAAATGTGCAGCTGAAATGAGAAGTGGTGGGTTGCCTGGTCTCTTTACATCATTTTTAGCTTAGTTTTCACATTTCCAGCGTCCAATGCGAATTTTTGTGAACGATGATCGCCATGTGATGGCAAAACATTCTTCGGTTTATCCAACACAAGAGGAACTGGAGGCAGTGCAGAACATGGTGTCCCACACTGAGCGGGCCCTCAAAGCTGTGTCCGATTGGATTGATGAGCAGGAGAAGGGCAGTGGCGAGCATGCTGAGTCTGACAACATGGATGTGCCCCCAGATGATGAGAGCAAAGATGGAGCAGGGTAAGTGTGAGACTTGGTGCTGTGAGACCAGCCAGTGTAGAGGCCAGCATCTCTTTTTCCTAAGAAGCTCCACCTCTCTGGGTCCTGCCTAGACCTGCTCCTCACTGAGCCAGGCTGTGGTCTGTCCCTCAGGGAGCAGAAGGCAGAACATATGACCAGGACTCTGCGGGGCGTGATGCGGGTTGGCCTTGTGGCAAAGGGCCTTCTCCTGAAGGGAGACTTGGACCTGGAGCTGGTGCTGCTATGTAAGGAGAAGCCTACGACTGCCCTCTTGGACAAGGTGGCTGACAACTTGGCCATCCAGCTCGCTGTGAGTGTTACCACCACCTATGGCCTGGGGTGGGGCAGGCAAGAGGGTGTTGTGAGGATGTGAGGCAAATAGGATCATGCAGGCTCCCTCTTAGACCTGCATGTGGACACCTTCTCTGTAGGTAATAACACCACAGAGCAACTGAGGGTCTGTAGGAAGTCACCTGCTGGTGGTAGTGGCATACAGACATTGCCAGCTAGTAAAAACCCATGTACTAGGCTGCAGAAGACCAAGGCCATTGTGTTGGAAACATCATGGCCAGGCTCTATTGGCTGGGTGGGTAGATGATACAAGAATTAATGCTTCCTCCCAAGCCAGACCTGGTTACATACAGACATACTTTTTTTAAACATTCACTTATTTATTCCATTAAAAAAGCATTGCAGGGCTGAGGTTGTGGCTCAGTGGTAGAGCACTTGCCTCATACGTGTGAGGGTACTGGGTTTGATCCTCAGCACCACATTAAATAAACAAACAAACAAATAAATAAATGTGTGTTTTCTTTGGTACCTGGGATTGAACTCAGGGGCACTTGACCACTGAGCCAAACTCCCAGCCCTATTTTGTGTTTTATGTAGAGACAGGGTCTCACTGAGTTACTTAGTGCCTCACCATTGCTGAGGCTAGCTTTGAACTCACCATTCTCTGGTCTTAGCCTTCCAAAGTGCTGGGATTATAGGCGTGCACCACCACGCCCGGCTCTTGGGTTCTTTATTACATTTTGGGCACAGGGTTGTACTAAATAGCTGAGGCTGGACTTGAGCTTGCTATTCTCCTATGTCAGCCTCCAAAGTTGGGGTAATGGGTGTGTGCCACCACATCCAGCTAAGAGTATTTTAAAAAGTAATGGATAGGAGCTGGGGTTGTGGCTCAGTGGTAGAATGCTTACCTAGCACATGTGAGGCAGTGGGTTTGAACCTCAGCACCACATATAAATAAAAAGGTACTGTGTCCACCTGCAACTAAAAAAAAGTGATGAATCAAAGCCTGCCTATAATCAACCTACCTAACTCAGGAGGCTGAGGCAAGAGGATTACAAGTTTGAGGCTGGCCTCAGAAATTTGGCAATTCCTTACCTTAAAATAAGGAATAAAAAGGACTGGGGATCTTAACTTTAGTGGTGAAGCACCTCTTTAGAAAAAGGATAAAAATAATTGGTAGGGGCTAGGGCTGCAGTTGTTTATGTTGAACATGTGCAAGACCCTAAGTTCAAGCTGGGCACGGTGGTGCAAGCCTGTAATCCCAGCACTTACGGAGGCTGAAACAGGGGAGTCGCGAGTTCAAAGCCAGCCTCAGCAACGGCAAGGCGCTAAAAAAGCAACTCAGTGAGACCCTGTCTCTACATAAAACACAAAAATAGGGCTGGGGATGTGGCTCAGTGGTTGAGTGCCCTGAGTTCAATCTCCAGTACCAAAAAACCAAAACAAAACAACAAACTCTAAGTTCAATGCCTAGCTCAAAAAAAGAGCAATCAATCATTTAAGTGTTTTTTTTTTTTTACCCCTGGAGGATCCCTACTCCCAGGGATATTTGGTTGTATCTGGAGATACAAGGGTGGAGTGCATACTTCCCACACCTGTTAGGTAGAGGACAGGGATGTTGCTGAATATCCTATAATGCATAGTGCAGTTTTCCCCTCAACTGAGAGTTATCCAGCCCAAACTGAGCACAATGATGGACGCCTGTAGTCCTAGTTCCAGGTCAGCCTTAGCAATTTAGCAAGATCGCATATCCCAAAATACCAAGGGCTGGGGATTTAACTCATTGGATGTATTCCCAGTACCATCCAAAAAAAAAAGGATCCAACCCAGAAAGTTGATTGTGCCTAGGCAGAGAGAGCTTTTTTGGGGGGTACTGTGGAATCTAGGGTCACTTTACCACCTAGCTATATGTCAACCCCTTTTTATGTTTTTATTTTGAGACAGGATCTCACCAAGTTGTTTAGGGTCTTGCTAAATTGCTGAGGTTGGCTGCAAACTTGTGCACTTCCTTTCCTCCAAGTGACTGGGATTGCAGGTGTACCCACCACACTATGAAAGAAATCTTAATTCCAAATTTCTGGTCCCTTTATTTTCACGTCACAGTTAGTTTGATTCCCCTAACAAAAATGATAAAAGCTTGAGTTTTTGTCTTGAAATGCTGTAAAATTGCAATGAAGGAAAAGTCAAATTACTGTAAACATTTTTATAGATTTGTGTTTGTAGCAAGTACGTATTTGTGTACATGGAATGGAATGTAGACTGTGTGTGTATATACCAGGGATTTAACCCAGGGTTGCTTCACCCCAGAGCCACTTCCTCTGACTAATTTTTTTATTTGGAGACATGGTCTCACTAAGTTGCTTAGGCTGGCTTTGAATTTGTAATCCTGCTGCCTCAGCCTCCCAAGCTACTGGGATTACAGGCATGTGGTGCCACCACAGCTGCCTCAGAAACCTCAGTCTTAATAAGATTGATTAATCCAGTGTTATCAATTACTAAGTAACAAAAGGAAGATTCACACTCTGTTCTCCTTTGATCATTTTTTTTTCTTCTGGTACAGGGGATTGAACCCAGGGCTTTGTACATGCTAGGCAAATGCTCTACCATTGAGCTACATTTCTAGTTCTCCACCCTGTTCTCTTACTTGAACCTAAGCTCTTCCCTGTTGAATTTTTTGTTTTATGGTGGTCTCACTAACTTTGAATTCATGGGCCCATGTGATCCTCAGCCTCCAGGGTAACTGGGACTCCTGCCATTGTTCCCAGCCTTCATTGCCCTTTCCTTTTGGTACTGCCAGTTGAATCCCAGGCAGTTTACCATTGAGCCTTAGCCCTTTTTATTTAAGACAGGGTTTCACTAAGTTACCCAGGCTATCCTCTAACTTGGGATCTTCCTGCCTCATCTTCCCAAGTCACTGGGATTACAGGTGGGTGACACTGCCTGGCATCCATTGCATCATAAAGCTAGTGGAAATGATTTCTGTTGCCTATGGAATTAGTGACTCCTCCTCTGGAATAGCAGGAAAATGCCCTAGGACTGAGCCAGCCCAAGCAGAGGGTTAGGCTAGATGGAGGCTCACCTGGTATATATCACCCTGAAAAGTTGGCCACTGTCACAGGAACTGTTGATTGCCCTGGGAGAGTGTTTTGAAAGTTGCACTTTCTATTTCAGGCTGTAACAGAAGACAAATATGAAATACTCCAATCTGTGGATGATGCTGCAATTGTGATAAAAAACACAAAAGAACCTCCATTGTCCCTGACCATCCACCTGACATCCCCTGTTGTCAGAGAAGAAATGGAAAAAGTATTAGCTGGAGGTAGGGAAGCTGAAGCAGGATGGCAGAACGTTGAAAACTTGGTGTTCCCTCACTGTTCAAATGTGCTATTCAGTTTTAGACTGCTTTGATTAGAGGGTATAGGTGTAGATTTGTCCACCTTTACTCTTCAGATCACATCTCCCATTGGCTTTGATCACTGGGAGTTTGTCCAATTGGTGGCACTAAAAGTGAGTAGCACTTTTCATAGGGAATTGCACCATTGTTTTTCTTAATCCTTGAATGTTCTTGAACATAAGCATTAAACTTGTCTCCCTGTTGAGCCATTCTCTGGCCTTGGAAAAATGGGTCCCCTGGTAACCATACAATTTTGCAGTTGTTAACGACAAACAGATGGTTTGTGCATGAATATCATGTTGGAGTTGTTAGGTCAGTTTGTGTTGCAGCAGAACTGAGGGTGGCTTCCTTTGTCCTCTGCCATTGGTGGTTCTGTCGGGTCGAATGTCTGAGACACCAAGGGCCGTGCAGAGTGTCAGATGACATTTTAAATTGTTGCCAGCTTTTCCAACTGAATCTTTGCACATAGGACACTGATTCTGTGTCCTCAATTCATTGTCCATCCTGGGCCCCTCCCATGACTGTCTCAGACTTTATCCAAGTCCCGGATAGATGGCAGAATAGATACACACTCCGGCTCTGCTGCAGCATAGAGTGACATGGCACCCTTTTTGCAGTTACGTTGATTACCTTTGGCTCTCGTATCTGAAGCTGCAAAGCAAAAGCCCTTCTAGCTTATCCATTTAGGGACGCTGGACCTTTGACCAACAGGACTCTCTCTGTCAAGGGCTGGGGCTAGGGCAGTCCCGCCTAGTGGGCGGAGGTGGTCCCCTTTGCTGCAGATGCCTTGGGATGGCTGTTGTGGGAAGCAGAGAGGGAGTTTAATTCCCCTCCCCCACCTTTTTTGTCGTTTTTTTCTATTGAAAATTCTAGTCTAGCTAATTTATGGGGAGGAAGCAAGGGAATAGTCTATTAGAAGATAGGATCCACCTATCTTTTCTCCCTTCCCCATGGATTATTCCTTTTAGAATAACTTCCCACTTTTAATTTTGTTTTTTGTTTTTGTGGTTTTTTTGTTTTTTTGTTTTTTGGTTTTTGTTTTTTTGTTTTTTTGGTTTTTTGGTTTTTGGTTTTTTTGGTTTTTTTTTTTTTTTGGAGGGGGCCTCCAATTTTTCTGATTTCCTCTCAGGGCAGAGTTCATTGCACTCTAGCTTCTCCTTCCCTGGTCAAGGGTGGAGATGAATTCAGATTCTGGGAGACTCAGCTGCCCTTTAGGACGCTGCCATATCCCCTTTCCACCTGACAGAAACCCCTTGGTCAAACTGTACCTTGTCTTCTTATTCCATCCATGAATAGAAACGCTATCAGTCAACGATCCCCCGGATGTTCTGGACAGGCAGAAATGCCTTGCTGCCTTGGCGTCCCTCCGACACGCCAAATGGTTCCAGGTTTGCATTTTGTTCTTCTCTTTGTCTTTTGGTAGAGAATTCCTAAGTTTTAACTTGGCTAACTTTTACCATAAAGTTTCTGTAACATTGATGATAGCCGTGCTGATCTTAGCACCTGTGGCCGTGCAGCTGCTAACAGAGAGCACGTAAACAAATTTGATACCCCTGAGGAGCCTTGTGACCGAGCAGGTGGGCTGCTGCTGCTGCTTTGTGTTAAGAGTAACAGCAGTGTCATACACCTGGTGAAGTCACTGCTGACCACACGCTTGGTGGTCACGCACACTTCACCGTTTACCCTTGGCAAAGCAGCACCGTGAGACTTGTGTTGTCCATGTTGGCCATGCTTCCAGGGAATTGCTTTCGTGTAAAGAGTCTGTCCTTTCTTCTCTAGGCCAGAGCCAATGGGCTGAAGTCATGTGTCATTGTCATCCGAGTTCTGAGGGATCTTTGTACCCGTGTACCCACCTGGGGCCCCCTCAGAGGATGGGTAAGGCAACTAGCCATGACCAGTGGGGTGGTATGTGCAGAGGCTGCCTCCTATTTTAGGAATACTGGGTGATACTGGGAATGTGTGGCCCTTTGAGGTGTGGCTGTCAAGTCCCTTCGCTGTTTCTTTTTTTAGTACCGAGGATTGAACTCAGGGGCATTCACCACTGAGCCACATCCCCAGCCCTATTTTGTGTTTTATGTAGAGACAGGGTCTCACTGAGTTGCTTAGCGCCTCGCCCTCACTGAGGCTGGCTTTGAACTCGCGATTCTCCTGTCTCAGACTCCCTAAGTGCTGGGATGACAGGCTTGCGCCACCGCGCCCGGCTCCTTCACTGTTTCTTGTTGGGAAGTTACTGCAGTCTGCACTGTGGGTGGCTTAAGAGCTGGACAAGGACCCTCCATGGGGGATGTGCAGGCTTAGTCCAGGGAAGAAGGCAAGCCAGCCTGTACAATGTGACTTGCTCCATGAAAAGCATTTGCAGATCCTCTTGGATAGTTAGCAGACTAGAGCCTGTGAACCATTCCTGGCCAGCTGCCTGTTTTCTAATAGCCCACAGTTAAGAATGGTTTGGGTTTTTATGTACCTACTTGTATTCTCAATATTGTGTGTTGGTACACACAGCCTAAAATACTTCTTTCCTGGCACTTTGAGAAAAGTTAGGCAAGCCTGTGGTTTAGCCCAGAGATAGAGCACTTGCTAGGCATGTGCAAGGGTTCATTCTAGGTTCCATTCCCAGAATCCCCCCAAAAAAGAGAAGAAAGAGGCTGCTTCTTTGGAGGTAGCCTGCATTCTCCCTTGAAAGTATATTCCTTGCTTTATCTTAAAAGCTTCTTGCTCTCAAGATGATCCACATTCTCCTTTGAATGTGTCTCTGCTTTCCTAAAAAAAATCTTTTATATTTCTGTGGGAAAAAAAAATAAAAATAATTTATTGGCTCCTGCCCTAGGCCTCACCTTTGGCTTTGACATAACTAGATGGCTATGATTCTCCTGCTGTCTACCTCCATCCCACTCACCCAGTAATATTACCTTGCTTTGGAGTTACCCAGCCCCCTCCCAATGCCAGTGATTCATTTTCACTCTTTTCCTTACAGCCGCTGGAGCTTCTGTGTGAGAAGTCCATTGGAACAGCCAATAGGCCGATGGGTGCCGGCGAGGCCCTGAGGAGAGTGCTGGAGTGCTTGGCGTCCGGCATCGTGATGCCAGGTTGGGGCCTTGTGGTTTGCAAGTTGCAGGGAAAGAACAGGGATAAGGCCCTTCGGCCACCTCCTTGCTGGTCCACTGACTGGGTTAGGGCAGCAGCAGCAGCTCCGTGTCCCCCCCTAGGGCCAAAGCATGTGACTACCCTCTTGCACCATCATATCCAGCCCTGTGCTGGGTCCGCAGCTGTGATTCAGAGGGCGGATCCAGGGGCAGTGGTGACCCACTCCTACGTGACTTTCTTGCTCTGAGACATATGTGTATTATTTCTGTCAAGGGCTGGATGCCGAGTGGGTCACCGAGCTCGGCGTGTTTTCCAGAGCTGGGTGTGGATGGGGCGCGGGGGAGTAACGCACCTGGTCCCCTCAGCCAGCACAACTCTTCCAAGATGCTAAAAGATAATCCTCTGCATATCTTCCTTGTTTCCTGCCTTCAGATGGTTCTGGCATTTATGACCCTTGTGAAAAAGAAGCCACTGATGCTATTGGGCATCTAGACAGACAGCAACGGGAAGATATCACACAGAGTGCGCAGGTATAGTTGTCGCCATTGCCAACGTGAGCCCGTACCCAGTTTGCACTCACTGGCTCCCAGTTCCATTACTGGGTATTCACAGGGCAGCCCCTGGATCATAGGTTCAGGTCGGGGACTAAAGGCAAGGCATGGATTTTGATACAGGGCGCCCCAATCTGGGATTCTTCTTTCCCCCTGGCGCCATGTGTGGTTATTATCTGCCCCTCAGTCTGCCTGAGTGCCATGTTGGCACATTGAGTGCAGCGGGGACACATATTTGCTGTACAGACTGCTCTAGGGGTCCTTCCCCTGTGCAGGCCCACCACCTGGCTCCGTGTGGCAACTAGTCCCCAGGTTGGGGTCTCCTGTATTATTCTTTAAGGGGGGTGGTCACTGGCTGGCCTTCCCCCACAGCAAGGCTGGGCTGAAGCAGTCAGTCAGGCCCTGCCTTGGCTGTTGGGGGACCCCTCATTGATGTAGGGGAGATAATAAGCAGTTACTCAGCTACCGCTCCATCTCAGAAGGCATTAGTGAGCACACATTCTGTAGCCGTGAGCGCAGGGCAACCAGGTCAGACTCCTCTTCCCCTTCTCCAGCATGCACTACGACTTGCTGCATTTGGCCAGCTCCATAAAGTACTGGGAATGGACCCCCTGCCTTCCAAGATGCCCAAGAAACCAAAGAATGAGAACCCAGTGGATTATACCGGTAAGCATACATAGGGCACTGAGTGAGTAGGCTGTCTAGGGTGACCACCTACAGCCCTTCCACCCTATTTTCCTCTTTCAGTTCAAATCCCTCCCAGCACTACCTATGCCATTACGCCCATGAAACGTCCAATGGAAGAGGATGGTGAGGAGAAGTCTCCCAGCAAGAAGAAGAAGAAGATTCAAAAGAAAGGTACAGGCATATATCTTGTTAGTGCTGCTGTTGATTTAGTTCTCTTTCAATTAAGATTGACCTTAACTGGTAATCTTGAGACAGAATCCTAAGTTGCTGAGGGCCACACTAAATTGCTGAGGCTTGCCTCAAACTTGCTATCCTCCTGCCTCAGCCTCCCAACTTGCTAGAATTACAGTTGTGCACCACCATAGACGGAGGCTTGATTTTTCTTTTTCTTTTTTAGTTTTGTTTTGGTATGGAGGATTGAACCCAGGGGCTCTCAACCACTAACCCACATTCCTAGCCCTTTTTTATATTTTATTGAGACAGTGTCTCACTAAGTTGCTTAGGACATCACTAAGTTGCTGAGGCTAGCTTTGAACTCAATCCTCCTATGTTAGCCTCCTGAATAGCTGGGATAATGCATGTGCACCACTGCATTGAGCTTGATTTTTCTTGAATGTGATTTTTTACTTTATTTATTTGGGTACTGGAGATTGAACTCAGGGGCACTCGACCACTGAGCCACATCCCCAGCCCTGTTTTGTGTTTTATGTAGAGACAGGGTCTCACTGAGTTGCTTAGTGCCTCGTCCTTGCTGAGGCTGGCTTTGAACTCGCGATTCTCCTATCTCAGCCTCCCTAAGTGCTGGGGTTACAGGCTTGAGCCACTGCACCTGGCTTATTTATTTAGTTTTTATGTGGTGCTGAGGATCAAACCCAGGGCCTCACCAGTGGTAGGCAAGTGCTTTTACCACTGAGCTACAACCCCAGCCCCTTGAATGTGATTTTGTTTTTAAGTCCTTTTAAAAATTAGAGTGGTCGGGGCTGGAGTGGTGGCTCAGTGGTAGAGTGCTTGCCTAGCATGCATGAGGCACTGGGTTTGATTCTCAGCACCACATATAAATAAATGAATAAAATAAAGGTATTGTGTTTATCTACAACTAAAAAAATATTTAAAAAAAAATAAAGGGGCTGGGATTGTGGCGCAGTGGTAGCGTGCTCGCCTGGCATGCAGGAGGCACTGGGTTCGATCCTCAGCACCACATAAAAATAAAATAAAGATATTGTGTCCACCTACAACTAAAAAATAAATATTTAAAAAAAAAAATAAATAAATAAAAAAATAAAAATTAGAGTGGTGGGTTCAATCCTCGGCACTACAAAAAAAAAAAAAGATTGGGGTTATATATAGTTCAGTGGAGAGCCCTTGCTTACCTATGTTTGAGGCTCCAGGTTTGATCCCTAACACTAAGTAATCAATAACTCTCTCAGATGACTGGAACACACGGGTGGGTGTGCCTTTATGGGTGGCCATGGGAGAAGCACAGGGCAAACTGCTTGACACCGCAGCACTCAGCAGTCACTGAGACTTCAGTGTCACCTGGGCTTTCTCTGACACAGGAATTTTGTTGTTTCATTCTAAACTGTCTTGATGTTTTCCAGAAGAGAAAGCTGAGCCTCCCCAAGCTATGAATGCTCTGATGAGGCTGAACCAGCTGAAGCCAGGGTTGCAGTACAAGCTGGTTTCCCAGACGGGCCCAGTCCATGCCCCTATCTTCACCATGTCTGTGGAGGTGGATGGAAGTTCATTTGAGGCCTCAGGGCCATCCAAAAAGACTGCCAAGCTGCACGTGGCTGTTAAGGTAAGTATGGCTTATGTCTTCTGTGGCAAAACCAGTTTTCTGCAGGGCTCCTTTAGAGCCCTCTCTCCCCATTGGTGCAGCATGCATCTTGGGGAGGTCATAAATACTCTGAAAAGGTTAGATTTTCAAACATTTGTCAAGTACCATGTGGTAAGAACACATCTTAACTAACACTGTCTTTAGAAGGTCTTTCTAAGTAGCTGTAAGTTGCGGGGCTTTACCCTCAGTTTCTGTTGTAGGATGCACCTGGCAGCTGAGGGGTGCTGCAAGGACCTTCAGAGATGGTTTCATGCTGAGCCTTTCCTCATCAGGGCTCTGGGTCTGGTCTCCCTGCAGGTGTTACAGGACATGGGCCTGCCAACGGGTGCTGAAGGCAGGGACTCCAGCAAGGGGGAGGACTCTGCTGAGGAGACAGATGCGAAGCCCGCGGTGGTGGCCCCGCCCCCTGTGGTAGAAGCTGTCTCGACGCCTAGTGCTGCCTTTCCCTCAGATGCTACTGCCGAGGTGAGCGTGTGGTGGGTGCTGGGGGTGATTGCCAGGGAGAGCAGGCAGCCGCTGTTTGTTTGTTTGTTTGTTTTAATCTACATAAAAAAAGATCCCTGTAGGCCCCAAACTGTAGCCATAGTATACAGGGCATGATTTAGCTCACCAGAGGGACTGGTAGGGTTCGTTGTGTCACATGGTACCCATTTGAGCTGGTAGATCTACTCGGGGATGGCAGGGGGATGTGGAACAGAGGGCCTCAGCCCCCGTTGAGTTGTAACCTCCCCACCCCCCAATGTGGTTGGATAGCCCGTAGCTGAGTTTGTTGGTTTTCTTTTGTGTTTTCCCTGAGAACGTAAAACAGCAGGGGCCGATCCTAACTAAGCATGGCAAGAACCCAGTTATGGAGCTTAATGAGAAGAGGCGCGGCCTTAAATATGAGCTCATCTCTGAGACTGGGGGCAGCCACGACAAGCGCTTTGTCATGGAGGTGAGTGACCAAGTGCCAGCCCTGAGCTTCTTGGCTTGAGTTCTTCTTTGGAGGACTGGTGTCTGCAGAAAGGCCTGAGGTGGGACTCCTTCCCCAGAGGAAGGCACTGTGTCACCTCCCCACCCATTTATTCTCTTCAGGTCGAGGTGGATGGACAGAAGTTTCAAGGTGCTGGTTCAAACAAAAAGGTGGCAAAGGCGTATGCTGCCCTTGCTGCACTGGAAAAACTTTTCCCTGATGCTCCCCTTGCCCTCGAAGCCAACAAAAAAAAGAGAGCCCCAGTCCCTGTCAGAGGTGGACCTAAATTTGCTGCCAAGGTAAGCACATGCCCTCGAACCCTTCAGCCTCAGCAGAAATTGTCTCATAATTTGAAAGGGAGGTGATCCTCACCTGTCTGCTTTCCGTTTCAGCCACACAACCCTGGCTTTGGCATGGGAGGCCCCATGCACAATGAAGTGCCTCCACCTCCGAACCTCCGAGGTCGTGGAAGAGGAGGCAACATCCGTGGGCGAGGGCGAGGGCGAGGATTTGGTGGCGCCAATCACGGAGGCTACATGAATGCTGGTGAGGGCCCTTGTCCTGTGCTGTCCCCTTTTACCCAGTTTATGTGTTCTGGGTGTGTTCATGCTTCTGGGGTGCAGGGCCTTGGGTGGGGCTGACATGGTGCTTGAGTGGGCTGGGCAGGACAGGTACATCTGCCTCATTACCCTTTCTGTTCTCTTCCAGGTGCTGGGTACGGAAGCTATGGGTACGGAGGCAACTCGGCGACAGCAGGCTACAGTAAGTGTGCTTCTCTCTGTGTCCTCGTGGGAGGAAGCGGCAGCTTAGTCTGGGCCTGAGTGAGTTAGTGCAGGGCGGCCCAGCCACAGCCTTCATGAGGCTGAAGGGCGACCCGCACCTTTTTGCGGGTATTAGGTCAGACAGCCCTCAGGTCCTCCCCACCCCACAAATGTGTCCTTGACTCCTAAGTGCTAACACACCAACTTGTGTGACTTCCAAGCTCCTTAGAAGTCAGAATTTTAAATTTCTCTGCTTTAAGCCATGCGAAGCACCCATCTTGCAAACGCACCTTTCCTGCCAGTGCACCGCTCTTGTCTTGAGAAGGAGCCTTCATTGGGGGTCACAGGAGCAGAGAAATCTAAAACATGAATTTCAAATGTGGCGCTCTGTGCCATTTTTCAAAAGAATTCTAATTTCTTCTCTCTGCTCTGTCTCCCCCTTTTGTAGGTGACTTTTTCACAGACTGCTACGGCTATCATGATTTTGGGTCTTCCTAGAGCGTCTAAAAGTATTGCACACAAAATCAACTTTTTACTCCAATTTCCTCCAACTCCAAAACCCAAAGTGTCCGTGCTGTGTCCCTGTGCTTCACTGGGTTTCTCAACCGTGGCTTTCCACCGCAGCTTGTCTGAAACTCTTAGCCTGCAGAATTTAAGACAATGGCAGTTTTTATCGTGATTTGCCTTTGAACTTGGTCATATTGAAGTTCACAATAAGTGGAAAACAATTTTCTCAGAGAATGTATTTTTGTGCAGACTTGCACAGAATTCTAGAGCCAGCGTTGTTCAGCATCAAGGCAAAAGCCCACCTTTGCTTTTTATGGAAAGCATTACTTTATTTAAAGAGACAGATAATGACGCATTTTAATCTACCTTTGTCTTAATTTACAGCAGGTTTTGTATGAATTTTTAACCTTTTAACAAATTCCCACATCTGGTTGATGCCTTTGACAGTGATGAAAATGATTTCACCACATCTGAATCCAGAGCAACTGATTTTTTTTTTTTTTTTTAAACAAGCATGTAAAATGTTGGGAACATGGGGAATTGTACACTGTGCTAAGTTACCTCCTCCCGCCTTTGTAAAAGCTCTGGTGGGTTCTTGTTTGGGGTGCGGTATTTTGTGGCTGGTTTAGCTAGAGAGTGAACTCTCAAAGGTATCAAAACTGTGCTTCCATTACTGTGCAAGAAACAGACAGGCTTTAAGGAGTAGAAAACATGAAATTTTGCAAGTCTTGGTCACAGTTGCAAATGCATGGGATTCTGGGATTTTTTCTTTCTTTTTTTGTATGGGGCCTGAAAAATAGTCTAGTAGAGCTGGGCATGGTGGCAGACATTTATACTCTCAGATACTCTGTAGGTTGAGCCTGGAGAATCACAAGGTGGAGGCCATCCTCGGGACTTAACCGAGACACTGTCTTAGAAAACGTATAATAATAAAAAAAGTTTGGGGATGTGGCTCAGTGATAAATTGCCCCTGGGTTTATTCCCCAGTATTATTAAAATAAAAATACATGGTCTGGGGCTCAGTGGTAGAGTACTTGCTCACAAGGCAAGGCCCTGGGTTCAGTCCCCAACACTGCAAAAAGGAAAAAAGAAAAAGAGCCTAATACATTCCCAATTTCTGCTGAGTACACAGCTGCAGACTCCAGAGGCCTGGGTATTTTTGTGTGTGTGCAAAGGTACATGGTCTTTTTGGCTCTTCACTGAGACCTCCATTTTCTGGTGGGACCATCCTTGAAAACGGGGGTTTTGGCTCTGCTTGGCAGTTCTTTTTGCAGGAAAGCCTGCCTCTGTGCTGACTTGCAAGATTTTGCGTTTATTCAGGCAAAAACTGGTCAAAACGGTTAATATGTGATTTGTTCCCCAAGGTTTGAAACATTCAGTGAAACTTTTTAAAAACTTTGATTGCATGATGTATTATTTTTTTTTTAGAAAGTTATTGTTTGAGAATAATGTCTTTTTATACCAGGAAATAGTTACCTGAATGACGTTGAAAACTTCCCCTTCCCTTTATTTTTTTTTTAATCAATACATGTTAAAGTAACGAGCCCTCAGTACTTGCGTCTTCATTCATTCCCGGCTTCAGGCGGGGCAAGGTGGGGTGCTCAGTGCAGGACACTGGGGAAGCTTGGGTTTGGGGTAGTGGGGACAGTACTCTTGAGGGGGCATTTGCTCATCCTCGCAGTCTCCTCACTGAGCCTCCACGTTTGCTTTCTT
Source organism: Xerus rutilus (assembly GCA_028644305.1). Lineage (NCBI taxonomy): Eukaryota > Metazoa > Chordata > Mammalia > Rodentia > Sciuridae > Xerus > Xerus rutilus. Next base: position 6,945,507 of record CM053413.1, read on the forward strand.
GCTTTGTGGGACACATCCTCCTCCTCCGTGTTGTGACTTTGTGATGGTGGGAGGAAAGGGAGGCCTGCCTGAGGAAACAAACTCAAGTTTGCAGACCAGTCTGTCACTCCAACTGCTTGTGCCAGTAGCCCATGACACATCACATGGGCTACACATCTGCAGAGGGTGGAAGGAATGTGTCCCCATCCAGAAGGCATGGGACCCTCATGCTTGATATGGGAAGAAAGGACAGGCTGTGTGGGAGCATCCCCTCCTATTCCCATCCACCTTGGGACCTAGCAGTGCAGCCGCCTTTGATGTCTGTGGACGGAGGTGCCTGCATGCTCAGTCCTACCTTCTCCAGGAGCCCAGGAACACTGCAGCCCCTGTTGAAGTGCTGGTGAGCACCCAAGTGGGTGGGAGAGCTGCCCGCACAGCCAAGCCTGAACCCCCTGATATAGGGGTCCCTTGTAAAACTGGGGATGGAGTGTTCCTAGCCCATCCTCCGTTCCACCTCAGTGTGTTGAAAGCCTAGTTACCAGAAACCAGGTCCTCACTGTAACATCCTGCCTCTGGACTGAGCATGTGGCAGCCACAGTACAAGTTTGTCAGTCCTGCTGCTCTGTCCCGCCTGTGCCCCAGCAGCTATACTCAGAATGAGGAAGGGACCTTGGGGAGGCCACTGAGGCTTTAGCTTAAGGCTCTGCCTAACAACCTGATCCCATTGTCAGCCTGAGCTGGTCTCCCCAAGAAGTTGGAAACTTGGCACCGCTTAAGTAGTAACCAGGGAGAAGCCCACATCCTTTGAGTCTCAATTTGTTTTTCTAAGAACCAGCTCCATACCAGTTGGTCTTCTAAGAGTGAGGGTGGTTTACAAGGCATTCCTGGGGTCCCAGGCCTCTGCCTGCTGAGCCTGTTCCCAGCACAGAGGGGAGGAGGTAGGGGTGGCTTGCTGCTTCTCTGGGGCTTTGCTTTTCCTGTCACCGTTGGGGGACATCTGGGTACCCGTCAGCTAGTCCTGAATGTCATCTGCGCTGGGAGCCCATCTCATTGTAATGTTGACATCTGCTGCAAAAGCTGCTGTCGTGCCGCTGCTTGGCAAAGATCCTTTGTTGTCGTCAGCTGATGGGTGAGTGGAGCTGAAGGCTGGGCTGGCCCGAGCCAGGCACCTGACCAGCAGAGCCAGAGCTCTCCTTCCTCCTCGATGCCTCTGGGCAGCTAGCTTATGGGTCAGCCTTCAGGGCCCACGCCGCCACCTCCCTTTCCCTCCCCACCCCTTTGCCTTTCCTTTTCCTCCACCTGACCCACTGCCTCCCTGTTTAGGTCAATTCTACAGCAACGGAGGGCATTCTGGGAATGCTGGTGGTGGCGGCGGCGGGGGCGGTGGTGGCTCCTCCGGCTACGGCTCCTATTACCAAGGGGACAACTACAACTCACCAGTACCCCCAAAACATGCTGGGAAGAAACCGCCACATGGGGGCCAGCAGAAGCCCTCCTACAGCTCGGGCTACCAGTCCCACCAAGGCCAGCAGCAGTCCTACAACCAGAGCCAGTACAGCAACTACGGGCCCCCTCAGGGCAAACAGAAAGGCTATAACCATGGACAAGGCAACTACTCCTCTTACTCCAACTCCTACAACTCTCCCGGAGGCGGGGGCGGGTCAGACTACAACTACGAGAGCAAATTCAGTGAGTTGGCGTCCAGCGTCCCTGGGTCAGCCTGGCAATGAGTCCCGTGGAGTAGCAGAAGCCTGGCAATGCCCAGGCCTCTGGCTGAGGAACTAGGAGAAAAACAGGTGGTATTACCTGCAGGCAGGTGTTGGAAGAATCTCATGGCCCAGGTCTCTTTCCTCTACTTTTCCCTATGGGCCTCTTTCCTGAGGGTTGGCTAGGCATGAGGGTAGACTCTGAGAGGCATTCTCCCAGGATAGTTCTTGAGGCATTATTAATATCCAGCCCCCAAAGCCAAATTCTATTTCATGCACAGACCCAGCAGGCAGTGGCTGTATTGTTGGCCCAGTTGGCAGAGTAGGTGTGCAGTTATCCTTGATAAAGAGTAGTGGTCACAAGCAAGGCTGGAGACTTGAAAGTAGTTGTGCTGTGTAAATGTAGACTGGAGGGGAGCATCATGTCCCTAAATTGCATCCGGAACACTTGGGTTACAGGGACAGGTGGGAAGGCTAGAGAGAGCATGGCTTCAGAGCCTGGTGACCAACTTGAGCCTGGTTGGGGTGATCTTAAAGGGCTTTGGTTAGCCGGGCGTGGTGGCGCAAGCACTTAGGGAGGTAATCCCAGCACTTAGGGAGGCTGAGACAGGAGAATCGCAAGTTCAAAGCCAGCCTCAGCAACGGCGAGGTGCTAAGCAACTCAGTGAGACCCTGTCTCTACATAAAACACAAAATAGGGCTGGGGATGTGGCTCAGTGGTTGAGTACCTCTGAGTTCAGTCCCTAGTACCAAAAAAAAAAAGGCTTTGGTTGACCTTGTTACTTCTTTGTTGGCCTGGTGTGTGCCAAAGTGAAGCAGATAAACATCTGCCAAAGCCAGGGGCGAGGCTGTGTCTAGGGGAGCTTCACCAGGGCCCTGGCCTGTGCCAGCCATGTAGTCCTCAGGCCCACCAGTCCCCTAATGACACTGTCTTCTCTCCCCTAGACTACAGTGGTAGCGGAGGCCGAAGCGGCGGGAACAGCTATGGCTCAGGCGGGTCGTCCTACAACCCAGGGTCACACGGGGGCTACGGTGGAGGCTCTGGGGGCGGCGGCTCATATCAAGGCAAACAAGGTGGGCCTGGGGCAGCAGGTGGCACAGCAGGGTGGCCCTGGGCCCAGCAGGAACAGCACTGCATGGACAGGGCGATAGTGGCAGCTGTACCACTGCTTGCTTGTGGGGCATTTGGGGCCCTGTAAAAGTCAGGCTATGACCACACCAGCTACTTGGGCTTTTCTGAAGCTGGAAACCAGAAGTTGCCTGACTCCTCAGTATCGGCACCTGCTTGAAGAGATGTTGGCAACACTGAGGGCCAAACTGAGTCATGATCTTGGATGCCACCTTTGGTTCAGGGTCGTATCAGGCAGCTCCCAGTTCTATAACCAGGAAGATCACCATTCGCCATCACGCTTGCTAGAAGCCAGAGTCATCATGGTCCCACTTCTTAGTGTCCTGGGTCCCAATTAGAAGTGAAAAGCATTTCAGACAAATTAAGAGCCTGTGAGGCTCCCTACCTGGGGATACAACTCAGGTGCAGCTGAGGTCCTGAGCCCTGGTGGCCTGGCAGGTCCTTATCTCCCACCTCTAACCTACCCTCTCTCTCTTAGGAGGCTACTCATCACAGTCGAACTACAACTCCCCAGGGTCTGGCCAGAACTACAGCGGCCCTCCCGGCTCCTACCAGTCATCACAGGGTGGCTATGGCAGAAACGCAGACCACAGCATGAACTACCAGTACAGATAAAGGCCCTGGGGCTGCCCATTTGTACCTTCTGCATTTACGCCGTGGGAAGATTCAGTTTTACGTATCACAGTTACCATGTCAGCCGGCCCTCCGGGCGCCCCCACCCGTCCACGTTGCTGTGTTGTGAGGTGCAGCGGTTCCTCCCGGGACCCGTGCTGTGACCCATATTTAGCCGTGTTTGGGACTCCGTGTCTTCAATGGTTTGTTAGTTGCCATTACAACCTTGTCTGGGTAGAGTTTTGCGTTCTTGCCGTTCAGTATCCCTCTGTCTATTTACACTTGGTGTTAGTGTTGACTCAGTTTGTCTTTAAATAGTTACAGAAGGGATACGTCATCTGTTAATGCTTTTGTGAAGTGAGTTAAATGAGCTTTCTGTATTTTAATGCTTTAGTGTTTCAGTTTTATAAGTGAAGATTTTATTTTAAAAAACAATGGGAAAGAGTGGGGTTTTGTATGTCTGGCTCATTCAGGCACTACATCTGAATCCAGCTGACTGTAGACAATAAAGAAAAAGAAAACTGCGCCTGTCTCAGGCCTGGGTGTCTGACCCTCCAGCAGGGCAATGGGCAGGTTCCTCCACTCTGTTCCCGTTCTTGGGAAGCAGGCTGGGGATGGCAGGACAGTGCCTGGTCAGCATAGAGGGTCCAACTCCAGGCCTCCAGACATTACTCAGTGCTTGGCAAGGGCCACCAACCTGCTTACCTGAGACCTTGTCAACCCAGTGTCCTAGTGGGCTCCATAACTCAACTCCTGGCAGTGTACAGTGGTCCTTGAGGTTGGATCAAAAAATGGAAGCGCATTCTTTGCTGCTCCATGAATTCCAGTGGTTATAAGTGCAATTTTACATTATGGAATAAAATGTCCCTGTAGAGTTCACTGTTCCGGTGGCACACGTACCCCAGTTGGAAGAGGGCAGTTGTGACCTGGTTAATGTAACCCAGCCACAGGCAAACTATGCGTTGGGAAAGTCTGATGTCTGCTGTGGCCATGCCCCAAGGTGCTCTGCCACAGGGGGATTCACACAGAGTTTGCTCTTTTTAGTTGTCCAGAGTTACTCCAGCAGACTTCCCTGGAGCAGTGATTCTCACTCCAAAGGGAGCTTGTGCTGAAGAAATGCACCTGGCATCTCCTGGATAGATGCCAAGGATGCTTGTGAACATCCTGCACCACATGGAACAGTGTCCCACTGCAGAGAACTGTATTTGGAAAGTGTCAGCACTGGAAGTGGAGAAACCCACCCTGAGGTAGCCCTCCCTGCCTGTGGGAGCGGGGGAGGTGGGGTAATGGGACAGCACTCCAATTGAATTTACCCAGGCTCCAATTCAGCCTGTTTGGGAAGAGCCTGTGTACCTCTCAACAGTGTTCCTCAGCCTTCCAGCTTCCTCATTATCTGGGAGCCGCCTCTCCAGCTTCTGAGACCTGTTGCTGTTGCCAGTGTGAGCTCCAGGTGCCCCTTGGCCTCCCATGTGGCCACTGGGCAAAGCAAGAAATATTCTACGATGGGAATTCCTCAGCTGATAGAGCAAATCAACTATACTTTGAAGGGGTAAAAGTTGGCTTTCTTGGATTGGTGAAAGAAAGGAATCCTGTATCAAACGAGAAAATACAGGAGCAATTCTGCTTTATGCTAGTTTAGAGGATGCCACATATACAGTGTGAATCCAGCCCAGGAAGAGGCAGGAAAGAGGAGGTGACTACACAAAGTGAAGCCAAGAGGTGATCCACAATTGGAACTTTCAAGTTACCCTTAAGTGTCCCAGGATCCCACCAAGGCACACAGTGGTGGAGAGTTGGGCCATAACCACAATGCTGTATCCATGATCTGCCCCTCAGCCACGTCCAGGGGCCAGGACAAGGAGAAACTCATTGGTACTTTGAGGAGGGAGAACATGGAGTGGAGGGAGCGGAGCCTGCATTGCTTAGAACCCACAGGGAGGGACTCACCCTGACTACCTGCTGGACACCACCAAACCAGTCATGCACCTATATCTTCAACACAAGGGTTTTCTTTCCAATTGATTTTCAGTTAGCAACAACCGCCATGTTCAAGTTTTCTGAATACAGACCCACCAAGAGGGAAGGAATCACCCACCTGTTACACCCCAGGAATTGCACCAGCCTGTCCCAAAAACAGTTGGAGAACACAGTGCCCTTGGTATCCTGATTCCATTGGGGGATCTCACAGATCTCACATTTGACCAGTGGCAATATCCCGGCCCTCCGGATCTGTCACACTAGAAGCTGGCTCCAGGAAAACAAAGCCGTTAGGTTAATCACAGAGAAGTCCTTGGGCTGGTGTGTCTTATCAGGAGCAGACGAGCCATCCAGCTGGTAATCCTGCAATTCCAGGAAGGTGATCTGGGGGAGTTATTCTTGGGCCCAGCAAAACAGGCAAGAACTAGCTGAAGATGGAGAGACTCCTTGTGCAACATGATTGAGGTGGAAGGTGTCCAGCATTTTGAATCACCAGCAGAGATCACCAAGAGATTGAGTAGGTTTACTGCTGCTCTTCGTGTATTCGGTCAGGATGGGATACTTGGTGTGAGTTGGTGCCGGGGATGGTGCACCAGGCACACACACCCCAGTTGGCCCGACTCAGCTCAGCTCTGGATGCCGCTGGGGGGAAGGAAAAGAAAAGGATCCCGTGAAGACAGGAGTGGTTGAGTGAGGTGACATTTGGAGGAGAGGCAGGGCCTTAGGGACTTGGACTGGCTTGGGTTCTGGAGGAGTATTGGGAATTGATGACTAGGAGGGAAGGGATGTCAGCTTCAGCGAAAGCCCTAGCATATCCACCTCCCTGGTGAAGCAGTGCAACCAGGGCACTGTTTTTTCTGATGTGGGAGTTACCACCCAGCTGCCTAATCATCCTCTGCTCTGGCAGGAAAGCATACGCCTTGACTGCTGACAATGCTTGTGCAGATCGTAAGGCTCATCTCACTCTGAAGCTCTGTGTGTACCTGTTCACTGCAGCCTGGCGCGCTGTAGCTGGGTGTTCGTGTGCACATTCAGTCTTGGTGTTAGCTCCACACTGGCCATGCACTTTACGTGCCTGAGACTTTTTTGGGCAACAACCTTGCAGAGGCTCAGATACTCACTCTAATCCATCCCAGAATAAAGAGAGACTTCATGTGTTTGTTGCTTCATTCACTTACCATGTGTCTATTGGGTGGCACTTATACATTAGGTCCTGTACTGGGTGCTGGGAATAAAATGGTGAGCCTAGTCCCTGAGCCGGGCGCGGTGGCACAAGCCTGTAATCCCTGCACTTAGGGAGCCTGAGACAGGAGAATCGCCTCAGCAACGGCGAGGCGCTAAGCAACTCAGTGAGACCCTGTCTCTACATAAAACATAAAATAGGGCTGGGGATGTGGCTCAATGGTCGAGTGCCCCTGAGTTCAATCTCCAGTACCCCCCCCTCAAAAAAAAACAAACCCTAGTCCCTACCTAATGGAGCTTGAAGGCCCTAAGAGGGCCCTGTCCCTGCTGGTCAGAAAGTGTCTGGGAAGGCTTCCTGTCTCCAGCAATGGGACCGGTGAAGGGGTGATGGACGGGTATGCTGCCACAAGGAGCAGCATGTGCAAAAATTCCTTCACAGGTGAGGATGAGTTTAAAGAGCTGCAGTTCAGTAGAAAAAGGATTTTGTATGCAAGAGGAAGCGGAGGTGAAAAGTGGCTGGAGGTCAGTGGACAAGGGGGTGTTGTTACCAAATGCAGGTGTCCTGACTGCTAGGCCGAGGGTTCCAGCCCTTATACGATTCCTGAAGCACACAAGGATTCTGACACTGGAAAAACCTAGTCTGGTAATTTTGCTTCAGAACAATCCTTTGAGATGGGCTTCATGATGCATATAACCTGTAATCTCAGCTACTCAGGAGAAGCAGGGAGGATGACAAGTTCAAGGCTATCCTGGGCAACATTGTGAGACCCTGTTTCAAAAAAGGGTGGTATAAGCCGGGCATGTGGCTCACGCTTGTAATCAGCACTTTGGGAGGCTGAGACAGGAGAATCACAAGTTCAAAGCCAGCCTCAGCAACGGCGAGGCGCCAAGCAATTCAGACCCTGTCTCTACATAAAACACAAAATAGGGCTGGGAATGTAGCTCAATGGTCGAGTGCCCCTGAGTTCAATCCCCAGTACCCCCTCCCCCAAAAAAGGGGATGGTGTAGTTACAGTGGTACGGTACCCATGAATTTAATCCCCAGTACTTTGAAAAGAACTCTCGTCATCCTGTTGCAGTGTAGGTGAGGAGAAAGGAAGTTGAGGCCAGCAGAAGTTTGGGTTCTAGAATACTTGAGCTGAGTTCAGAGTAGGTTTTGTTTTGCCTTTTTGGGGGTGGTGATGGGAGCGGCAGTACTGAGATTGACCCAAAAGTTTCCCTGTACTTGAGGGAATTGTTCTGACACCCAAGTTTTTAAAACTCAGATGTCAAGGCCCTTCCCTCTGCTATGAGAGACAAGTAGGATTGTCGTCAATGGTCACAATTCTGAGCCCCAGTTCTTCCCAGTGTCTTCCAAGAGCTGAGCCTGTTTGATACCTGGGCTTTGTAGACTTAAAGTAGACCTCCAATCCCGTCTAGATAAACCAGAGTAAATGTTTATCCTCCAGGTTTCCCAGATGACCCTCCAAGCCCAGGGTTCCAAAGACCCCTGTTTGAAAGAGCTGTGTTGAAACAACCAATTTTCTACCCGAAATTCCCCATTCTCTGCCTGATGCACAGAAATACAGTTCTTGCCAGTTCAGTTCCAGATCTCAGCACCAACGCTCCCCTAATGCCAATCACCTAGTCCCCAGATTGGGAGCTTTCCCTTGACAGCAGCAGCATCCCCAAACGGGCAAAATTGGGTTGAGTCCCAAATATTTTCTCACCATTCCTGGTGGTGATGCACTGACTGGCTTCTTGGCTGAGTGCGCAAAATCCCCTTCAGGTCCAGCTTCTGCGAACACTACCCTCTAAACCTCCGGTGTGCCCTGGAGTCACCCCACATTTACTGCCCCTTACCGGATCAACAAAGTCTGCTCCCAACAGAATTTCGCAGGCAATGGTTGTCATCCCAGTGTATTCAGCCAGCTTTTTCACAGAACATCCATCAAATTATTGTAAGTTGAAAACTCTCCCCCTGACACCGTGGGCCCAGTGCTTAAACCCTTTTCTAATAGGACACTTCCGCAGGTCCCACCAGTAGGATGGGCTTCGTGCAGGGCGCCGCCTCTGATCAGACATTTGAAGGCCCGGCCCTGTAGAGTCCTCCGTGCGGAGTGCTTGACTCGTGGTGGGACGCTGGCAGAACCGCTCCGTAAGGTGTGCCTTGTTCAGGGAGCTCGCTGGTTCCAGTAGCACGGTTTCATAGTCTCCGCCCCCAGGACGACTGCTGTGCGGGTCTCCAAGCCAAGAGCGCGGCGCTGTCCGTTGTGCTGAAGCCGCGTTCTCCGTGCTCAGTGCCTCAAGGGAACACTGGTTGTCCCCAACCCTCCCAGCTGAGAGGCGCCAATACCCTAAGGCAGAGTGCCAGTGAACTTCCATTTGCCCTTCCTACCCTTTGCTTTACCTCTTGGTGATAAGGCTCATTACCCTTCTTTATCCACTAAGAGCGCTCCATTCTCCCATAAGCCCAAATCTTAGCTGCAGATCCTGAGACCCTTCACAACCACGATCGACCAACTCTCTGCCTTCTCCCCTCAGTCTTTCCAGCCACAATGACCTCCCTCTGCCCCTTGCCCCTTCAAACAATCTTGGCACATTCCTGTCTCTGGGGTTGACACACTGTACTGCCGGCAAAGATTTCTCAGGGCTTTGGGATAACTCCTGCCCTTTCCTTTCAGGCATTAATTCAAATACAAAATTTCTCAACCAGGCTCTGGCCAACTTACTTAAAATACACCTCTTAAGCAGGGTGCAGTGGCATAAGTCTGTAATCCCAGCTACTTGGGAGGTGGAGGTTTAGGAATGTAGCTTATATGTCTGCGTCCAAATTTATGGATATTTCATATTGGATTATGTCCAATCATAACAATATTTTTTGGTACTGAGGATTAAATTCAGGAGTACTTGATCACTGAGCCGCATCCCCAGCCCTATTTAGTGTTTTATATAGACAGGGTCTCACTGAGTTGCTTAGTGCCTCACTGTTGCTGAGGCTGGCTTTGAACTCGTGATTCTCCTGTCTCAGCCTCCCTAAGTGCTGGGATGACAAGCGTGCACAACATGTCCTGTTCAACCCTAACAATTTTATTTCCTCCTTTTTTTTTTTTTTTTTTTTGGTACTGGAGATTGAACTCAGGGGTACTCGACCACTGAGCCACATCCCCAGCCCTATTTTGTTTTATGTAGAGACAGGGTCTCACTGAGTTGTTTAGCACCTCACCATTGCTGAGGCTGGCTTCAAACTTGCAATCCTCCTGCCTCAGCCTCCCAAAATGTTGGGATTATAGGCGAGCGCCACCATGCCAGGCTGAACCCTAACAATTTTATTTCCTCCTTTTCTTTTTTCGATACTGGAGTTTGAACTCAGGGATACTCGCCCACTGAGCCACATCCCCAGCCCTATTTTGAGTTTTATGTAGAGACAGGGTCTCACTGAGTTGCTTAGCACCTTGTCGTTGCTGAGGCTGCCTTTGAACTCGCAATTCTTCTGTCTCACTCTCCCAAAGTGCTGGAATTACAGGCGTGTGCCACTGTGCCCAGCTCCTTCTTTTCTTTTTATCTTTCTCTTTTATTTTGTTTATTTTTGGCTTTTTGCTTTAGTGGTTCTGTGGATCAGATCCAGGGCCGAATGCATGCTAAGCAAGTACTCCAACACTGAATACCCCAGCCCTTTAATATTTCAAATGGGAAATAAATTGAAATTGGGCTTGTCCAAACATCAAAAAATATTAAAAAGGATTAATTTTTGTATGATAGTGTAAGGTGCTTCAGGGACCCACTCTTCATGAAACTAGTGAAATTATTAAAAGATAACCATTTAGAGCCGGGCGCAGTGGCTCAAGCCTGTAATCTCAGCACTTAGGGAGGCTGAGACAGGAGAATCGCGAGTTCAAAGCCAGCCTCAGCAATGGCAAGGCACTAAGCACCTCAGTGAGACCCTGTCTCTACATAAAATACAAAATAAGTCTGGGGATGTGGCTCAGTGGTTGAGTGCCCCTGAGTTCAATCCCCAGTACCAAAAAAAAAAAAAAAAGATAACCATTTAGGTGCTGGGAGTTTTGCTCAGTGATGTATGCCTAGCATGCACTAGGCCCTGGATCCAAACCTCAGCACTGCAAAAGAAAAAAAATTTTAAAAGTTAATCAACAGTGGATGAAAAAGTCTGAGTTCTGAAGTAAATTATTTATGAGTCTTATGTTTTTTGAGATCATGGTAAAGGTATTGGCTAACATAATTTGTTATGTACCATTAAAATTGATAGAACATGAACAAAAACACAAAAACTAACAAAGTAAAAAAAAATCAGGGGCTGGGGTTATGGTGCAGTGGTAGCGTGCTTGCCTAGCATGTGTCAGGCATTGGGTTCGATCCCCAGCACCACATAAAAAAAATAAAGATACTCTGTCCACCTACAACTAAAAAAATAAATATTTAAAAAAAATCAGTGCAAAAATTTCATGGTACTAGAAGGAAAACATGAATTGAGAGCTGAGTGTGGAAGCACATACAGCAAATCCGGAGACTCAGGCAGCAGGATTGCCCAACCTGGGCAACTTAGCACAACCAGCGCACAGTAAGTCCATGACTCAACATCCCTCACTCCCGAGCACCATGGAGGATGGCTATATACATACACATATATATGTATAGATAACATACACGTGTGTGTGTGTGTATCTCTCAAAAAATGAAGGGGCTGGGTTTGTAGCTCAGTGGTAGAGCACTTGCCTTGCATATGTGAGGCACTGGGTTCAATACTCAGCACTACATAAAAATAAAAGTAAATTGTTGATCTACAACTAAAAAAAATTTCTTAAAGAGCTGGGCACCCTGGCGTACACCTGTAATCCCAGCACTTAAGAAGGCTGAGACAGGAGAACCGCAATTTCAAAGCCAGCCTCAGCAATGGGGAGGTGCTAAGGAACTCGGTGAGACCCTGTCTCTACATAAAATTCCAAATAGGGCTGGGGATGTGGCTCAGTGGGTCAGTGCCCTTGAGTTCAATCCCTGGTACCAAAAAAAAAAAAAAAAAAAAAAAAAGACAAAAACAAACAAACATGAGCTGTAGCTACACGGGGAGTTTTGAGAGAATGTACTGTCAAAGGCAACAGCGAGTATACAAGGTCATGAACTGAACCACCTTGATGGGTATTGTTTAGGTGTGACCTCACTGGTGACTCTCTACTGCCTTCAGAACCTGGAATCACTAGCCTTTATAAGAGGGCTGAGGCTTCCAGACAGGCAGTCTAGTTTAGGATACTTGCCATCTCAGCGAAAGTGTTTTAGATCAATGACGCGCCCTACTGGCCAGATGATAATCAGCTCCATTTCCAACAGTAAGGATTATTATATATTATGTAATATTATAATATTACTATTAGTGGAAAACAACCAGTGCACAGCAAATCTTTGATTTAGCCCCCCTCACTCCTGAGCTGCATTGGAGGAAGGCACAGTGGGGATATACATATATACGTGTGTTTGTGTACATACATATATGTACATATGTGTATGTACTAAAAGAATGAACCAATAGATGTGGACAGGTTACTGGCCTCCGTAGACTACCCTGTCTTAAACCTAGGATTCTTCTCCTGGGCAGGGTGGTACACAGCTATAATCCCAGAGGCTTGAAAGGTTAAGGCAGGAGGATCATGAGTTCAAAGCCAGCCTCAGCAACAGTGAGGCACTAAGCAATTCAATGAGAACCCTGTCTGTAAATAAAATACAAAATAGTGCTGGGGATGTGGCTCAGTGGTCGAGTGCCCCTGAGTTCCTGATACTCCTCCCAACAAAGGAAATCTAGGAGCCGGGCGTGGTGGCGCAAGCCTGTAATCCCAGCACTTAGGGAGCCTGAGACAGAAGTATTGCGAGTTCAAAGCCAGCCTCAGCAATGGCGAGGTGCTAAGCAACTCAGTGAGACCCTGTCTCTACATAAAACACAATACAGGGCTGGGGATATGGCTCAGTGGTCGAGTGCCCCTGAGTTCAATCTCCAGTACCAAAAAAAAAAAAAAAAAAAAAAAAAAATCTAAGATTCTTCCTGTATGGAATGAACTAATGTTTACTGAGTACTTATTGTGTGCTAGGCCTGGATCTATACTATTGGCACAAAGGAGCGAAGGAGGTATTAACAAAAAACCCGGAGCCAGTCAGTGGGTAAAGAGTTATAGTATAACTGTCCTCTTCCACTCCTCTCTCTCTATATATACATACATATGAGGACACTATGTGTGTGTGTGTGTATTCCTCCCCACACCACACTGGGTTGAAACAAAGGGTACTTTACCACTGAAGTACATCTGTAGCATTTTAAAATTTTACACACACACACAAACACACACACTTTTGGGGGGGGTACTAGGTATTGCATTAAGGGGTGCTTTACTACTGAGAAACAACCCCATCCTATTTATTTATTACCTATTTTAAGATAGGTTTTTGCTAAGGTGCCGAGGGTTTCACTAAATTGAAGGTCTGTTTAAGTTGTTCACCCTGGGCTGGAAGTCATAACCCTCCTGCCTCATCCTCCCGAGTTGCTGGGATTAGAGGTGCGCACCACATGACCGGATCCTCAATCTGTACAACGTCCCTATACCGAATTGGTATATGCCGAATTGGCTACATTTCATGCAGGAGAAAATTATGGCTCTGAGAGGCTTTGATTGAAGAGCGAAAAGTCTCCCGAGTGGAATTTGTATCTGGAAAAATTTTGATTCTTTGCATTAGAGCGCTGCAGGAGGGAGCGTTCAGGGCTTCCTGCCAGGACGAGCACCGAGACGGTTGCCATAGTCACCTGATACCGTCTGGGGTTTTCTAGCTCCCAGAGTCACGTGATCGTAGCAAATATGGCGCCGCCCATCGGGTTCCGCGTCCCACGTGGTTCCGGTAGTCAAGATGGCGGGAACAGCTACCCCGGTTTCTCTAGAGTCGGCTCCACGAATCCTGCGTCTGGTGGCCGAGTGCAGTCGCTCCAGGGCTAGGGCGGGGGAACTGCGGCTGCCGCACGGACCGGTGGCCACTCCAGTGTTCATGCCCGTGGGCACTCAGGCCACCATGAAGGGTATCACAACCGAGCAGCTAGACGCCCTGGGCTGCCGCATCTGCTTGGGCAACACCTATCATCTGGGTTTGAGACCGGTGGGTGTACTCTGCTCCGGGAGGGCTCTGGGGAACATTGGAGTAGGGGTTGGAGTGCCTCAAGCACTTCCCAGGTCTTGGCATGGTTCCAAAAGTCAATTGATCAATGTGTATTGAGTGCCCCTGTTCGCCCAGGCCTTGTGCTGGGCATGGGATTGCTGCGGGGATTGCAGCTGGCAGCTCTGTCCCCGATACAGGCTCCCAGAATTGTGCTTACCAGTAACCTGATACTTTTTTTTTTTTTTTTTGGTACTGGAGATTGAACTCAGGGGCACTCGACCACTGAGCCACATCCCCAGCCCTATTTTGTGTTTTATGTAGAGACAGGGTCTCACTGAGTTGCTTAGCGCCTCACCTTTACTGAGGCTCTGAACTCGCGATCCTCCTGTCTCAGCCACCCTAAATGCTGGGATTACAGGCTTGAGCCATCGCCCCCCCCCCTCCCCCCGCCGGGCTAGTAACCTGATACTTTCTTCCCTCATCCCAGGGCCCTGAGCTGATCCAAAAAGCCGGAGGTCTCCATGGCTTCATGAATTGGCCTCACAATCTGCTGACCGTGAGTGGAGTGGGATTGGGGTTGGGAGCCCACTCTTAACTTCTCTGGGCTGAGGAGTCCGCTGTCTCCACACCATGACAGCTCTGTGGTGGGGTGTCCTCCAGGACAGCGGTGGCTTCCAGATGGTGTCCCTAGTATCCCTGTCCGAGGTGACAGAGGAGGGTGTCTGCTTTCGCTCCCCCTACGATGGCGATGAGACCCTTTTAAGCCCGGAGAGATCCGTGGAAATCCAGAATGCACTGGGTGAGTGGAACCTCTGGAACTGCCCCTTTAAGTTTGGAGAGGATGCAAATCAGGAGGGTCATATCCTGACCCTTAGGCATTGTGTGGTTTTGGGGAAGTCACTCCCACTCCCTGAGCTTCAGTTATTACAACTCAAATATGGTAGGACGTCCTTGGTGGGATCATTAATAAGAATAAATGAAGTAATGTCAGTAAATCTCTTAGCACAGTGCCTCATATATAATAACTTTTATTATCATTATTGCAATTATTTCTCAATAACAAATTATCTGGACAAATACCTGTTGAAATCCAAGTGGCAACAAGAGATAGGCCCCTCGATTGCATCCGTATCCCTGATTCCTTCATAACGACAATTCATATTTCTCAATCTTTATTTTTTTCTCTTTGTTTTTCTTGGAGTGCTGGAGGTGGGATCCAGGGCTTTGGAAATGCTAGGCATGTGCTGTACCACAGAGCTATACTCCCAACCCCAAATCGTGTATTTTGTGCTGGGTTTGATGATCAAGAAATAGTTATAAAGAAGTATTGTCACTGGAGAAGAGGTGTCTCTAAAGAAGGGTCCAAGGAGGCTGTGAGAGAAGGGAGAACTGGACTTAGTATAGTGGGGTTTTTGGCTTACCTGATGGAAAAGAATTTTAGCATGCACCAGTCAGAGACATAGAGGTTTGTTTAGGAAAGTAGGTCCACATTCAAGGGGGAATGCTGGTAATCTCAGAGAGAAGTCTTTTGGGGTAAACAAGAAATATACATTCAAAATACAATGTGGGCCATCTTGAGAGTGAGAGATGTGTTTTGAGGATTCTCAGTTCTTCTTTTATTTTTATTTTTATATTTGGTACTGGGGATTGAACTCAGGAGCACTCGACCACTGAGCCACATCCCCAGCCCTATTTTGTGTTTTATGTAGAGACAGGGTCTCACTGAGTTGCTTAGCGCTTCGCCGTTGCTGAGGCTGGCTTTGAACTTGCGATTCTCCTGTCTCAGCCTCCCTAAGTGCTGGGATTACAGGCTTGCGCCACCGTGCCCGGCTTCCCCATCTGTTTTTATTGTTTATTTGGAGACAGGGTCTCAGTGAGTTGCCTATGGCTTTGCTGAGTTGCTGAGGCTGGCTTCAAACTTTCTTTCTCCCTATCCACCCCCACATTTCTTTTGTTGGTGCATTACTCTTTGCATGAGTCTTGAGGGTTTTTTTGTTTTGTTTTGTTTTTGGTAGCAGGGATTGAACTCAGGGGTACTCGACCACTGAGCCACATACCCCGCCTTATTTTGTGTTGCTGAGGCTGGCTTTAAACTTGTGATTCTCCTGTTTAAGTCTCCCAAAGTCCTGGGATTATAGGCATGTGCCACTGTGCCCGGCTTTGAACTTTCAATCCTCCTGTCTCAGACTGAGTCACTGGTATTGTAGTCATATACCATAAATTAAAATTTTATTTCCTTGGGGCTGGGGTTGTGGCTCAGTGGTGGAGCGCTTGCCTCGCATGCGTGAGGCACTGGGTTCGATCCTCAGCACCACATAAAAATACATAAATAAAATAAAGATACAATGTCCATCTAAAACTAATAAAAAATATTTTAAAAAAAATTTTATTTCCTTGTCCTTTATGCCTCCTTTCTACTTCTTTTTATTTTTGTATAACCTAGCAGCACTCTACTACTGAGCTCCATCCTCAGCCCTTTTTATTTTTTATTTTGAGATGAGGTCTTGCTAAGTTATTCAGGCTGGCCTCAAACTTGGTGAACCTTCTGCCTCAGGCTCCTGGCTTGCTGGGACTACCACTGTGCACCACTATGCCTGATTTCCTTTCTATCTATTTCTTAATTTTTTTATTCTACCTCAGTATGATTGGACAAATGGTGTGTCATCTAATTATAATACGCTTAGGGGAACTTGGTAAAGCTTTTCAGATTCTTTGTTTTGGGAGGTAAGGACATACCTTTCCTTTGTGTACAGGGCAGACCCAGTGACTGCCCTATCTTACCTCAGGCTCAGACATCATTATGCAGCTGGATGATGTGGTCAGCAGCACTGTGACTGGCCCACGTGTGGAAGAAGCCATGTACAGGTGCGTGTGCATGTGTATGTTGGAGGGGACCTGGGTCCTACAGCCCTGCCTTGCTGCCCTATTTCAGGCCCCTAGGGCTCGTGACTAGAGCCCTCTTACAGGTCAATCCGCTGGCTGGACCGGTGCATTGCAGCCCATCGGCAACCGGACAAGCAGAACCTGTTCGCCATCATCCAGGGTGGGCTGGATGCGGATCTGCGGGCCACCTGCCTTGAAGGTAGAACCACATGCTGGCAGGACCAGGGTTTGACCCTTGCTGAGGCCCTCACACAGGCCTGGCATACAGTGCTGCTCCTGCAGTGGTTGTTAATGGGTCAAAGGGTCTAGGTGGAAGGAGCAAGGCAAAGACCCTGAGCCAGCATGCAATAGAATGTATTTGAGAATGGGAGTAATTCCAGTAGCTATGGTTTTTCGGTATTCACCAGGCACCATGGCAAATGCTCATCACAGATTGACCCTTTATCTTTTTTTTGTTGTTGTTACTGGGGATTGATCCCAGGGACACTCGACCACTGAGCCATATCCCCAGCCCTATTTTGGTTTTTTGTTTTTTTTTTAAATATTTTTTTAGATATTGATGGATCTTTATTTTATTCATTTATCATTTATACGTGGTGCTGAGGATCGAACCCAGTGCCTCACGCATGCTAGGCAAGCACTCTACCATTGTGCTACAGCCCCAGCCCCCTTTTTTGTGTTTTATGTAGAGACAGGGTCTCACTGAGTTGCTTAGTGCCTCGCTGTTGCTGAATCTGGCTTTGAACTTGCGATTCTCCTGTCTCAGCCTCTCAAAGTGCTGGGATTATAGATATGTGCCACCATGCCTGGCTGATCCTGTGAGTCTTTACAACCATACTGTAAGTTAGAGACTGCCAGGCTTCCAAGGTTACAGATGGGAAAACTGAGGCAGATATTAAGTATATGTCACTTGTACGAGGCCTCAGAGCCTGAATGTTTTAGAGCTGGGCTTTGGGCTACAGAACTTACAGCATTAACCGCTATAACATGTTCCTGCTGCCTGGGACAGTAGGGTACACAGAGTCAGGAGTGAGGGGCTAGGCTTGAAGCATTGCTCAATGGTGGAGACCCTGGGACATTGAGGTGCTATGAAGCTGCTGAGCAGGAGGGTGGCCAGAGCCAAAGGACATCATAGAAAAATTTATGGGAGGGCAGGAAATTGGAGACCCATTGGGAGGCTGGAGTACTTGCTCAAGGAAAAAATGACAAGGTTGTGACCAGGGAGTTAAAGTCAAGGGTAGAGAGGAAGGTGATCAAAGTCAGTGAGATGTTCTGAGCAAACTTCTGGTTATTCAGTTCTGTCCTTCTGAATCCCTTGATCTTTTGCCTTGTGGCTGTGTGCTCTTGGGCCAGCATCTTCACCTCTCTGAGACTCTCTTCCTCTGTAAAATGAAAACTGACTCCCAGTATCTTGGAGTGCAGGTGAGGATTGAATGGGCAAATGAGTTCAAATTGTCCAGCTTGTTCCTGCAATTGTGACAGCTGAAGAGGACGTTGTTGTCCTCAGACCTTCTATTCCCCCATTCCGGGTACAGTAAGTCTTTTGATCAGAGACCCACAGTTAGAGATTCAGTTGATGTCATGGTTCAGTGAGTATGGATTTTTTTTTTTTTGGGGTGGGGGGAGGATTGAACTCAGGGGCACTCGACCACTGAGTCACATCCCCAGCCCTATTTTGTGTTTTATGTAGAGACAGGGTCTCACTGAGCTGCTTAGTGCCTCGCCATTGCTGAGGCTGGCTTTGAACTCGCGATCCTCCTGTCTCATCCTCTCTAAATGCTGGGGTTACAGGCATGCGCCACCGCGCCCGGCTTGAATATGGATGTTTATGATAGCGGAAACCAAATCTTTGTGAAACATTACCTTTATACATTGATGCTTTCTGGTATTTTCTGTCCTCTTTCATTAAAAAATGAAAAACAAAAACCAGGGCTGATATTGAGCAAACTCATCTTGACCATCTGTAGCTTGACAAGCACCAAAGTGCTCACAGTGTTGTTCCCAGGCTCACCTGCAGCAGAACTGTCTACTGGGGCTCCTAGTCTCATGCAGCCTTTTGGGCCTCTCTGGGTCAGAATCAGGGTTGAGGGGGGCCTTGGGCCTTGCATTTAAACAGCCTATCCCTAGTCAATTCTGCTTACCGTCACATTGACACCTGGCCCCAGTCAGGCATGGTGGTGCATGCTTGTAATCCCAGCAACTCAGGAGACTGAGGCAGGAGGATAGCAAGTTTGAGGGCAGCCTCAGCAATTTAGTGAGGCCCTCAGTAACTTAGCAAGACTCTGTCTCAAAATAAAAGATAAAAAAGATTGAGGATGTGGCTTAGTGATAAAGTGCCTCTGGATTCAGCCCCCCGTACAAAAAAAAAGGGAAGAAAAGAAACCTGGCCCCTGACAACACTGGCTTCATCCATGGTGTGGCCTCAGTAGGTTGAACTGGGTACTTGGGGTCTGAGACACGCATGGGCTTTGAGGCCAGGTTGGAGTTCAAATCCAGTCTCTGGTATATAGGCCTGGGCTAATGGTTGAAGCTATGAAGCCTTAGTTTCTTCATCTGTCAGGTGACTTGAATGAGGTACATTTGCACCTCCTTTCCCAGGGGTTCCACAACTGTAGACTTAACTGATCATGCTCTGAAAATATGTGGAAGAAAAAAAATTGCATGAATCTGGTGCAGTGGTGCATGCCTATAAACCCAGCAACACTCAGGAGGTTGAGACAGGAAGATTGCAAACCTCAGCAATTTAGTGAGACCCTCAGCCCTTCAGCAAGAGTCTTAGAAAGAGAGAGAGAGAGAGAGAGGGGGAGAGAGAGAGAGGGGGAGAGAGAGAGAGAGAGAGAGAGAGAGAGAGAGAGAGAGAGAGAGAGAGAGAGAAAGAAAGAAAGAAAGAAAAAGAAAAGAAAAGAAAGAAGCAACTGGGTACAGAGCTGCATGATAAAATATTCCTGGGTTCAATTCCCAGTACCCCTGACCCCAACCTATCTGTACTGAACATGTACAGATGTTTTTCTTTTCATTATTTCATAGACAGTACCATATAACAACAATGTACATAGCATTTATATTGTATTAGGCATAAATCATCTAGAGATGATTTAAATCCTATAAGGCAGCTAGGCATGGTGGCACATGCCTATAATCCCAGCAGCTTGGGAAGCTGAGGAAGGGGGATCACTAGTTCAAAGCTAGTGTCACCAATTTAGTGAGGTCCTAAGTAACTTAGTGAGACACTGTCTCAAACAATAAAAAGGGCTGGGGGTGTGGCTCAGTAGTTAAGCCTGTCTGGGTTCAATCCTTCTTACCAAAATAAATAAATAAAGTCTATAAGAGGATGTCCAGAGCCGGGCGCGGTGGCTCAAGCCTGTAATCCCAGCACTTAGGGAGGCTGAGACAGGAGAATCGCTAGTTCAAAGCCAGCCTCAGCAATGGTGAGGCGCTAAGCAACTCAGTGAGACCCTGTCTCTACATAAAAACACAAAATAGGGCTGGGGATGTGGCTCAGTGGTCGAGTACCCCTGAGTTCAATCCCTAGTACCAAAAAAAATAAAATAAATAAATAAATAAATAAATAAAGAGGATGTCCATAGGTTCTATGCAAATACTGCAACCTTTTACATGAAGGACTTAAGCATCCTTGGGTTTTGGTATCCATAGGGATCCTGGAACTAATCCCTTGTAGAAACTGAGGGATAACTTTACAGGCGTCTAAACACATTAGTTATTCTAGAGCTTCAAGATCCAATTCTAAGCAGGGTGCCGTGGCGCACACCTATAATCCCAGCACTTTGGGAGGCTGAGACAGGAGAATTGTTATTTCAAAGCCAGCCTCAGCAACAGGGAGGCGCTAAGGAACTCAGTGAGACTCTGTCTCTACATAAAACACAAAATAGGGCTGGGGATGTGGCTCAGTGGTCCAGGACCCCTGAGTTCAATCCCCAGTACCAAAACAAAAAAGACCCAATTCTAAAATCCAGCACGCTTTGGAATTTGCCATTCATTTGGTGGCCTATCAGAATTTACGTATCAAATTGTAGAAATGTTACAAGGTTTGATGCCAAGATCTTACTCAGCATATGGAATGTTTACATATTCTCAAATCTGGAAAATTCTGAACTCCTAAACTCATCTGTCTCCAAATGGTTGTAAGCTGAGCCATGGAAGTGTGGGTCATGGGCTTCTCCTGAGAAT
Source organism: Xerus rutilus (assembly GCA_028644305.1). NCBI lineage: Eukaryota > Metazoa > Chordata > Mammalia > Rodentia > Sciuridae > Xerus > Xerus rutilus. Next base: position 6,966,288 of record CM053413.1, read on the forward strand.
TAAGTACATGTAGCAGGCACTCAGTGAGAGTCAAGCAGCATCCACAGATAGACAGATTCATTTCCTCCTCTGTGTTTCTATCTCCTCCTCTCTGTCTTATGGATATCTCCAGAAGGTCTTCCCTGGGGACAAGGAGATGAGGTACATTTCCTTTTTGTCTAGTCACCCTTCACCTCACCCTATTCTTCAGCTCAGTGACAGGATACACCCAGATATACCTGTCAATATATTCTAAGTTGAAATTCATTTAATACATTTGCTATAGCAAATATCCTAGCTCAGCTTAGGCATCTTTAAATGTGCTCAGGACATGTACATTAGCCTGTGGTTGGGCAAAATCCTTTGACAGAAAGCCTGTCCTTATAAGAAAATGCTGATGTTCTCATGTAATTTATTGAATACAGTCCTGAATGTAAAAACCAAAATGAATGTATGGATATGCTTTTGCATCTTCATAAAAAGTGGAAAAATCAGAAATGATTGTAAGTTGAGGACCTTCTGTACCCTCAGAGATGACCAAGAGGGACGTGCCAGGCTTCGCCATCGGAGGCCTGAGTGGGGGTGAGAGCAAGGCCCAGTTTTGGAAGATGGTGGCATTGAGCACCTCCAGGCTGCCTAAGGACAAGCCCCGCTACCTGATGGGGGTTGGGTATGTTGGGCTGAGGGGAGATAGAGCCCTGTCTGTGGAGAGCCGATTCCTGAGCACCCTTTTCCTTGCTTGAAGACATGGGGGAAGGATACAGCCCTGCTGTGGGGGGACTAAGGAGGACACGGCTGTCCCCAGGGGATGGTTTTTAGACAACGTGGCCCATCCAGGGTTGGGATAGGGGCCTGGGAAGCCCATGTAAGGGCTTCAGGCTCTCTCTTACTCCCTCCATGGCTGCCCCTGCACTCCCAGCTATGCTACTGATTTGGTGGTCTGCGTGGCCCTTGGATGTGACATGTTCGACTGTGTATATCCCACAAGGACAGCGGTGAGGTCATGGGCAGGGAGCTGACAGGGAGGGAGGATGGGGGAAGAGGGAAGCAGGAGAGGGACCGGGAAGGATGAAGACCTTGTGACCTGCCCTTCACTGCCATTCTTGATCCCCAGCGCTTTGGCTCTGCCCTGGTGCCCACAGGCAACCTGCAGTTGAAGAAGAAGCAGTATGAGAAGGACTTTGGCCCCATAGACCCTGAGTGCACCTGCCCCACTTGCAAGAAGTAGGTGATATAGTGGGGGGGGCTGGAGGTGGGGAGGCCTGGGCTCTGCTCAGCCACCCGCTGCTGACCCACAGGCACAGCCGGGCCTTCCTGCACGCTCTACTCCACAGCGACAACACAGCTGCCCTGCACCACCTCACTGTCCACAACATCGCCTACCAGGTGGGCCTGTGCCTGGGGGTGGGTGAGGGCAGAGGTAGGTCTCCTGGATGCCCCTGGCCCATGCTGATACCCCCTTCCTGCAGCTGCAGCTGATGAGTGCTGTGCGCACCAGTATTGTGGAGAAGCGTTTCCCTGACTTCGTGAGGAACTTCATGGTCACCATGTATGGGGACCACACCCTTTGTCCCACCTGGGCCACTGAAGCCTTGGCCTCTGTGGGAATAACGCTGGGCTAACCTGGCCAAGGGAAAGGGAGGTTGGGGCTGGAAGATACTGAAGGATTTTTTAAGCTTTTAAAAATTCTAACGGTGTGTGTCTGTTTTCTTTTGGGGAGGTGGCCTGTCCACATCACCTTCGCAGTGCGACTGTGAACATTACTGCAGTTGAATGTCTATCCTTTCCCCTGAGAGTAAGAAGTGACTACATGGCTCAGTGCTTAGCATTCAGGAATCCCTGGGTTCCACCCCTCACACTGTAGTGGGAAAAAAAACAGGAACCATGGCAGTAGCTGGTAACTGGAAACCCCGTGGCACAGCCCAGCATGTAGGATGTGGTATCAGGGTGGGATATACATCCTTTTCCTGTGGCCCAGGCTCCCCAGCCACTCAAGGTGAGCACTCTTGTCCATCTGTTGACAGGTAAAGAAACAGGCCCAGGAAGAGGAAATAGCTTACTGAAGGACACTATCAAGGAAGTGGCAGTTTGACTCTGGTGTGCTTGCTTTTAGTCTTGACTCTTTTTGTTTGTTTTTGGTTCGGGGGGGGGGTACCTGGGATTGAATTTAGGGGCACTTGACCACTGAGTCACATCCTCAGCCCTATTTTGTATTTTATTTAGAGACAGGGTCTTGCTGAGTTGCTAAGTGCCTTGCTAAGTTGCTGAGGCTGGCTCTTTGAACTTGTGATCCTCATGCCTCAGCTTCCGAGCCGCTGGGGTTACAGGCGGTCGCCACCATGCCAGGATAGTCTTGACTTTTTTTTTTTTTTTTTTTTGGTACTGGGGATTGAACTCAAGGGTCCTCCACCACTGAGCCACATCCCCAGCCCTATTTTGTGTTTTATGTAGAGACAGGGTCTCACTGAGTTGCTTAGCTCCTCGCCATTGCTGAGGCTGGCTTTGAACTCGCGATTCTCCTGTCTCAGCCTCCTTAAGTGCTGGGATTATGGGCTTGAGCCACCGCGCCCGGCTTAGTCTTGACTCTTAATTGAACCCAGGGCCTCACATATGTTAGCCAAGTGCTCCACCCCTGAACTACGTCCCTGGTGCTGCCCTTTTAAATTTTATTTTGAGACAGAGTCTAACTTGCGAAGGCTGCTTGGAACTTGTGTTTCTCCTACCTCAGCCTTCCCAGTAGCTAGGATTACAGGTAAGTGCCACCATACCTGGCCTTTTGTCTCAACCCTGTAGACATGTGGCACTGTGTAGCTCTAAGTAAATGCAGTGATAATACATGTGATCTAACAGATTGTTACACTATGGCACTTTTTTCTTTTGGGGGGACCGTCCTGGGGATGGAGCCCAGGGCCTCTGGCAAGCTAGATACACACTCTGCCACTGAGCTGCACTGTCATTCCCTGTGCCACTGTTTTAAAGGGTTGTCATGTGTATTTAATTCTTGCAAAGTTATGATGCAGAATACAGGTATGTTTCCATTTTATCGATGAGGAAACATTCATAGCTATGAAGCTACTTGGTCACTATCAGTGTCTGCCTGCTCAGACATGAACTGGGTGGCTTAGAAACCACAGAAATTTATCCATCATTTATTTATTTATTTACTTATTTTTAAATGTTTATTTTTAAGTTGTAGGTGACAGAATATCTTTATTTTATTTTTATGTGGTGCTGAGGATCGAACCCAGTGCCTTATGCGCGCTAGGCGAGCACGCTACCAGTGCACCACAACCCCAGCCCCCATCATTTTTTTTTTTTTTTTTTGTGGTACTGGGGATTGAACTCGGGGGCACTCGACCACTGAGCCACATCCCCAGCCCTATTTTGTGTTTTATGCAGAGACAGGGTCTCACTGAGTTGCTTAGCGCCTCCCTGTTGCTGAGGCTGGCTTTGAACTCTCAATTCTCCTGTCTCAGCCTCCCTAAGTGCTGGGATTACAGGCTTGAGCCACCGCTCCCGGCTCATCATTTATTTTTATTTTTGGTACTAGAGATTGAACTCAGGGGTACTTGAGCACTGAGCCACATCCCCAACCCTATTTTTTTGTGTTTTATGTAAAGACACAGTTTCATTGAGTTGCTTAGTGCCTCGCCATTGCTGAAGCTGGCTTTGAACTTGCAATTTTCCTGTCTTAGCCTCCCAAAGTGCTGGGATTACAGGCATGTGCACCTGGCTTCATCACTATTTTCAAGGCTGGAAATTCTAAGATCATGTTGGTAGCAGATTTGGTGTTTTGTGAGGATTTGCTTCCTGGTTCATGGATGGCTATTTTCTCAGTGTTCTCACATGGTATGAGGGACTTGGCAGCTTTCTGGGGTCTCTTGTATGTGCACTAGTTACATATAAAAGGTCTCTGCCCTTATGACCTAATCAGTTCCCTTCTCCAAATATGATCACGTTGGGGGTTAGGATATCAACATGAGTTTTGGGGAAATCAGAAACATTGAGACTATAGCATCACACAGTAAACAAAATGGCTCATGATCTAACCCAGATATGAGCTGTTAGAGAGTTGGTGTTTTTACCATTTTTTTTGGTATAGGGATTGAACTCAGGGGCACTTGACCACTGAGCCACATCCCCAGCCCTATTTTCTGTTTTATGTAGAGACAGGGTCTCACTGAGTTGCTTAGTGCCTCGCCGTTGCTGAGGCTGGCTTTGAACTTGCGATTCTCCTCTCTTAGCTTCCCAAAGTGCTGGGATAACAGGCTTGTACCACTGCACTGGCTGCTGGTGTGTGTTTTTGTTTTGTTTTTAAATATTTTTTAGTTGTCAATGGACCTTTATTTTATTTATTTATATGTGATGCTGAGAATCGAACCCAGTGCCTCACGCATGCTAGGCAAGTGCTTCACCACTGAGGCACATCCCAGCCCCAGGGGCTGCTGGTGTTTTTAAATTAGGTTTTTGAAACGGAAAAAGTTGTGAGGAAGCACAACTCAATAATGCAACTATTTATAGCATTAATTTATGTATTCCAGAAAATTTCCACACGTTTATAGGTTTTCTTGAATGTTAACATACTGTACAATGCAGTTCTGAATTTTATTCCTCCTCCCCTTAGTGTATCTCAAATTGTATATAGGCCAATACATAAATCTAATTTTTTTTTTTTTTTTACAGTTTCTTCATATTATTATTCAACCAACTTGAAAGGACAGGCTATTTCTAGGTTTCTCCAATTGGGATCGAATCTGCAATATCAAACCTTGTTGGTTGTGCCCTCTATCACACATTTATTTTTAGTTTTGGGGAGTAAAAAGCTCTTTATTACCTGAAAAGAAAAAAAAAGGTTAGATTGTTTTTTTCCAGTGTGTGATTTCTTGGCTCGTTTTTGAGACCTGTCATGGAGAAGGCATATACCACTGGCCACTCTGCCATCCTCCTTCCCACTGTTTTCTGCTCATCACTGTGCCCACCCGTGTCAACCCCCTTCTGCATTCTATGTTGCGCCTATTAACTCAGTGAGTTCCCTGCTCTTTGGCTCATGTATTCCCAGAGGGATAAAATCACTTCTGGTGAAGAGTTCCTGTTTCCCCCACTTTTGTCTGAAAAGTGGCGGTTCTTTTCTTGACAAAAGAACCCCTACTTTTGTCTGAAAAATGGCGTCTTTGCATTAGGGAAAGGATCCCATTATTTCATTGATTCTCAGATCCATGATATGCTAAAATTGAAGAGGCTGGAAAACAACGTTGGAGCGTTCCCTGCGTTAAGATGGGGGAACTTAGCCGGGCAAGGTGGCGCACGCCTGTAATCCCAGCAGCTCGGGAGGCTGAGGCAGGAGAGTCGCGAGTTCAAAGGCAGCCTCAGCAATGGCGAGGCTCTAAGCAACTCAGTGAAACCCTGTCCTTAAAATACAAAATAGGGCTGGGGATGTGGCTCGGTGGTCGAGTACCCCTGAGTTCATTCACCGGAAACCCCCTCCCCCCCAAAAAAAAGATGGGACAGGAGTAGATGGGGGCACCATATTTGCAAAGGCGTGACTTTATGACCTCTCCCTAGTAAGCAGTAGTGTCTTCTGACTCTCCTTTAAAGTGTTTAGGGACCCTGCTCCGAAAGCTGACTTGCGGGCTGGGAGCCAAGATGCATTCTGGGACTTGTAGTTTTCTCGAGACCCCGGAAACTTTAGTTACAATCACCGACTACTACCACGAGGTGTCACCCCTCCGCAAGTAAGGTGGATCTAACCCTCCACTTAAGAAGACTAGCACAAACATCACTGTTAAGAAGGGAGTTAAACTTCAACTGACAAATGCAGTCTTTAATCAGAGTCAAGATTCGGATGTTAGAGCCCACTCTCTTTTCCCTTATTGGCTGGAATTACGAAGTGATATTTATGTAAGCCAATGGGAAATTTATAGGGAAGTAGATAACGTCAAGAGACAAATCAGTATTTCAAGATCGGTTCCTAACATCATTGGCCAGGTTTCCCGACTGGCGTGTCTTCCTACCAATAAGACGGTAGCTCTCCCCACTGGGCGGATCCAACGTGTATTTTCCCGAGACACCGCCTTGCCGCTTTGACAACTCGCTTTTCGCTCCTATTGGCCTTTGCACACCAACGACAGTTCTTTCATCCAATGAGCTTGTGGGATATTACTAGGGGTAAGGCTTACTTAGCCTTACGTCCGTGCCTCGGTTCCATTGGTTCACGTGCAGTAGTGACAGCGGTTCAGGCCAATCGCCTGCGGCACAAGTGCTTTGAGAGCAGCCCACAGGCCGGGGCGGGAGGTCGCTCAGGTCGGATGTCGCCTGAGAACCGGATGAGGCGGCGACCGTGAGGCCGAGCCGGGAGCGGGCGTCGCGCCGAGGCCCGGGCGGGCAGGGAGCAACGGCCACAGACGCCGCGGGGCTGGGTCGTTAGGGTCGGGGGCGGGTGGGGAGCGCTGGGCGCTCGGGCCGGGGCTGCCGGCGCCATGGGCAACCGCGGAATGGAAGAGCTGATTCCGCTGGTCAACAAGCTGCAGGACGCCTTCAGCTCCATCGGCCAGAGCTGCCACTTGGACCTGCCGCAGATCGCTGTGGTGGGCGGTCAGAGCGCCGGCAAGAGTTCAGTGCTCGAGAACTTCGTGGGTCGGTGAGCGAGTGCGGCGGGGATTGCCGGAGGGCGGCGGCCTAGGGCGCGGAGGGCGTACCGGGAATGGCGCTCTCTGCGCCGCCGGCGTAACTGCGGCGTTTGCGTGCCCGCGACTGGGACCGGGAGGCGGGTCCTGTAGGTCGCCTGGGCAGAGGGTTGCCTGCGGGGGTTGGGGCGCAGACCCAGGGGTGGTCACATGGGCTGAGTTGCCTGGAACAAGAGGTGCGGTAGAACCCCGCAGTGTTATCCGGTCCCACTTTTCATAGGTCACCTCTCCTACTTGGTTGCCTGTGGGTCGGGGATAGTTCCTCCTGCTCCTCTGTCCTTCCATCAGGGATGAAACCTGCCACCTAAATATTTATGGAGAGACCCCTGTGGTCTGACTGGTGGTTCATTTATTAGGGGCAGCCCCAGTTGTCTGGTTAGCTGTCTTTCTGTTCTGGATATGTCTCCCTAGTACCACCATTTGGCTGGCTGGCTGTCCGGATCCACCCAACAGCACACCCCTCATTCCCTCCTACCCCGCCCGCTGTCTGGCTAGCTATCCAGGGTGATCTCTGCCGACCGTCTGCCCATCTGTGTCCCTAGCAGACTAACACTTATCAGTTCCTCCGATTAACCTAGCTGGCCTCCACCAGTCTTACTGACTGGATTCTCCTTGGGGTCTCTGTTGTCTGGTTCTCCAAGGCTGAGTTTTCAACTTTGTGTCTGCTGGCTCCTCCCTTGCCACTGAATCCCGTCTGCCCTGGTGTGCACTCATTACTCCTTTTGCAGCCCCTGATTCTCTGGTCCGACCCCTCTGGCAGGGGCTGACAGGAGGGTGGAGCAGAGAAGAGTTGAAGAGTGAGATTTGAACGCCTTCCTCTCTCAAATGGAAATAGGACCCTGGAAGGAACATTCTCCAGGGATTTTCCTGGCCCATGTCAGGGCATTCTGGGGTCTACCCCTGTACCCAGGGGCCAGCCCCTAAGCCAAAGCTTGCAAATTAAGGGCCTCTAGGAATGGGCTATTTGCCTGATCAGGCCAAAGTAGCAAAAACTGGGATGTAACCTTCCTTGGGCAGCCCTGAGAAGCCTCAGTTTGTTCCAGTTGTCCAGTGGGCAAATTCCATTCTTGAGATTTGGGAAGTGAATGAATGAGAACAGTCCTTGCTGCCACCAAATGATGCTGATTTACCCCTTCCCCCTCCCTTCTTGTCCTTCTGCTTCCCACTTGGGCGTCCACTTCTGCATTCCAGGAAGTAGTCCATTTGTGATGGTGTGCCTGCCAAGTGATAACATCCTCATTGCTGTCATCGTCATCAACATTATTGTTGTTTTCAGTCTTAAGGGATCGCATCCATCCAGCAGGTCTCAGACTAAGCTCCTTCTTGGTTCTGTGTTTTGAATCCCAACAGTGAGCAAGTGGCAAGGAGGTTTTTTTTGTCACCTCCTTAGAGATGATCTGGGAGGTTCCGGAAGGACTTGCCATCCATCCAAGGCCACCAGGCTGGTGCACAGCAGAGCCTGACAGCCCTCAGGCCTGCCCTACCTTTTCAGAGTCCTGGAATTTTTCTCACAGCAGCTGGAATTGCCTCCTTTGCTGCTTTGTCTCTGGCACATCATCTGCTGTCTACTGTGGCAGAAAGGTGTGGAGTTGGGGGCATTTGGTTTGAAACTTAGACCAGGCTGTGGGCCCTTCTGCATAGTTGTCTTCCTTCCTGCCCAGGTTTCCAGTGGGCATCTACAGAACTCTTTTTTTTTTTTTTTTGGTACTGGGGATTGAACTCAGGGGCACTCGACCACTGAGCCACATCCCCAGCCCTATTTTGTGTTTTATGTAGAGACAGGGTCTCACTGAGTTGCTTAGCACCTCGCTGTTGCTGAGGCTGGCTTTGAACTCGCGATCCTCCTGTCTCAGCCTCCCTAAGTGCTGGGATTACAGGCTTGCGCCACCACGCCCAGCTTACAGAACTCTTTTTCATTTGCCTGTGCCTTTGCACAAGTGGTTTGGCTCCTTCAGGCCTAGGTCCTCTCTTCCAAAAAAAAATGTGATTATGGTTCCTCACAAAGAATGTGGCCAGGATACAGTGATGTTATGCATTGAAAGCACTTGCTTTAAGGGCTGGGATATGGTTCATAGTAGAGTGCTTGCTCAGTGTGTATGAGATCCTGGGTTTGATCTATAGCACGGGGGAGAAAAAAGAGCTTGTTTTAGCTGGCTAGAAGGTGCATCCGTATCCCAGCTAATTGGGAGGCTGAGGCAGGAAGATCCCTTGAGCCTGGGAGCTCCGACCAGCCTGGGCAACATAGTGAGACTCTATCTCAAAAATAAAAGTGTTTACTTAGTGTACTGCCTGGTACACAGTGGGTCTCTGTGGATGGGGCTATTACTTATCTAGCTGGTTCCTTTTATATTAATGGCAGAATTGAACCGGAATTAAAATGCTTTCAAGTTATGTATTGGATTTCTTTTTTTTTTCTTTTTAAGTTTTGAAACAGGGTTTTGCTAAGTTGTTTTGGGCTTTGTTAAATTGCTGAGGCTGGCTTTGAACTTGGGATTCACCTGTCTCAGTCTCCTGAGCTGCTGGGATTACAGGTGTTCACCACTGTGCCTGGCCCAGCTTCATTTTTTAAAATTAATTTTTTTTTTTTTTTTTTTTTTAATTTTTTTTAGTTGTAGATGGACACAATATCTTTATTTATTTTTATGTGGTGCTGAGGATTGAACCCAGTGCCTCATGCATGCAAGGCAAGCGCTCTACCACTGAGCTACAATCCCAGCCCCAAATTAATTTTTTAATTGAACTTCATTTAAGCTTTATGAGGGTGGCACAGAGCAGGAAACTAAGACATGGAGAGCTGAGCCAAGCACTCTTGCTTGAGGCTGTTCAATGAGGAATTGGGATTCTGGGTTGGGGCTCAAGTCTCTGACCCTTCCCCACCTCCTTCAATCCCTCTGCCCCTTGCTTTGCCTCCTTACACCTACCTGTCCCTGTCCTTCCAGCCTGGTGCTGGCCAGTGGCTACTGAGGTGGTTCCCATGGTAGTGTCTTCCCAGAATCCTGCAGTGCAGACATCAATAGTTAAGATCATTAATTCAGTGACTGAAAATCAAAGTTGTAAAAAGACATTTTCTTGGGTACAGGGTACTCAGAGAGCTTAAATTCTTTTATTTCTGGAATGTGGTAAGGCCTCTCAGCTACAAAGCCCTGCTAGGAGGCAACTGCAGGTAGGCCTCACTTTGAACTACACTCCCTATTTCCTTTCATGAATTTGGCCCAACTGAACTATAGCTGAGAACCTGTTTCTTCCCTTTTGTGCACTGTGCATATACAGTGGGCATCTCGATGGGTTTAAGGAATGAGTGAAAGTGAGTCAAGGGCCTATGGCTAGGCCAGCACCTAGGGAGTCAGCACAGGATACTTTGTTTCATTTTTTTCTCCTGTGGATTTTCCTGAGAAGGGCCGGGTTAGCTCAGCCCTGCACTAGGGGTTGCAGATCACTGGCCCTGGGAGCTGAGAGGTGCCAACATTTCAAACGTAGATTTCACATTAAATCTAGGTTCCTGTGGTGCTAGAAAAACCCCTACATCTTTAGAGGTTAGTGATGTGGTGCATAGGCGCTGGGATCCACTGTGTTTGTGTGACTTTGCCAAATGGATTTGGCTTTCTGGGCCTTAGGTTCCTTTTCTGTGAAATGGGGGTGATAGGGCTGGGGTGTAGCTGTGGTACAGTGTGTGCTTAGCCTGTGCAAGGTTCTGGGTTCCCTCCCAGTATTAAAAAAAAATAGGGGCGATAACTGGATCCTCCCCTGGGGCCTGGATGAGTTAATGATTAATTCCTTTAGTCGTCTACCTATGGCTGCAGTCACTCTCATTACTACCTCACTCTGCTGGGCCTGCACCTGGTGTAGCACTCGCTCTTTGAATTTCAGAACCAGCAGCTTCTGCCACATTAGGCTAGGAGTGACCACTTCCCCACTGTACTCTAGCTCTCACCAGGCTTATTTCACATTTGCCAAGGGCCTCTTGGTGCTGGAGACATTAGAGTTTGAGATCCCTGGTTTTTCTGCTCTGCATTAGCAGATCTATAGACCTAAGAGGAAGGAACCCCCCGCCCCACAGGGCCTTGCAAGAAGCTGGCAAGTAAGAGGGGCCGGGGAATTTTTTTCCTTTTTCTTTTTGTGGTACTGGGGATTGAACCCAGGGGCTCTCTACCATTGAGCTACATTCCCAGTCTTTTTTAAGACAGAGTCTCACCAAATTCCTGAGGCTGGCCTCAAACTTGGAATCCTCTCTGTTTAGTCTCCTGAGTAGCTGGGATTACAGGTGTGCACCACTATGCCCAACAGGATTTTTTTCTTCTAACAAGGAGCAGGAGGAAGGTGGGGCCTCCAGTTTGGGTGGCCTTGGCTAGGCTTGACCTCATGAGTTTATTACCTCTCTGAGCCTCAGTTCCCTCAGTGAGTACGTGTGTAGGTCTGTTTCACCTCATAGGGTGGCACCCCTCACTGCATACTTGTGAGTCCTTAGGCAAGGAACTTAACTCCTCTTTAAAATAGGAGTTATAACAAGGAAAAAATCTTAGGGTTGAGTGGAGATTAGATGAGGTCTTAGAGTGCTTGGAGTTAGCACAGAGAAAGTGCTTAAAACAAAAGGTATTCGTTGAAAAATGTATTTAACACTTTGGAGCAATTTTACTATGTGCCCATGGGGACATGTCCCTGAGATAGATACCAAAACTATCGGCAGAGGGAGCTGACCTTCCAGCAGGGAGCAGATAAAGGAGAAACTGTGGTAGAAAATGATAACACTTATGGAAAAAAGGATAAAGGAGAGATCATAGTGTGTGGGGGGATTATATTTTAAATAGGGGAGTCAAGTGACATCGAAGGAGGTAAGGAATAAAAATTGTGGAGACTGAGGGAAGAGCATCCCAGGTTGTGGGACTAGCCAGTGCAAAGGCCCTGAGGTGAGATTGGACTTGGAGGCCAGTGTGGTGAGAAGCAAGGTCATAGAGGAATTGGGGTGAGATCACTGGCCATCCTGAGCCTTGGAAGCAGGGAGGGATCTGAACAGAGGAAAAGTGGCTCCTGACACTTGTTGTATCTCTCTGAACCTGGTCCCAAGTAAGCTTGAGGGTGCTTTCCTATAATTTTCAGCTTTCTCTTGATTTTATTAGAGTAGATTCTTCTGCATGTACAGGCCCTCTGACCTTTTTCTTTTAGTAAGAAGCATCTGTCAGTGGGACTTCTCCATCTCCAGCTACATTAACATTTGATCATGGTGATGTGTTCCTCCAGGGAGATGTGCATGAGCCACAGAGCTGCTGCCTTTGCCATGGTGAGTGCTGGACAACTGCATGCCAGATGGCCATTGGCTCACAGCCCTGCCATACTGAAGGGCACATGACCCACCTCTTGGACTGGTTTGTTCCTTAGTGGATCCTAGGTGTTCAAAACCACTTGGAAATGATAATGGTTATTTCCATTGACTTTTCTTTTTTCTTTTTTTCCTTTCTGGTACCGTGAATTGAGCTCAGGGGTACTCGACCACTGAGCCACATCCTCAGCCCTATTTTTTTGTGTTTTTTTGTGTGTGTAGAGACAGGGTCTCACTGAGTTGCTTAGTGCCTCACTGTTGCTGAGGCTGGCTTTAAACTCACGATTCTCCTGTCTCAGCCTCCCTAAGTGCTGAGATTACAGGCGTGCGCCACCATGCCCAGTTGCCATCTTGGTGTTGAGTGCTGTCTGCCTTTAGCCTGGATCAGGACTCTAATGATTAGTGTTCATTTCTTTTTTTTTTTTTTTTTTTTTTTTGGTACTGGGGATTGAACTCAGGGGCACTCGACCACTGAGCCACATCCCCAGCCCTATTTTGTGTTTTATGTAGAGACAGGGTCTCACTGAGTTGCTTCGTGCCTCGCCATTGCTGAGGCTGGCTTTGAACTCGCGATCCTCCTGTCTCAGCCTCCCTAAGTGCTGGGATTACAAGCGTGAGCCACCGCGCCCGGCTTAGTGTTCATTTCTTTTTCCTAAAGTGAAGGAACTCATCATTACTTTGTTAATGTCAGTAACTTATCATTTTAGCACATCCTTGAATTGAGTGCCCGTTAGGCCAGGTAGTGTTATGGCTCTTGGCAGCTGTGACCAGAACCTGTGAGACACTCACACTGGCATAAGAATGCACATCCTGTTCCTCAGATCCTGAAATGCCAGCTGGAGGCTGTTCCTGGTTTGTTTCTAAGTGGGAATCATGGCTGCAAACAAATATTTGGCTGTGAGCATTATTAACACCCATTTTGTGTCTGGTGGTGGGAATTTGGGACCAAAAACATCCAACAATAGGGGATTTGGCCAAACAATGTGTCCAGACAACTGACTATGAAATACACTGAGAATGATCTAGAAGAATACTTAATGACCCAGAAAGCTGTAGATTTGTTTTATACCAGACTGGATGGGCAGCGTGGTCTCATCTTTTTATTTATGTATGTATGTATATACATCTACATTTTAGAGGTACTGAAGATTGAACCCAGGGGTGCTGTAACACTGAGCTGCACCCCCAGCCCTTTTCATTTTATATTTTGAGACAGGGTCTTGCTAAGTTGCTTAGGCTGCCTTCAGACTCCCCAGTCACTGGGATTACAGCACCAGTCATATTTAAAACAGTTGTATTTTTGGGCTGGGATTGTAGCACAGTGGTAGAGCACTTGCTTATCATGTGTGAGGTACTGGGTTCGATCCTAAGCACCACACAAAAATGAATAAAATAAAGGTCCATCAACAACTAAAAAAAAAAACTTAAAAAAGAAAACAGTTGTATTTTTTAAATAAAAAGCCTGGAAAGTTGTATACCACTCTAACCCCTGATGTGGTTTACCTACTGTGAGGGTTTGATTTGCTTTTGCTCATTTGGGGATTATTTTTATAACTAGAAAGACAAATATCTCTAGAGCTCAGCTCTGGACTGTCCCAAGTCCAGTCCAGGGGGGTTTGGGGGAGCTTTTTGTTTAGGGATAATGGCCCTCCCTATGTACAGGATATTGAAATTTCCTGGTAACAAAAAGAAAGAAAGAAAGAAAAGAAATTCTCTGGTAACAAGCTGGGTCACTTTGAGTGAGGGTGGAGGATGGCCTTGTGGACAGTTCTAGAGCTTTCAGTGCTGGGAAAGAAGGAATTGGTCACCGAATGGAACCCTGCATTTCTTTCTGCATTTGAGAGGAGCAGCCGCCAACTTTTGCCTGATTTAAATGTGAATGCTGAAATTATAGGTTCCCCCACTGCTGAAAAAAAATGGGAGCACCCGCTAAACCCTAATTTACTGGGGTAAAGCCAATTGCATGCTGTAATTAGGCCCTTATTGTGTCAAAGCTTTGGAGAAATGCAAGCCAATAATGAGATATTTATAGGGCATTAGCTGCAATCTGAATAAAAGGAAAAAATTGCCAAGCCTCCAAACAAGATGGCACAGGAGAGAAAAGACTCCTGCTTCCGGGTACATTTTAGTTTCCTGTTAGTATTTGGCAACTAGAGCCTTCCTGGGTGATGGGGAATTTTCCCTGTGAAGTCACCCTAAGCTTGAACCAGGGTCTGGGTGACCATTTTGGTTTCATTTATTGTTGAATATTTGTGACCTAATAGCTGACATTTTTAGAGATGTCCTGCCTGGAAACTTATATGTAAATCTGATTATATGGTCCCAGTACCCCTGGTGAGACAGCTGCTGCTTTTAGGATCACTGCTGTATAGGAAGAGAAACTGAGGCCAGAGCCAAAGGACTGCTGTGAAGAACCACAGGGAGGAGCATAGAGGCTAGAGTATGACCAGGTCTATGTCCTCCTGAACCCTTATTGGGGACAATGGGGATGGGCACGTGTAGACCTGTCTTGGGAGCAGGGCTGAGTGGTAGACATGGCACTTGTGACTGAAGATGGGGCTGAGATCACATAACAGAGCAGCTTTTGGCTCTCAGGATCCCTTTTTTTTTTCCGACTACACCTTCAGACCTTTTTATTTATTTATTTATTTATTGGTACTGGAGATTGAACTCAGGGGCACTCAACCACTGAGCCACATCCCCAGCCCTATTTTGTGTTTTACGTAGAGACAGGGTTTCACTGAGTTGCTTAGAGCCTCGCCTTTGCTGAGGTTGGCTTTGAACTTGCAATCCTCCTGTTTCAGCTTCCCTCAGTGCTGGGATTACAGGCTTGTGCCACCGCGCCCAGCCAGACCTTTTTATTTATTTTTATTTTTTTAATGTTTATTTTTTAGTTGTAGGTGACAGAATATCTTTATTTTATTTATTTTTTATTTTTTTATTTTTTTAATATTTACTTTTTAGTTGTAGGTGGACACAATAGCTTTATTTTTATTTTTTTTAATGTGGTGCTGAGGATCGAACCCAGTGCCTCTTGCGTGCTAGGCGAGCACGCTACCACTGCGCCATAACCCCAGCCCCAGACCTTTTTATTTTTGAGACAGCTTATTTTACTAACTTGCCCAGGATGACTGAGTTTGTGATCCTCCTGCCTCAGCCTCCTGAGTAACTGCAATTATGAACATATGCCACTGCATTCAGCTTCTCTGGATCCTTTAAGGTCATCAGCTGTGTGTCCAACTGGCAGGTGTAAGTACCTACTCTGAGCCAGATGCTGGAGACCCAACAGGGACTAAAATGGACAGAAAAACAGGGGAACAGGTAAATGAAGAACAGTTTGAATGTGAACATGGGGAGTTAGGGAGTGAGAACTTGGCTGGGGTGGCTGCTTTAAATGGGGCTGTTAGATGTGTATTACAGTTGAGTCAGCTCTTGAAGGACTTGGAAACAGCACCCCAGGCAGAGGGAACAGCAGGCGCTGAGGTCCCTGCACACTGCTGGCCTGCTGCTTGCCTGCTGCAGACTTGCAATGGACACGTGAGGGTCAGGAAACTACCCATCAGATGCCTGCTTTGCCTAAATTTAATTATGCAAGTTGAGCATGAAGACAGCATTCTTATAAAAAGGGAAACTGTCACAGATGAGGAAGAGCACACTGTCTACCCTATCCCTTCCTCCCAGCTTCATGTGGGAAAACCATTGTCAGAGGAGTCTATCCTGCCAGACCCCTCTGGTTGGTCAGTCAGTCCATCTGTCTACTTATTTTGGTACCAGGGATTGAACCCAGGGTGTTAACCACTGAGCCACATCTTCAGCCTGTTTTATTTTTTATTTTGAGACAGAGTCTTGCTAAGCTGCTCAGGGCCTCACTAAGTTGCTAAGACTGGCTTTGAGCTTGTGATCTTCCACCTCAGCCTCCCAAGCTGCTGGGATTGTAGGTATGTGCCACAGGGCCCAGTCCGTGTGGTCTGTTTATGTATGTGCTAGTACCAATAAAAAATATGCAGCATTGTTAGAGGTTGGGTTCTTTTGGGCATGTTTTCTTGAACTGGGATCATCCTGCTTATGTCATTCAACTAGTTTTCCAAACAAAGGACACTCTGTAGAGATTTTTCCGAGTTGGTATGTTTGTAACTGCAGTTTGGAGCATTCTGACTACCACAAGGGGTAAGGAATAGAGGCAGGACAGCATTGGGGCGTCACCTTGACTGTCCTAGTAAGAGACAACAGCACCGTCAGTGTTCCATGATATACTCTAGGGCCTTAGTACAAGGTGCCTTGCCCACTTTGGGACTGGTGTGTGATCCCACGTTTATCAATAAGAAAACTAAGGTGTTGAGTTTGTCCAGGGATGCTGTCGTTTTAGTGTGCAGACTTGAACCCAGAGCCTTGGCCTTCATGGGTGGCCTTTGCCCCTGATTTGCTGGCTTATAATTTACCCTTGGCTTCTTTAGATTTTCCACCCTTCCTTTTCCTCTGGTCTGGGTTTATGTCTTGGCACACTTTCCATGTGCCAGGCACTATTTTTGGTCACATGGGCCCAGGATTTAGAATGAACTTAGACATGTAAGGGGGGATGTGAAAGGGTAGATGGCCAGTGCTGGCTGTGGCCCTTACCTGGCTGTGGCAGCCTTGCTGCTTAGATTGGATGTGTGGATCTGGACCAGATTAGAGTCCTCTGCAGTGTTCCCATATCCCATGTCAGTGTGCGCACTGCGTCCCTCCTCTGCTTAGAACCTTCCATGGCTCCCACCTCACTCAAAGCAAACCCAAGCCCTCCCATAACCCACCAGGCCTTGTCGCCTCCCTGTCTTCAACTCTCCTCTCCCCGTGCTCAACCTCCACCCACGTGACCTGCGTGCCCCAGGACCCCCAGGCACACTGTTCCCATGGTCTACATTTCCTTTGTCTATATTTCTCTGTGACTTGATCTGCTCTCATCAGTCCCTACACAGATCTCCTGTCTGAGAGGCGTCCCCTTTCCCTGGCTGGTGAAAAGCCCCTGCTGTTTCAGGCTGGCTGCCTGGTGCGTTGTCTTTAGAGTGCTTTGCAGCCCTGCAGCTATTTAGCGCGTGTTTGCTTGCTCTCCCCGGTCTCCCAGAACATGAGCTCCTCAGGGACAGGGATTTGGGTCTGCTTGCTCCTGGCTGTCATGGCATGTTGTACAAGTGTATATATTTGTTGAAAGAATATGCCTAGAAGCCAGAATTGAATGAATAAATGCACATTTATTGAGCAGGGGAGCCAGACGACAGCCCTGAGACTTGCCTTTTAGGGTTCATAGCCTGCCTGAGGGGTGTGTGGACCCTGAAGCAAGAGCGTCTTCCTTTCTGGGAGGATGGAGCCTTGCCCCTTTGATGCAAAAAATGACAACAATATGGGGCTGGGATTGTGGTCAGTGGTAGAGCGCTTGCCTTGCATGTGTGAGGCACTGGGTTCGATCCTCAGCACCACATAAAAATAAATAAATAAAGATATTATGTCCATCTACAACTAGAAAAAAAATTAAAAAAAGAAAATGACAACAATAATAGAGCTAAGGGGGAAAAAATGGCTACAATCCTAAGGTCGGCAGCAGTCTTATCTGTCCTGATTGGCTTCTCTGGCTGTAAGATGGGGCTGAACAGGGTCCCATACCAGTGGGCCATCCCCTCTGACTCGTGCTTCCCGTCTGGGGGTCAAGCGACCATGGAAGGTGTAGGCCCCCTGCTGTCCTTGTAATGGGAGACCTCCTTTCGGTCACCCTGAATGCACTCTGACTTTGGACCTACAGGTGTGGACCAGAGGCCAGCAGTTGTTCAGGTCCCTAGTGATACCCCCATGCCCAGGTGAAGGGGGAGGCACCTTAGAGACCCTGACCTATGACACAGTTTTCCAATGATAAGAGTCTTTCAGGGCTGCAAGGCTGGCGGGTGAGCTGAGTAGGCAGCAGCAGTTCTGCTGGGGTGACACCCGCCCACTGGGTGATACACCCTGGCACAACCAAGCCAGCCCCAGAGAAAGTGCCCGAGGTGGACTGGGGACACAGCCCCATCTATCCTGATCCTGGGGCCTTGTCTTCTGTGCTGAGAGAAGGTGGCAGTCTCCTGGCCTCAGAAGCCCCTCAACTGGCCCTGTGGCCAAAAACCTGCACACTACCAGAGTGCCATTGGATTGTTCTCTACCGGAGGGTAGTGGAGTACCGGGGACCCATAAATCAAAATCAGGGGACTGTGGCTAGACACCACGAGCCACCAGCTCAACTTGAGGGAGTCTTCCTGTGGTTTGGGTTCGTATGTCTTGGTTTTGCAACACTGAGTTCCCTGTCGTCTGGGCGGAAGCCAGTCAGACGGAAGCCCAACTTCTATAGCATCTGCTTTGGTGGCATCACTTGGTGGCACTGACTGGCACAGGCTGCCAGGGAGCTCCAGGCAGGCTTTCTTTTATTTTTTTTTCAATTACTTTTTTACATTTCTTTGTTCTAATTAGTTAAGGCTTTCCTTTTTTATTTTTATTTTTGTGGTACTAGAGATTGAACCTAATAGCACTCTACCACTGAGTTCCATCCCTACCCGTTTTATTTATTTGTTTGTTTGTTTATTATTTTGGTACCGGGGATTGAACTCAGGGGTACTCGACCACTGAGCCACATCCCCAGCCCTATTTTGTGTTTTATGTAGAGAAAGGGTCTCAATGAGTTGCTTAGCGCCTCACCGTTGCTGAGGCTGGTTTTGAACTCAAGGCTCATATGGTCTCATCAACCCCCATATCTCATCGCCACTGTCCCTGCCCCCCACCATCTCCCTGATTTGTTCTCCAGCCAGCTGGGCTCTTGCCAATCCTCAAACATGTCAGGCTCCATCCCACCTCAGGGCCTTTGCACATGCTGTTCCTCTACCTAGACTCCACTCTTTCCCTCAAGTAGCCCTAGGCTCATTTTGTCAGCATCATGAGGCTTCTGCTTAAATGTTTCCTCTCCATGAGGCCTTCCCTGGCCACTTTGCTAAAATGTCCCACCCTGTCACTCTGTCCCCTTGACCTCTCTATAATTTTTTTTTCTAAACACTTATCATATCTCTGCCCTACCTGTTTGTTTGGCACATTGTTCATCTCCACCCATGAGAAGGAGGGTGAGTGCCCGATGGTGGGACCTTCTTCCTGACTGTGCCCTAGTCTCTCACTTCGTGCCCAGCTTGTCATAGATAATCAGGAAACCCATCTCCCTGTCTGTGTAAACTTATGATTGGCCCATGCATCAGTCACTATGTGACTTACTCAGCAAAGGTGGCTGGGCCTGCTCTGCTAAACTCTGACCTGGGCCACCACCCAGCTGGGACCAAACTGACCCAGTTGCCACTTCATTGAGCTAGGCCAGGCAGGGGAGACACACATCACAAAGAAATGGAAGCTCTAGTTTAGGTAGGGGCCACAGAGGGGAGAGGAGGCTTTGGGAGTGCAGAACAAGGAGAGCTGTAGCAAGGGCCTTCCTGGGAGTGTTTGTGGGGGTCAGTGGTGATTTTTTTATCTTGAAGAGGATTTTGCTGGTACATAGGGAGTCCCCGTGCTTATTTTTTCCTTTTCTCTTATAATTCTTTTCTCCCCCTCCCCTCCCCTCTTCTGTTCCCTCTCTCGGACTGCTGAGATTACAGGTATGTGCCACCACGTATGTACTCTGACTGTGGACCCACAGGTGTGGACAGGTGGCCACATATTTTTATTGAAATATAAGTCACATACCATAAAATTCATCATTTCAAAATATGCTATTCAGTGGTTTTGAGTTTATTCACAGAATTATGCACCCACCAACACTATCTAATTTCAGACATTTCCATCTCCCCTGAATACCATACCCATTAAGCAGTCACTCATTCCTGGCCCTGGCTCCTGGCAACCTCTAATATATTTTTCTGTCTCTGAATTTGCCTATTGTGGTATTTCATGTAAGTGTAATCATACAACATGTGACTTTTAGTGTCTGGGTTTTGTGTTTTTTTTCTTTTGGTACCCAAGATTGAATTTGGTGGCACTCAACTTCTGAGCACATCCCCACCCTTTTTTGTATTTTATTTAGAGACAGATCTTACTGAGTTGCTTAGTGCCTCACTGTTCTTGAGGCTGGCTTTGAACTCGCAATTCTCCTGTATCAGCCTCCCAAAGTGCTGGGATTACAGGTGTGCACCACCGCACCCAGCCCCTTCTGTTTTTTATTTTGATACAGGGTCTTGCTAAGTTGCTAAGGTGGGTCTTCAACTTGTAATCCTGCCTCAACCTCCCCAGTAGCTGGAATTACAGGCATGCACTGCTGTACCTGGCTTCCTTATTTCTGTTTTGATTCATGAATATTTAGCAGTGTGTTAATTTCAACTTATTTGGTTTTTGTTGTTGTTGTTTGTTTGTTTGTTTTGGTACCAGGGATTGAACTCAGGGGCACTCACCCACTGAGCCACATTCCCAGCCCTATTTTGTGTTTTATGTAGAGATAGGGTCTCACTGAGTTGCTTAGTGCTTCACCATTGCTGAGGCTGGTTTTGAACTTGGGATTCTCCTGTCTCAGCCTCCTGAGCTGCTGGGATTACAGGTGTGTGACACTGTGCCCGGCTTCAATTTATTTGTTGAAATTTCTTTTTGTTATTGATTACTAATTTTATTCTATTATAATTAGAGAATATACTTTGATTTATATTTATTTAGTCTTACTCTGTGGCTTGACCTAAAATATAGTCTATAGTGGAGAGTGTTCCATGTATACTTGATAAGAATATGTATTTTTCTGTTGTTGGGTGGAGTGTACCATACATGACTTAGTTCTTGTTGGTCTGTGGTCTTGTTCATATTTTCTATTTCCTTGTTGATCTTTCATTTTGTTTTGTCTATTATTTTTTACACTACTAAGGATTGAACCCATGGTCTCACACATGCTAGGCAAGCACTCTACCACTGAGCTACGTCCCCAGTCCTTTTTCTTTAGAGGCAGGACCTTGCCAAGTTGCCCATGCTGACCTTGAATTTGTTATCCCTCTACCTCAGCCTTCCCAGTAGCTGGGATTATAGGTGTGTGCCTGACATCTCCGTTCTTTTTTATTTATTTTTTAATATTATTGTATTTTTTTATGCCTTTATTTTATTTATTTATTTTTATGTGGTGCTGAGGATCAAACCCGATGCCTCACCTGTGTTAGGCAAGCACTCTACCACTGAGCCACAACCCCCCATTCTTTTTTTTTTTTGCATGGCTCTTTTTGGTTTATTGCATGAAGTTACACTAGTCCAAGTTAAAAGCAGACCCAAAATGGTTACATTATACAAGCCATGAGGTTTTTAAACTTGTGACAAGGGACAGAAGGGAAATTCTACTCATTGCAAGTAAATCCTCATTTAGGCTTCAGTGAGCCACAAGCACTTAAAGCCCATGAACCTTCAGCTGATCGTCCTTAGCCAGTCCAGTCTCTACCAGGAACTAGCATGTGTTTTTGGGCTGGTCACCCTGTAGCTGAATTACTTCTCCACATCCTGGATGCTCAATTACAGTACCATTGCAGGCAAATTTCTTCTTAAATACCTTCACTAGTTTCTTTTTGTCGTAATCATCAGCGATCCCTTGGACAGTTGTTAGAGTCTTCCTGCCTTTTCTTTGTTGAATTCTTACATGGATATAATCCTCAGTGCCAGCAGGAAGCGGGTCATCACCCTTACTCGCATCAGCAAAGGGGTTGAAAGAGTGGGGCTTCTAGATAGCAGACGTACCATATGATTCCTTTTCCTCGTGAAAAAGGCCTATGGAAGGCAACTGCGGGAAAAGACGGAGCATTCAGGAAACAAGGGGGCTCGAGGGGGAGGCTGCTGAGTCCTCGGCGGCAGCTCTGTGACTGGTGGCCCCCCTATTTTTTTTTTTTTGGTATGAGGGATTGAACTCAGGGGCACTCGACCACCGAGCCACATCCCCAGCCCTATTTTGTGTTTTATGTAGAGACAGGGTCTCACTGAGTTGCTTAGCACCTCGCTGTTGCTGAGGCTGGCTTTGAACTCACGATTCTCCTGCTGGGATTACAGGTGTGCGCCACCGCGCTTGGCCCTATTCTTTTTAATGGTTGGGTAGTAGTCCTTTGTCTCACCTAGTCTGCTAAATCCAGTCACTTTCCTATAGGCATTTCTAGGTTGTGTCTAGGTTTTCCCCTCCTAACAGAGCCTTCAAGGTTACCAGATGTGTGTGTGCTGTGCTCAGGATTGATCCTCTGAAGTGAGTGCCCATGCTGGGGAGGAAGTGGATTTAGGATGATGTTGCGAGGCCTACCAGGGAAGGCTACCCCAAGGTCCTTGTGTGGGTACCAGAGAGAAGGGTCTGTCTCCATTGCAGTGGTGCTAGTGATTGACATCCCCCCACTCTGTCACCCTTGCCAGCTAATCCTGTGCAATAGGACTCTACATGTACCAAGCACTCGGCTTCATGTGTCTTACCCTTCTAGTCCTGATGACAGCTTACAGGTTGGGTGCCTGTTACTATTCCTATTTTGTAGATGGAGAAACCAAGGACAGGGAAAGTGACAACCTTCATGCCAGTCACATGGTGAGGCTGTGGCTGAGCCATGTGGCAGCCGACCCTGTGCCTGGCATCTGTGCTCCAAGTTGTCTCCATGAGGAATCCAGGACTGGCTTTCCTGTGTTCAGAATTCAGTTTCCTTTCCAAATTTGCTCCCAGATGTGCTGTGTGGTGACTGGATGGTGCCTGGCAGATGGGGACACGAGCAAGTTAGGCTGGGTTGGTCCTCAGTGGCCAGGAAGGCAGCTCTTAGTACTGTGGCTTTGGTCTGGGTGATTTACCTGCTGTAGCCACCATTTTTCCATTGCACAATGGGATTGGTGAGAACCCTGTGAGGGTGAGACAAAGGCCATGTGCCCAAGTCCCGCATAGCTCCTGCATGTCATTTGTACCTCGGAGATGCCAGCTGCTCTGCTGCTCACTCATCAAGCATTTAGAAAGCACTGCTGTGAGCCAGGCACTGTGCTGCATGCTGGGGATATGGCTGTGAACAGAGCAGACAAGGTGCCCTGCCCCTGTGGGCAGCCTAGTGGGGGATTGAGAGACATCAAGAAAGTGTCACTGCTGGTTTGAGAAACAAGATGATGCAGGAGAGAGGACAGTCCGGTCCTGGAGGTGCCAATGAGCCAGGGTCCAAAAAGTGAAGGGTGCTGTGCAGGCAACTGGTGGCTGAACTGCCCAGGCAAGGAATCAGCCAGAGGGCCCATTTATTCCAGGGTTCCCAGGAAGAATGTGCTTGTCCCTAGAGTCCCAGGGTGTCTGAGACAAGAAAGCAAGCAGGGAATAGTAGGGAGGTGACCAGAGTAGTAATGCAGGCCAGAGGAAGGGACTGGATTTTGTCTTGAGTATGACAGATGTGGTTGGGTTTTAAGTATATGTGCATTATGATCCAACTTGCAGTTTGGGAAGCTCTGGGCTGAGTTTGGAACACACAGAACGAGCGTGCTGACTGAGGGGACTTGGCTTAGGGATGTTGGGACGGAGTAGGTGAGCAAGGTGTGCATCCTGGATACATTGAAGCCAGTGCCACAGGATTTGCTTAGAGATGGGCTCTGGAGTGTGGGAAGGAGGTGACCTGAGGAACAGAGATGAAGCTGTCCTCTCTGTGACACTGTGGACCAGGTCTGCCTGGACATTCCCTTGGGGTGTGGCTGGAAAGGTGCCGGGCTATCCCTGCCCACTCTCCTTCCTGATGAAGGCACCTACAAGGAGGATGGTTCTGGAGTGCTCTGGGTGGGCTGAGACACTGCCTGTCTTTCTCTCCTGCATAATACCAGAATCCTGACTAGGAGTTCATTTGGGCCCTCAGTGACTTGTACAGAACTGAGAATCCCTGTGTGGCCACCCACCTTGCAGGACTGCATAGATGGAGTGAACACTCTGCTCCAGCACCTGCCTTGTCTCCCTGCTCCTCATGCACCCCATTTCGCAGAAGAGGACAACTAGTCCAGGAAGTGAAAAATTCTCCTGCCAAGGTCACTCAACTGGCATGTGGCAGGGCTAGTCGTGGGACACAGGCCATCCGCTGAGTGTAGAGCAGTTAGGACAACATCAAAGGGACCTCCAGGAAGCAGAGTTGAGAGCTCGGCATCCCAAGGTGCCAGCAGTTTTCCCATCCCACTTGCAGATAAGGCCTGGTTAACCAGTTGCTTTGGGGCTTCTCAGTCCAGTGGACAAGTTACAAGTTAAATATTTGCCTGTTATAAAAATTACAAAAAGTTATAAAAGAGTCATAAAAGACTGAAATTCATGTCACAGTGGAGCCTATATGAAACAGTACTTTACCATTCCCATTTCACAGATGACATCCATCAAGCCTCCACAAGCAAGAAATATGGACGTGGGCTGGGGCTGTGGCTCAGTGGTAGAGCGCTTGCCTTGCATGCGTGAGGCACTGGGTTCGATCCTCAGTACCACATAAAAATAAATAAATAAAATAAAGATACTGTGTCCATCTACAACTAAAAAATTATTTTTAAAAAAAGATTTAAAAAAAAAAAAAGAAATATGGACGTGCCCTAAAGCCCCCAGATGGCAGGCTGGCTCCCAGCACATTGAATCTGGTCTGCACTTCACACTTTGCTTTCAGCCCTGCTTTCTGGATTGCTTCCCCAGCCAGTTCCCAAGATTGATTTAGCCAGTTCCCTGCTGCTGGACATTTAGGTCGAGAATGGTTTTTCCTCTGAAAAGTACTGCCCAGGCAGCTGGCCAACCTTGCAATCCCACGCAGGCAGTCTTGCTAGGTGGGGCATCTGCTGTGTGCCAGCATCCTTATGGGTGCTGAGCCCAGGGGAGGGGAGTACATCTCACAGCCCTTCCATCAAGGTGCTGAGCTCTTAGTTGGGGCCGATCAATAGATAGATAAACCAGAAAAGTGCTGTCTCCCAAGGGTGCTGTGTGGAGAACCAGAGAGGGTTGGCCAGGTGCAGTGGTGCACGCCTGTAATCCCAAGCTGCTCAGGAGGCTGAGGCGGGAGGACAACAGTTTGAGACCAGTCTGGGCAACCTAATGAGATCCTTTCTCCAAAACAAAACAGGATGACATGGGATAAAGGTCAGTAGGGTCAGCCAGGCCTTTTTGGGGAGGTGACATATTAGCTGAGCCCTGAGTGACCAGAGGAAGCTGGGGTTGTCAAGTGTAGAGTTGTCCTTCCTTGGATGCTAAGGGCATTCAGCATGTGCAGAGGCCCTGAGGCAGGAATGTGTGCTGTTCCTTGATGACCAGTGTACTAGGGGGAGTGAGCAGAGGGAGGCGCAGGGGTAAGGGCCTCGAGGCGATGGCCTCAGAGGCCTTGGGGAAGCCCTCAGATGTTGAGCAGAGAAGAAACATAATCTTGCTTCTTAATGAGTTTTGCTTTGAGTTTATGAAAAACTGCTCTCTATTTGGCACCATGGTAAGAACTTTGCAAACTTCCAACATCTTTCTGAAGCAAGTGGCATCATCTCCGTTTAACCAATGAGGAAACCACATCTTTGTGGTCCGTCATGTCCAGATTATCAAGAAAGGACATGACAGTTCCTGGATTCTAGTGGAGGCTTGAAGAGTCATAGAGCCATGGCCACAAATCACAGTGGGCTGCTTCTTGCTGTTGCTGCTAGCCTGGCTTGTCCCTCAGATGGGACCACAGAGCAGGTGACAATAAGGCCTGAGTGCTGAGGGTGGGGCTCTGGAAGCTGCCGGATTCCTGAGCAGGGAGGAGCTGCTGGGCTGGGAATGTGGTGGTGGAACAGTGCCAGGAGCGAGCTTTTCAAGGCGAGGCAGGCAGTGGCCAGTACCACTGCCTGAGCCTCAGTCTCCTCCTCTGTGAAGTGGCAAATTCGATCCTTCATTCCACCAGCATTTTTCACCTGCTTGGTGCCTGGCTCAGGGCTGGGTGCTGCAGGGAGAGCTAAGATCCAGCCGGCACCCATGAGGCTGCCACTGGAATGGGTGGGTGGGATGGGAATGGGTGGACTAGGAGGAGGTGACAGTTGAACTGGGAGTTGCCAGGCTGCTCTGTGAGTGCTGCAGGAAGAAGGTTCCAGTCCAAGGAAGAAATCGGTGCACAGGCCCCAGGTGGCGTTGTGCCTCCTGTGTTGTGGGGGGGGGGGGGTGTCACGGAGGAAGTCCGTGTGGCCTAACAGAGCTAGCGAGGGGGAGAGAAGGAGGAGGAGGGGAGTGTTGGGAGGGGACAGTGCAGGTTGTGGGGGGTCTAGTGGGCCACAGGGAGAATTTGAGCTTTTCCCCTGAAAGAAATGGGAACCCTTGTCACCTTCCAGGGAGAGATGGCCCTGGGAGGTCTTAACAAAGAAAAGATGTGCCCTGACTTGGTGTTTACAGGCACCTCATGGCCCCTGTGAGGGGTCACAGGGCATGGAAGGCAAGGCCCAGGCAAGTGATATCAAGCAACCAGTGGCCTTGATGTGGAAGGAATTGAGCAGATTCTGGCTTGATTTGGAGGTAACACCAGCAGATGTGAGGAGTGGAAGAACCCTTGGTGTGGTCTGAGTGAGGGCCACGCCACAGACACCATGGCAGCTGCCTGGGAATGCTGCAGGTGGGCTAGGCACACGACAGCAGGAGCATCCACATCAGGTGACCAGTCGTCCCTGCTAAGAGTTCAGAGGGGCCTGGTGAGTTGGGCACAGGAGTAGCGCCGTGGGCCGGTGGGGGCACTTCACTGTTGCTCTAGCAAAAGTACAAGGAGGCTCCAGGGTGGCTGGATGAGCCTTGTTGGTGTCTTGCCTGCATTCCTGTCAGGACTGCGTCCCTCCTCTTCGTGTGACCTGGGCGAGAACTAAACTGCTGAGCGTCAGTCTGCCCATCTAGGAAATGGAGGTCTTGGTTCTGGCATCATTTCTTCAGGGTTCCTCAAGGATTTACTAAGGTGGTGCCTGAGGTGGGGTTGGAGCGAGCTCAACGGGCGGCAGGTGCAGTTCTTACCGGAGCCCTGAGGGGGATCAGGTGTGACCAGGGCCCTGGTGTGGTGCACCTGCTGAGGGACTTCTTGTGGCCCTATGCAGAGGTCTAGCTGTGGTATTCCTTGAGTTCTGCCAATCCACCTCAGGCTCCGAGAAGCTGTGCATAAGCCCACAAGTGTATGACTGTGAGGAAGGGATACCAGCCCAGGGCCTTCTCTGGGCACCCTGCCAGCACCAGCCTGCTCAGGTGACAGGTGGCTTGAGCCTTCCTGCTGACTCATCCTCTATTGGTTTATCTATTTGTTTTCTGTCGGGCTGAGGACGCCATGGTTTTCAGCGTCCATTGTTCCTGCACATAGCTGTCCCCACCCTCATGGGGCTAGAAGTCAAAGGGCTCCTGGTGGGACCTTGTGCTGTTCAAGACTATAAATAAATAGTCTGGCCTTCTGGTCTGACAGGGGTGCCGCCCTGACCACACCCTTCCTTCCCTGTTCCCTACCAGGCATCCTGATCACCTTCCAGGGAGAGAGCCCAGTTGAGAGTTCTGAAACAAGCTTGGAGGGCCGGGTGATTTTTGCCAGGTCCTACAGCTAGCTGGGTGGACAGGGGACACCCTTTCATCCCATACATGGTAAAATCAATGCCCAGAGAGGGTCACAGACCTGCCCAGGGCTCGATAGCCCATGGTAATTCAGCAAACATTTAATGAGCAGCTGCTGGTGCAGAAGTTCTGCCTGTCACAGGACCAGCTTCCATTGACAGCTGTGCTAGCAGGAGCATTTGGTGAGGGACAGGCATAAGCCATAGCCTCTGATCATGGCTAGGTTGGAGAGCCTATGTAGGTTTCCTGCATGGGGAGCAGCCCCTGCAAAGACTTGGAGGTCCAGAATGCTGGAGAGATCCTCGAGGCCAGAGGTGCAGGGGATGTGGCTAGAAGACCTACATTCCTGGAACTGGGCACTTGGCTTCTACAGGAAAGAGTCTTGGAGAATTTGTTTTAGTAAGATAATAGGAAGGGGTGGGTGGATGGGCCAGCAGATAAGAGGCCAGCTATAGAAATGATATAATAGTTAACACTTAATTGAGCATCTACTGTGTGCCAGCCCTGTCCTAGGCCTGGAGATACAGCACAGGAGATCCTGCCCTGGGGAACTGACATGGGGTGCGTGTGTGTGCTCACACAGTAAGAGGCAGCTGAGTGACATTTAGAATGTTAGTATATGGAGAGAAATGAGGAAGGGAAGGAGATGGGGGATTAGGGGTATAGATGTGGTGAGAGAAGCCTATCTGACGAGGTGTGTCCTTGGAGCCAGAGCCCTCAGAGGTCGGCTGAGTTACTCTGTCTTATATTCCAGGAAACCCAGACCAGAGAGGCAGGGAAGCTGGTCCAAGGTCATGCAGCACAGAGGTAACTAAGCTGGGTCTGAAATACAGGGTAGCCTGGGCACACAGGAACCATTGTAGCAACAGTGAGAGAGAGGAGAGGGGAAGTGTGGCTGTCAGTGACCAAGAGGGACTTGGTGACCTGTGAGATGTGGGTGGGATTAGGGAGGAGGAAGCAGATGAGACTTGAAAGTCATTTCCATTTCCAGCAAGTGGACAGTCAGTGTTCTGGGCAGAACTGCTTAGAAGGTGTTTCCAGAAGGCCCTGAGAGTGCTCCTCCTACTTTGTCCAGGAAACCCTTTGGACTAGGTCCCTCCTCATTGAACCCCTTGGAGATTTCGGTGGGGGAGTTGTCCAGGCTCAGGGTGAGTTTTGCTGCCCTTAGCACTGGGCAGTCTGAGAGCTTCCAGTGGCACCATTGGATGAATTCCAGGGCTTCTGGCACTCCCAGCCTATCATGTGACATGCCTGGCCAGTCTCATCTTTAGCCTCTTCCTCCATTGAGCTCTGTCTCCTTCACCCGGGCTGTGCCCTCCCCTTGTCCTTCCCGCTGGCCACCGAGGCCTCAGTCCCAGAAAGCTGCCTTCTCCTGTGAGGGCCAGAGCATCTCTTGGGCATCACACCCACCTCCTGTTCTTCTGAGGCTCTGATTGTCCCTTGTCTGTGATGAATGCTGGTGGCATCTGGGGTGTCACCATTGTCCTCACAGTGCCTGGTGCCTCAGACATGCCCAGAGCACAGACACAGACAGGACACAGCAAACACCAGTGGTTTGAAGTCTTGGCAGGGGAGTTGTGTGGCTTCTGTATTCTTGTTCACATTGAGAGGCCAGCTGCCTGGTGGCCAGAGGGCTGAAACCCCCCAGAGTCCTGTGCACCTTCGCACCTTCCCGCATGCTCTATGAGCTTCCAGGCACCCAGCCTCTGGACCTAACTTTCTTTTTAAGATGGAGCCAGCACTATGTGAGGGTGATGTGGCTGCCCATTGATGACCAGGGCTGAGTGGTCTGATCTGGCTGCCAGGTGTCCCTTTCCTCCTTGACCACTCCATGTGCATTGCTCCTGAAGCTGCACGCTCAGTTGAAGAGGACCCCCTTCCCGGGTAGAGGAGGGGCGTTCTTTAGTCAGGGTACAGCAGAGTATATATAGAGAGCAGCTGTGCTCCCCTGATGGCACCGCTAGACAAACTCTCAAGATGGAACCCGCAGACCCATGTCACTGTGTCTTGCCATGATGGAAATGGCTAATCCTTGGAAAAATTCTCGGCTCCTTGCTTGGCGTACAGTGAGCACTCCACAACTGTTAGTTCCTCTTATTTTTTTAAAAAATATATTTAGTTGTAGATGGACATAATAACCTTTATTTTGTTTATGTGGTGCTGAGGATCGAACCCAGTGCCTCGCATGTGCTAGGCAAGCACTCTACCACTGAGCTACACTCCTAGCTTAGTTCCTCTTATTTTTTTTGAAGTAATTTTTTTAGCTGTGTGCAGTGGTACATGCCTATAATCCCAGTGACTGGGGAGGCTGAAGCAGGAGGATCATAAGTTCAAGGCTGTCTTAGCAACTTAGCAAGACCCTATCTCAAAAAATAAAAAGGGCTGGGTGTGTAGCTCAGTGGTAAAGTGCCTCTAGGTTCAATCCCTGATACAAAAATTTTTTAAAATATTTACTTATTTATCTATTTATTTATTTATTTATTTGGTTCTGGGGATTGAATTCAGGGGCACTAGACCTCTGAGCCACATCCCCAGCCCTATTTTGTGTTTTATTCATTTTATTTTAATTTATTTTAACTTTTTAATTCTAATTAGGTTTACATGTCAGCAGAATGCATTTTGATTCATTGTACACAAATGGAGCACAACTTTTTACTTCTCTGGTTGTATACAATATCAAGTTACACCATATGTGCAGTCATACATGAACCTAGGGCATTGTTGTACATTGCATTCTACCATCTTTCTTGTCTCCATGTCCCATCTCCTCCCTTCCCTCCCCTTTGACCAAAATTCCTTCATTCTTCCCATGTCCCCTCCCACATTATGGATCAGCATCCACTTATCAGAGAGAACATTCAGCCTTTGGTTTTTCGGGATTGGCTTACTTTGCTTAGCATGATGTTCTCCAACTCCATCCATTTACCTGCAAATGCCATAATTTTATTCTTTTTTAATGCTGAGTAATATTCCATTGTGTATATATACCACAGTTTCTTTACTTTATCAATTCATCTATTGAAGGGCATCTAAGTTGGTTCCATAGTTTAGCTATTGTGAATTGAGCTGCTATAAACATTGAAGTGGCTGCGTCACTGTAGTATGCTGTTTTTAAGTCCTTTGGGTATAGACCGAGGAGTGGGATGGCTGGGTCAAATGGTGGTTCCATTACAGGTTTTCTAAGGAATCTCCATACTGCTTTCCAGATTGGTTGCACTAATTTGCAGTTCCACCAGCAATGTATGAGTGTGCCTTTTTCTCCACATCCTCGCCAACACTTGTTTGTATTCTTTTTTTTTTTTTTTTTTTTTTTTTAAATGTTTATTTTTTAGTTGTAGGTGACAGAATATCTTTATTTTATTTTTATGTGGTGCTGAGGATCGAACCCAGTGCCTTATGCGCGCTAGGCGAGCACGCTACCGCTGCGCCATAATCCCAGCCCTTGTTTGTATTCTTGATAACTGCCATTCTGACCAGCGTGAGATGAAATCTTAGAGCAGTTTTGATTTGCATTTCTCTAATGACTAGAGATGTTGAACATTTTTTCATATATTTGTTGATTTATTTTATATCTTCTGACAATCGTCTGTTTAGCTCCATAGCCCATTTATTGATTGGGTTTGTGTTTTATTTAGAGACAGGATTTCACTGAGTTGCTTAGCGCCTCACCTTTGCTGAGGCTGGCTTTGAACTCACGATCCTCCTGTCTTAGCCTCCCAAGCTGCTAGGATTACAGGCATGCACTACTGCACCTGGCTTAAAAATCTGTATTTATTTTTTTGCAGTGCTAGAGATTGAACCCAAGGTCTCATCTATGCTAGGCAAGCACTGTACCACTGAGCCACATCCCCAGTACTTAAAATTTTTAAAGTAGTTTTTGGAAGCAGTAATGCATATGTATGCTGTGCAGTTCAAAGATGTCTGAGAACGTGCAGTGCCTCGCTCCTGACAGTGCCCTGCTCCCAGGGCTCTATTATGTTTTGTTTTGTTTTCTTTAGTGGCAAAGCACAGACGTTCTTCCGTACCTTTTTTCCCCACTTACTTGGTGTATCCAGAAGGAAGTTCCATGTCAGAAGATAAAACTTTTCTTCTTATGTGTGTGGCTGCACAGTGACATGGATGGGGGCTGTCATTATTTAACTAGTGCTCCCCACCGCCACTAGGCTTTAGAGTTACTCAGATGTAAACTTTCCTTCTAATTGTGAAACTAACAAGAGCACAAGGACTCTGGGCACATTTTAATGGAGTGGTAGTTCTCTGCTTTCATGTCTGAATCTTTATAAGCCCTGTCTTCCTGGATTTTCTGTTTATGACTTTTTTGTGTTCTTTTTTGTTGTTTTCGGTGCTAGGGATTGAACCCAGTGCCTCACCTGTGCTAGGCAGGCCCCCAGTCCTTGTTTTTTGCTGCTGGGAATGGAACCTAGGGCTCACACAGGCTGAGCACATCCCCAAGCCAGTGTGCCCTTTTTTTGAGATTTAACTTAGAGTAAATCAGAAATTTTAAGTGTACACCTTGATTGTTTTTTTTATAAGGGCAGGAACCCTGGTGACCACTGGATAGCTCAAGATTGAAGTTGTTTTCATCACACCAGAAAGTTCACTCATGCCCCTTACAGTCAGTCCCCCTAAAGGAAACCCTCCAGTGCTCTGATTCCTATCACCAGGGACTTGTTTTGCCTGTTTAAGTTCAAATCCGCCCTATGACTCAGCTGGAGAAACAAGGGCATATGTCTTCAAAAAGTGTGTAGGAATGTCCCAAGCAGCTTTATTTGTTACAGCACAGACTGGAGCGACCCCGCTCATCTCTGTCAACTGATGAAAGGATGAAGACAGTGCTCCATCCATGTAGCAGCACAGTTTGGCAATGAAAAGTGATGAATTTCAGTCTCACTGGACAGGACAGAGGCTTTGCATCCATGCTGGTGACTTCGCTTACGTGCTGCTCTTGTGCTGTCTAGCCGTTGAGCGTTCCTCTTCTGTGATTAGAAAATGGTTATCAGAGGCTCAGGTTGTGGCTTCGTGGTACAGTGCTCACCTAGCATGTGTAAGGCACTGGGTTCAGTTCTCAGTACCGTATATAAATAAATAAAATAAAGGTCCATTGACAACTAAGAAAAAAAAAACAATCATTGAAGGGGGTGTAGTGGATCAGGGGACTCTTGTGAAGGTGGCCCGCTGTCATTACTACTGCTGGTAACTCTGTTAGCACCCATGGTTTCTGAGATGCCACCTATGTATAAGGTGCCTCCCATCCCTGTCCTTTGGGTCCCTGCATGTGAGTCTGTGTGGGGCTCCAGGAGGGCCGGGACCAGGGCTACATGTGATATCCTCAAGGTTAAGTCTCCTCAGCAGACCTGCGGTGTCCTTCACAGAGCCTAATATCACTGTGTCCACGGTGAAGAGGAGCCTGGGGTGCCATTTCTGGATGCAGTGGTGAAGAGCCATAGGGTCTGATGACCCACATGAGGCATCCTTTTTTTTTTTTTTGGTGGTGGTGCTGGGATTGAACCCAGGGCCTTGTGCATGCAAGGCAAATGCTCTACCAACTGAGCTATGTCCCCGGCCCCTTTCTTGCTCTCTCGCTCATGCTGCTTGCTCCACACCATGACTGCATGTGGCTTGACCCTTGCTCTACCTTCTCAGAGAGCCTCTTTGACCAGACCAGCCCCCAGCGCTTTCACCCCCACAGCATAACTTCATACCCCCCCACCAGAGGCAGTGAGTAATACTAGAATCACCCTTGAGCAGGGGACCTTGGCTAAGACAGGATCGTCTTCCTGCCTCAGTCTCCTCATTAGCCAGATGAGAGAGTGCTGGGAGTCGAGGACCACTTGGTGTGTCAGCACGAAGTGGGCATGCAGCGTGCGGTGCTCAGGGCAGGGCAGGGTCCTTGGGTCCTGTCATCCTCTGGAGTGTGACACCAAACCCCTAGTACCCAAGGTGTGTAGAGTTGCCTTTGCTGCCATAAGGCTGCAGGAGATGGGGTCTAGAGCTGACACATTTCCTTGGGGCGTTTTCCCCTCCTTACAACGGGTGTTAAAAAGCTGGCATTTGGGCTGGGTATGATGGTGCATTGCCCGCGACCCAGAAAGCTGAGGCAGGAGAATTAGAAATTTGAGGTCAGCCTGAACAACTTGGTGGGACTGTCTCAAAATAAAACTAAAGGGGCTGAGGGTGTAGCCCAATGGCATAGCATTTGCCTGGCATGTGTGAGACTCTGGGTTCAATCCCTAGTGCCACACAACCAAAAAATCCTCCCAAACATGACATCTGTTATCATGGAAACCCCACAAAATTGTCACCCCCATCCCCTCCCTCAGCATCATCCTTGCTGAATGATGAGTATTCTGGAACTTTAGTGCCTGACTCTGCTGCTGGTTAGCAGTGTTCCCCTGGGTGCCATGGGTGCTTCCAGAACTCTGATGCCTGTGGAGATGAGCCCCATAAGGATGTAGGTCATGTGGTCATTGCCATGGCCCTGCACCCAGGCAAGAGAGGTGCTGCATAGCATGCTGGGATGGCCCACAGGCTGACAGATTAACACCTCTTCATGCACTTTGCTTGGCAAGTGTGCCTCTCCACCGCCTTCTGTACACTGGTTTAGGATTCTGACCCCTGTCCAGGCTGAGAGCCAGCACTCTCACTTGGGATCCTCCAGGACCCCAGTCAGGGGTTCCAACATGGGGAGGGCATCCCCCTGCTAGGGAGGGCATTAATACTAGTGGCATTTGGTCTACGTCTGGTTGAGAACTGAGATCTGGTGTCTGCTTGCTGTGTGGGGGATATACATGCCCAGCACTGATTATCCTGTGTCCTGCATGAATTTTGGATAATCTTCTAGGTACAAACCTTGTTTAAAATTCCCTGCACCTAAAATCTTTCTCTTATGTAGAATAAGAGGCTTTCACACTGCTTTAATGTCCTCTAAACATGTGGGTCCTTCCTAAGGGACCATTTGGGCATTCTTGCTTTCCTTTATTTTATTTTTAATTTTTTAAATTTTTTTGGTACTGGGGATTGAACTCAGGGGCAGTTAACTACTGAGCCATATCCTCAGCCCTGTTTTGTGTTTTATTTAGAGACAGGGTCTCACTGAGTTGTTTGGTGTCTCACCAAGTTGCTGAGACTGGTTTTTTTTTTTTTTTTTTTTGGTTTTTTTTTGGTACTAGGGATTGAACTCAGGGGCACTCGACCACTGAGCCACATCCCCAGCACGATTTTGTGTTTTGTTTAGAGACAGGGTCTCACTGAGTTGTTTAGTGCCTCTCCATTGCTGAGGCTGGCTTTGAACTTGGAATCCTCCTGTCTCAGCCTCCCAAGCTGCTGGGATTATAGGCATGTGCCACCATACCTAGCTCACTTGCCTTTCGATTTTATTTTGAGACAGGTCTTGCTAAGTGACCCAGGCTGGCCTCTGACTTGCAATCCTCCTGCCTTAGCCTCTCAAGTTGCTGGGGTTACAGACATGTGTCATTGTGCCTGGCTTAGATTTAATTTTTTTGGACATAAAACATCATAATTTGCTGTCAGCTATTTTTATTTTGCCTTTATATCATCCATGTGGCACTATAGTAACTTAAAATAGGTAGGAAACATATTGGGGGAGGTTGTCCAATTACTTTTTAAGGAGAGGACCCCCTAGGAATGCTGGTGTTGGGATATAGCCTGCCAGAGGAAAAAAGGTCTGTCCTCATGACCCTTGGTCCTTCCTCTGCCCCTTGGGCCTCAGGACCCTCTAAGACCATAGCGTTCCCCAGAGATTGGTATCTTTGCTAAGGTTTGCAAAATTAAGTTGCTTCACTGTTTGTGGTCACACTTCCTGCCCCTTCAGTCTGACACGTGAGTAATTTCTGTTCCTTTGTTCTCTCACAGAGACTTCCTTCCCCGCGGATCAGGAATCGTCACCCGGAGGCCCCTCATTCTGCAGCTCATATTCTCAAAAACAGGTATGGTGTGGCTCCACAGTTTCAGCAGGAAATCAACCTGGACATGGTGCCCAGGAAGAGCTGGAGCTTAGGGTGGAATCCTGGGTTCTGGGCTGTCGTTTGGGTTTGAGTTCACATATCCCACATGTATAGGGAAGCTGAAAAACAGCTCAGTGAATACCCACACCCGCGGAGTCCTCACCTGTGACCAGGCCACCTGGTGTCATAGTTGCTTTCTAACTTGTTTGTGCTAAATCCTTTCAAAACCGGTAGCACACTTAACCAGAAATGCCTCAGCGCACTTCTGTGCCATGAGGCCACTTTCCTGTGTCATCACAGAACCAGGCTCAAGAGAGGGAACCATGGCTGCCTGTGGCCCGAGGTGCAGTGTGTGCTCACATATTGCCAGTGGGCCTTGGGAGCTTCTGTCGCTGGTTTTACAAAGGCCTAGCCAGTTTACCTGCCTTTCTAGTGCGTGGTAGATCTGGGATTCTCACCTAGGTATATCCAAATCCCACCTGAGACCCAGCTCTTGGCTGGACCTTGTCACCTTCATCCTTGACTCTGCTTTGCCCAGCTTGGGCAGTGGCAGTGGATTGGTCCAGCTCTTCCTCTTTGTGAGCTGCACCTGTGATGTAGGTCACAGGTGGGCCAGTGGACTACTGCATCTGGATCAGACACCCAGACAGCTGTGCTTGTCCAGTGTCGTGGCAGAGCTGCTGGTTTCAGATGTTAGCTCTGAACTAAGTCACTCGGAGGCTTGTCCTACATTGGGTTTCTGTTTTCCATTCAGCAAGTTGGGGTGCAGGGTTAAGAATCAGCATTTTTCATGTGTTCCCAGGGTATGCTTCTGCTGCTACTGCTACTGCTACTGGCTCCTGGTGGCCCTGGAAAGCCTACATTGGTGGATGAGGACTAGGAGCTAAGACTGTCCAGGTTCCTGTGCTGGCCCCTGGGGTGGGACCCTTGTTCAGGGCCTCGTCCTGTCTGCACAGTGAGGACAATGCTGAGAAGATCTTGGCGTTCAGCACACATGCCTGGCACACCCCAGGCCCTTGCTGAGTGCTGCTGCCCTGATGGCTGTGATTTTGTGCTTGTTGCCAGCGTGTCTTGGGGTACCATGGGCAAGCAGGTCAGCCTCCTGCATTGAAAGGTCACTGCCAGTGTTCATGGCGGGTTGGGGTTGGCTCCTTATCACTTACAGAGTCCATTACCCAGCGGTGGTTTGTTGGGCCCTTCTGGTATGTCACAGGCTGGTCCAGGGACTAGGGCATGCCACCATCTGCCACCTCCCATCCTAGTGCTCACATCAGTCCCTGGAGACAGATGGGGAGGCTTAGGGTAAGATCAAGAAGAAGACGCACATGCCTGGCCCTCACTGGGTGGGAGTATGGTAGTGGAGGAGGACTGTAACTCCGACTGGGAAAGCATGGCATCCCAAGATTATCTGAGCAAGTGACTTTGGAACTGAGGCTGACAGGTACCATGTGTATCATGAAAGAGGGAACTTTCTTTCCTAGCAGAGCATGGGGTGCATGAAGACTCGGAGACAGTGATGGCCTGTTAGAGGAATTTAAATCCCTTCTGAGGGGTGAGAGGAGAGAGGCATGTGAAGGGCCACAGCTGACTAGAGCACCGAGGACGGGAACATGTGCCTGATGGGAGGAAGGGTTTAATATATTCCCAACAGTCCCACGTTAGGGAGGAAGGAGCTGAGGTTTCCTGACCACTTTTGTTAGGGCACAAGGCAGGGTTACCTTCAAAGTCTGACCTAAAGACCTGCTCTTGGGAAAGGGGGTCTTAGGTCAAGTTGTGGACTGACCATATCCCCATGGCTTCTGGTAGGGAAGAGACCTAGAGGTGGGAGGTACTGTGATGGGGCCGCTGGGGACAGGGTGGCAGTCATGAAGATGTTGGTATAATTGGATCCTGTTGGGCTGCAGGGGTGGATGGAAAGAGAGGGAACCCCAAAGGTGTCTCACATGGGAGTGACTTGTCTCTCACCTTGAATACCTCGTGCCTGATTGTGGCATTTCCAGTCTCATTACTCCAAATAGGTGCCCGTTCTATGCTGTGCCTTGATGGCACATCAGGGAGGCAGCCTGAGTGCTCCAACATGGTCCTTAGCCAGCACCAGCCTGGTGGGGACAGCAGACATGGAGTCACTATGTTCAGCCTGAGGGGACCATTCAGGGTGCTGTAGGAGAGTACGTTGCGATTTGGATATACTTTGGGGCCAGGGGCCCAGGGAGAACATTCTAGGAGGGGCAGCAGCATGTGCAAAGCTGGGATGAGGGGCTGGGATTGTAGCTCAGTGGTAGAGCGCTTGCCTCTCATGCGTGAGGCCCTGGGTTCGATCCTCAGCACCACATAAAAATAAATAAATAAAGGTATCATGTCCATCTACCACTAAAAAAAAAAAAAAAAAGCTGGGATGAGAGGCTTTGAGGTGAAGGTGGCTCCAGGAGGCAGGTGAGACAGGACCAAGAAGGCATGGTGAGGGGTTTAGGCAGTGGGATCCAGGGTGGCAGTGGGATGGAAAGAGAGTGGCTCATCCCACTGTAGGAGGGACAGGTAGGGACAGCAGTGCAGGTTGGGGGGTTGGGGCAGGGGAAAGGGAAAGGCATGGCACCAGGTGAGGGGTGATGGAGGCCTGGCCCAAGCAGTGCTTTGGTGATGAAGGGCAGCCTATCAAATGT
The DNA here is from genome assembly GCA_028644305.1 of Xerus rutilus. Classification (NCBI taxonomy): domain Eukaryota; kingdom Metazoa; phylum Chordata; class Mammalia; order Rodentia; family Sciuridae; genus Xerus; species Xerus rutilus. The sequence goes on from CM053413.1 coordinate 7,004,408, forward strand.
AAGAGCCTGGGCTGGACATTAATAATAGGAGGGAGGCAGATGAGCACCCTGTGGGACTCTGGGGCGCTGAGGAGACTACACAGGGGTGTTTTTCTTCTAGAGCTGGAAGTTCTGGAAACTGAACTCCAGAGCCAAGCTATTAACTACTTTCTAGCCAGGGCCCGAAGCAGGCAGTTTTCTTTCTATACCTCAGTTTCCTCAACTGTAAGTGGGGGTGACAGTGTGCCTCCATTATGTCCCTACTTGGCCAGAGTGTGGCTATGTCCTCCCGTGGGGTCCAAAATGCAAGGACATGGCCCCTGAAGCTGTCTCTGGGTCCTCCTGTGTGACTCCTGAGACTCCCAGGGTTTCAGCTTTCTTATTCAGACTGGTCTCGGTGAACCATTACTTTTAACCAGTGCAGTTTAAAAATTACCTAAGACCGCAGCCAGCAGGAACTTTAGTGGCCCATGGGTGAACTTGCCTTCACTGTATGCTAGGGACTCTTCTGTGTGGAATGTGAGTGACATGGCCTGCTGAGCCCCCTGCTCCCAACCTTGACTTTGACTTTGGTCTGTCCTCACGAAGCCAGAGAAGAGATGTTAGGATCTGACTCCCAGGCTTCCCATTGGCGTCTCAGAATAAAATCCAGCCTCCTCCTCAAGACTTTGTGGCCTTAACCAGTCCCTGCTGGTCTTATAGCCCCTCCTGGTCTTTGGCTGCCATACAGTCTCCCTTCTGACCCTCAGGCTCATTTATTCCCCACCTCCAGACCTTTGTGCTCGCTGTGCTTTCTGCCTGGAATACCCTGCGTAGATCTTTCCCCCTGCCAGGTGACCCTCCCCCTGCTCCATGCTGGTTGCTTGCGGTCTTCGTCCTCGAGGTGCACATCCTGCAGCGCCTGTTCTCGTGTGTTTGCCTTGGTTTCTCCCTCCTGCAGCGTCGTGCCCCAAGGCCTTCATGCTGATCCAGTTTGTTCCCTGCTCTTCCCTGGTGCCCAGCACAGGGCCCAGGCCAGGCACCCGGCATCTGGTCAGTGTCTAAGGGTGCTGTGAGGCCTCTGTATGCCCCTTCTACTCCAGTGAAAAGTGGGCTAGCCAGGCATGGTGACACCTGTAGCCCCAGCGACTAAGTAGGCTGAGTAAGACCCCATCTCAAAAAAAAGAAAAAGAAAGTAGCTGGGGTTATCAGCGGCTCTTTATCTAACACTTTTTTCCTGGGCCATGCCCCCCACTACCCTAGCATTTTATGTTTTCACATACTTGTCCTCGGAACACTTTTTCTGGCCATGGTAAATCTGCCTATCCATCTGTCTTTCTTTCTTTCCTTTTTTTTTTTTTTTTTTTTTTTGGTACTGGGGATTCGACCCCTGAGCCACATCCCCAGCCCTATTTTTTTGTGTTTTATGTAGAGACAGGGTCTCACTGAGTTGCTTAGTGCCTCGCCATTGCTGAGGCTGGCTTTGAACTCGCGATTCTCCTGTCTCAGCCTCCCTAAGTGCTGGGATTACAAGCGTGAGCCACAGCGCCCGGCTTGTCTTTCTTTCTTTCCTTCCTTCCTTCTCTTCCTCCTTTTCTTCCTTCCATATTGGGGATTGAACCCTGGGGTGCTCTAACACTGAGTTATACCTCCAACCCTTTTTATTTTTTCTTTTGAGACAGGATCTTGCTAAGTTGCTAAGGCGGGCCTCAAACTTGAGTGATCCATGGGCTGGGATTGTAGCTCAGCGGTAGAGCACTTGCCTCGCATGCGTGAGGCTCTGGGTTCGATCCTCAGCACCACATACAAAGCAATAAAATAAAGACATTGTGTCCATCAACAACTAAAAAAAAAAAAATTAAAAAAACAAACAAACAAACAAAAAAACTTGAGTGATCCTGCTTTGGCCTCCCAAGTTTCTGGGATTACAGGTGTGTGCCACTATGCCTGGGCACAGCAGGCTCCTTCTTTAAGCCTGACAACCTCCATCAGTAGGGGTCAAGTTGAAGACTGAAGCCTAGGCGGGTCCCCAACAACAGACTAAATATGCTGGTCTCTGGGGTGCTCTGTCTCTAAGAGGAAACAGCCTGGAGCTAGCATGGCTCAGACTGGGGACTGGGTGAGATACCAGCTTATATTGCAGTGTGTCCTCTACTGGGAGATGTTGACCACTTATCTCAAATCAGAGGGAGTTCGAGGGCCACGTGGGAATGGAAATGCCGTGTGTTGTATCTTGTCTTAGATGGCTAAAGGCTCTGGAAAATCCTGCATGAATGGATCCTGTTTAATTGTAGGGTACTCTGGGTCTCCCAGATGTGTCTGAGCCCTGAGTCACTCGTGACCAGGCACGCCTGTCCCAATGCCAGATCGAAGGAAGGCCGATCTTGTCTTTCTGCTGTCAGGAACCAGCCTGGTGGTTTTGTTCTTTGCTTGGTTGGGAGTAGGGGCAGACAGCAAGCCCCCCGCTCTATGCAGAGTCCCCTCTATGTCAGGTGCTTAAACTGCAAGACAGTCTGCTGAGTTCCCCCAAGACTGACACCTAAGCTGCCAGGAGGCTCCCTGTGTGCCCACACTGGGATTTGATTGCATTCTCATAGCGCTAGCTTTAGATTCTGTGCTGTCCTTTTGCATTGTAGGGAAACTGAGGCACTGAATGAAGGCCCGGAAGCCTGGCTAAGTGTGGCTGGGCTAAGGAACTTCATGGTGCCAAAGCATTTTCACCTCTCTCTTTTCTTCCAAGTCCTATTGGGGTACCTTAGTCAAGCTCCCCAAACCTGAGGATCTAGCTAAATGCAGATTTCTCAGCAGAACTTTGACCTTTCATGACTTCTAGGAAATGCCACTGGGCATGTGCACAGGAGTGTCTTTGGGGTAGGGAGGCCATCTTCTGGTCACTCGTGGGCTTCTTTTAGATCCTTTAAAACAGGAGGGCCCCAATGGAAATCCTTGTGGCACCTTGATCTCAGTCAAAGAGCTACTTCCTTGTGTCCCAAGTGGGCATGGGCTGCTTTGAGCAATTGGAACCCATGGGGGGTCAGGGTGATAATATCCTCCTAGGCCAGAGCATCTAATGCTTTTTAATAAATAGATTGGTCCATACATTTAAAAAATATATTTTCTTAGTTGTAGATGGACACAATATCTTTTTTTTTTTTAATGTGGTGCTGAAGCTTGAACCCAGTGCCTCACACATGCGTGGCAAGCATTTTACCATGGAGCTATAGCCCCAGCCCTGTTCCATACATGTTTTTTATTTATTTTTTTAGTTGTAGGTAGACACAATACCTTTGTTTTATTTATTTATTTTTATATGGTACTGAGGATCGAACCCAGTGCAAGGCAAGTGCTATACCTCTGAGCTACAGCCCCAGCCCTCTTTATACATGTTTATTTATCAGCTATTATGTATCATGCTGAGGAGAGCACTTACCCAAACCCAGCTCTTGCTTTTTTTTTTTTTTTGGTACCGGGGATTGAACTCAGGGGCACTCGACCCCTGAGCCACATCCCCAGCCCTATTTTGTGTTTTATGTAGAGACAAGGTCTCACTGAGTTGCTTAGTGCCTCGCCATTGCTGAAGCTGGCTTTGAACTCACGATTCTCCTGTCTCAGCCTCCCTAAGTGCTGGGATTACAAGCGTGAGCCACCGCGCCCGGCTCAGCTCTTGCTTTTGAAGTTCCAGCTTTTATGGAGGCAGACAGGCCTGTAAGGAGAGCAGAACTTACTCTAGAAAAAATTCACGAGGGTATCCACCAAGCTCGCCATTTGACCACTGTCAGGAAGTCCAGCCTTGGATGAGGATGGCTGGCTTGCTGCAGTTGGCAGCCCACGTGCTAGGCCAGGGCCTTGTTTCTTCCTTTATTCCTGCTGTGTGCCAGGCGCTGGGCTGGGGCCTGTGAAGCTGACTGAGAGCCTTCTGGAGGAACCAGCCTGGCTCAGAGCACAGGTGGCAGAGGGGATAGGACTCTGCTGCCAGTGGTATGTGTGTCACTGTCAAAATGCCACACCGTTGGCCCAGGGATCAAAGAAACTGGCTTTGTCACCTGGGAGTGCTGGGACCAGGGAGTGAGTGAGGAGTGCAGCCCAGCATCAGGGACTGGGATGGGCAGTGCTGGCAGTGGCTGTGGCTTGACCTTGGCAGCTGGGGACAAGTCAGTCTTAAGGCCTCTGACTTATTTCTTTTTTTTGGGGGGGTACTGGGGATTGAACTTGGGCACTCGACCACTGAGCCACATCCCCAGCCCTATTTTGTGTTTTATGTAGAGACGGGGTCTCACTGAGTTGCTTAGTGCTTTGCCGTTGCTGAGGCTGGCTTTGAACTTGCGATTCTCCTGTCTCAGCCTCCCTAAGGGCTGGGATTACAGATGTGCGCCAGTGCGCCCGGCTGTCTGAGTTATTTCTATCTATCTGTCTACCGAGCCATCCATCCATCCATTCCCCTACCCCGCTCTTATTCAGTAATCGCACCAAGGGCCTCACATATGCTAGATAAGTGCTTTACCACTGAGCTACACCCCAGCCCCTTCTTATTTTTATTTTGAGATAGTGTCTTGCTAAGTTGCCCAGGCTGGTCTCAAACTTGTAATCCTCCCTCCTTAGCCTCCCAAGTAGCTAGGACTACAACCGTGCACCACTGCGCCCTGACATATTCTCTGAGAATGTGTCTCTGACATATTCTTTGAGTCAGTGGGTCGTTAACAAATCATTGCCAGCATTTGACCATATACAGGAAGGGGGACATTTGTATCAGTACCTGCAGGAGGAGATGGGGTGCTGTTTGATTCTGAGAATCACTTGCCCTCTTTTGATCACCTCTTGTTTAGGTCAGAGAAATGCAGAGCCCTAGGCCTCCATCACTGTTCTTGCCATATTGTGCCATGGGGTCCTATGCTCACTCAGATGGCAGCAGTGCTGGCTACCTCTTTTCGCATACAGGTGTTACGAAGACTTCCTAGAAGCCCTGTTGTGATGCCCATTTTACAAATCAGGAGACTGAGACCTGGGTAGGCCCTCCACTGCAGACTAAGCTCATAACTTCAGTGCATTCTGGTCTCTGAGGTGCCACAGCTGGTGGGCCTGGCCCCATAAACTTAAAGCAGACTGACCAAGCTTAGACAGGGAAGGAAGCCAAGATGCAGGATTCGAGGAAGTCTGCCTGGAAGCAACGACAGGCAGGAAGGACCTGGAGGAGGAGGAAGTGCGACCAGGCCCTCCAGACACCAGGCCTGGCAGAGGAGAGGACCTGTGTCCTGGTCCTCCGCCTCTCTTGTGTTCCACATGCCTTGCACTCCTTAAAGGAGAGTGGCCTTTCTTGGGGGCCAAGCCAGGGCCCGAAACTGGAAGAGAACTGAGGTTCTGTGGGGGTTGGGGATATTCCATTTTTAGTGGCTACTACAGGAAGAGTAGCTGAGTGTTTCCTCTTGTCCCTGTGGAGGGCCAGAGCGTGACTGTCCTTGAGAACTGGGTTAGCTGATAGCCTGGGTGGAGTGGGGGAAGGGATCCTGAGTCCTCTAGCTGGCGTCCTTACTGCCCTGCTCCCGGTTGGCCAGTGCTTGTACTGGACATGAATCTGAGCCCACTGAGGCCCACTGGCCCTGTAGGAGAAGCTGAGAAGTGAAGATCCTTCCAGTGGCTTCATAGAGGCCTTCTGGCTTAAGAGTCACTAACCCCACCAGGCTGTCTGGGTTCTAAGTCCTGTCTCCACCACTGAGCTTTGTCCAGAGTCATTTCACCTCTCTGGGCCTCAGCTTTCTAATCTTCGAAATGGGGGTCATGGAGATTCCTACCTGCTAAGGGACTCAGGGAGAGCATGGAACTATAGACAGACAGGGCCTGGCCAGAGTGAAAGAGAGTTGAAGGTTGGCTGTAGTCAGTTAGGTTATAGTGATGGAAAGGCACTCTCTTCTTTTGACCTCCTTACACCTCTGGATAGTGATACTCCAACAGCCCGGGCTTTCTGTGTCTCTCTGCTCCCTCTTGGTCTTTTCTATCGAGGCAGCAGTGGCTGTTGCTGCTGCTGCTTCTTTTTCTTTTTGTAGTTGTACATGGACAGAATGCCTTTATTTTATTTGTTTATTAATTTATTTTTTTAATGTGGTCCTGAGGATAGAACCCAGTGCCTCATGCTAGGCAAGTGCTCTGCCACTGAGCTACAGCCCCAGCCAGAGGCAGCTTCTTTTTTTTTTAATATTTATTTTTTTAGTTGTAGGTGGACAGAATATCTTTATTTTATTTTTTTTTTAATGTGGTGCTAAGGATCGAACCCAGTGCCTCCCACATGCTAGGCGAACACGCTACCACTGCGCCATAACCTCAGCCCCGGAGGCACCTTCTTGATGGCTATGCTATTCATGCAGCCAGGTCTCCTCCTGGTGGACGTCTTGGATGTTTCCAGTTTTTCACTCAGAAATGCCACAGCAGTGCATATCTTTGCATGTCTGCCCTGGGCCAGTTCTTCTGCCTCTTGGCCAGTGTGACTTGCTTCCCTTGCCTTTTTAGCGTCACTGCAGGAGCTGTGGTCCCTGAACCTTGATGGTCCCTCCTTCTCAACATTTTACTGTGAAAATTCAAATATCTGGAGAAGTGCAGAGATTGTGCGATGAACACCATTGTGTTCAGCATCTACATCCCACAGTGAATGTGTTGATTAGTATTATTATTATTTTGTGTGGCACTAGAGATTGAACCCAGGGGTGTTCTACCACTGAGCTGCATCCCCAGCCCTTTTTTATTTTTAATTTTTTTTTTTTATTATTTTGGCACTGGGGAATAAGCCCAAGGTCACTTTGCCACTTAACAATATCCCTAGTCCACTTTTATTTTTTATTTGGAGGTAGGGTCTCCCTAAGTTGCCAAGTCTGCACTTGAATTTGGTACCCTGCCTCAGCCTCCTGAGTTGCTGGGATTACTGGCGTACACCATCACACCTGACTGAACATTTTTTCTATTTGCTTTGTCCCATCTCTGTGCTTTAGGACTGGATTCCCTAGTTCAGGACCCACAGTGCCATGTTAGTCACTTATTTGTTCCCCTTGTTCTCATTCCCGGTGTGGCTTTCAGACACCCTGAACTCCTGCATCCGCTTGAGGTCCTGGCCAGAAAGCAGTTCGCTCGAGTCATTTATATCCAGGTGGAGTTCCATATAGGAGGGGAAGCAAGGACATCAAGATGGGTTTGGCAGCCGGGCGCAGTGGCGCAATCCTATAACTCCAGCACTTAGGGAGGCTGAGACAGGAGAATCGTGAGTTCAAAGCCAGCCTCAGCAATGGCAAGGCACCAAGCAACTCAGTGAGACCCTGTCTCTACATAAAACATAAAATAGGGCTGGGGATGTGGCTCAGTGGTTGAGTGCCCCTGAGTTCAATCTCCAATACCCAAAAAAAAAAAAAAAAAAAAGATGGCTTTATCAAGGCTAACAAGGGTACTCTGTTTTCCAATCCTTGGGGAAGGCCAAAATACTATGGGAGCTGGGTGGCACATGCTTGTTACCTCAGTGACTTGGGAGGCTGAGGCAGAAGGATTGCAATTTCAAGGCCAGCCTCAGCAACTTAGCAAGGACCTAAGCAACCTAATGAGACTTTGTCTCGAAATAAAAAATAAAATGGGCTAGGGATGTAGCTCGGGATAAAAGCACCCCTGGGTTCAATCCCTTGTCCCCCGAAAAATGCTATGTGAGAATGTCTATTACATACTGAGTTTGCCAGTACAGTTTGAGCATCCCTGATTGGCAAATACAAAATCTGAAATGCTTCAAAGTCCAGAATTTTTTGAGTGCCAACGTGATACGCAAATGTTAAATTTTTACACCTGACTGCATGGATGGTTGCAGTCAGTACAGGGGGACACTCAAAATATTGCATAAAATCACCTTTAGGCAAGTATCTTGGGTATAGAAGAAACAAATGAGTTTCACATTTAGACTTGGGTCCCATCCCCAAAATGATTCACTGTGTATGCACAAATATTCCAAAATCTGAAAAATCCCCAAATCTGAAACCCTGCTACCCTTGGGCATTTTGTTTTTTTGTTTTGTTTTGTTTTTTTAAATATTTATTTTTTAGTTGTAGGTGGACACAATATCTTTGTTTTATTTTTATGTGGTGCTGAGGATCGAACCCAGTGCCTCCTGCGTGCTAGGCGAGCACGCTACCACTGCGCCACAACCCCAGCCCCCCTTGGGCATTTTGGATAAGAGATACTCCACCTGTCATTTCTTACAGAATCTCCAGGTCTGAAAAAGGGCTCTGTCTGTAGGAGCTCCCCTCAGTCCTGGTCACAAGAATGAGTCTCTTGCTCCCCAAATTCCTGGAGTGATTAACTATTCCTGTTCTTCCCCTGCTTGACAAAGCACTTGTTCCAGAAGTCTCTCTGTTCTCTGCCCTTGGCAAGACCGCTTCTTTTTCTCATATTGGGCGTCTCTCTTCCTTTTTCAGAATATGCCGAGTTTTTGCACTGCAAGTCCAAAAAGTTTACAGACTTTGATGAAGTCCGGCAGGAGATTGAAGCAGAGACCGACAGGGTCACGGGGACCAACAAAGGCATCTCCCCAGTGCCCATCAACCTGCGCGTCTACTCACCACATGGTAGGTAGCTCACGATGGGACCCACCACATAAGAGTCAGAAGAATGCTGGGTGTCTCTGCCAGTCGTGAGTAGATCTTCCTACTCACAAAGAATATGCTTCCTCTTTTCTTCACATACACACAGCTCTGAGAAAAACCACATGCCAGGAAGACTGCTGGGAGGAGTGGGAGCTGGGGCAAATTGCCGCTCTCTACTTTTTTTTTTTTTTTTAAATATATTTTCAGTTGTCAGTGGATCTTTATTTATTTATATGTGGTGCTGAGAATGAACCCAGTGCCTCACACATGCTAGGCAAGTGCTCTACCACTGAGCCACAACCTCAACCCCACAGCTCTCTACTTTTAATCAGGGCATCATCCTTGCCACCTCTCTATTCCTCAAGGGACACCAGAAACCAGACTTATTTTGCCAGTATCCTCCTTTAAAAACTCTGAATTAAAACAGCAGCCAGCAGCCATATGTTACTATTGGCCCAGAGGCCTGGCTGGTGACATCAAGTGCCATTTGGGGACCATCTCAACATATTTTTCTTGACATGGGTTCCTGGTGACAACTTTTAAATGTATTTATTCATTTTTAAAATTCATTAATTATTTTACATAGAATACATTTTTAAAATGTATTTATTTTTGAACCACTGATGGCTATATATGGCTTGGAATTTAAAAATTACCTAAGAGGCTGGGGATATTGCTGAGCAGTAGAGCACTTGCATAGCATTCACAAGGCCCTGGGTTTCAGCCCCAGTACCAAAAAGAAAATAAAATTATCAAACCATATGTGGCAAAAGCCTACCTTGTTTTGCCACCAGTGTTACAAATATATTTCATGTTTGTCAAATGACAGTGCTCATGCAGTTATGAACGTGTACATGTAAATATCATGTATGCACATCACCAATTTCCCTGAAATTGTGGCATACCATGGAAATCATTCGTGCCTCTTTTTTGTGTGACTGTATCTCGGAGTGTGTTTCTTACGGTTTCTTGGTATTGGCTGAATGGGTGGACGAATGGGCTGGAATTTACTTAGCCATTTATGAAGTCCAGTCTGTAGCTGCAAACATCCTGGTTTCAATATCTGTATCACTGGAATGGAGTGAGTAGAGGGTAGAGGGTGTCTGTTGAGTGAGGTCCTAGGAAGGTTACTGAATAAAAGGTATAGTTAGGGTTGGGGGTGTGGCTCAGTGGTGGAGCTTGACTAGGATGCATGGAGCCCTGGGTTCATCCCTAGCACCACATTTTAAAAAGGGGGTGTGGCCCAGTCGGAGTATCTGGGAGTCATCCCGAAATCTGATCCCTTCCAGGAAATTAGGGATGTCAGCTAGATCTGTAGGGCTATGTATGTTTCGCTTTTTACAGGTTCTGACCACTTTTACCTCTTGATTTCTTTTCCAGTGTTGAATTTGACCCTCATCGACCTCCCAGGCATCACCAAGGTGCCTGTGGGGGACCAGCCCCCAGACATTGAGTACCAGATCAAAGACATGATCCTGCAGTTCATCAGTCGGGAGAGCAGCCTGATCCTTGCTGTCACACCTGCGAACATGGACTTGGCCAACTCAGATGCTCTTAAGCTGGCCAAGGAGGTTGACCCTCAAGGTAACCAGGCAGCAGCTTCCTCATCTAGTCCCAGTATTGGGACTTGCTCATAACCCCTGATTCTAAGTCCTGGCATTCTCCTTGGCACATATCCCTTTAGGAAAAGGCCTCCTGAGACCAGCATTCCCTGTGAGGACTTGTGATGGCGGTGGGTGTCCCCTGGGAGCCCACTGTGGGGTAGTTGTGTGTCCCTCCTTGGACATGATGCTACCCGCTCTGCCAGTGCAGGAGGGTAGCCTTGGGGAGTGGGAACAGTACAACTGTGTTGGTCATCTTTCTGTTACTTTAACAAATACTGGAGATAATCCACTTATAAAGAGAAAGGTTTATTTTGGCTCAGTTTTGGAGGTTCCAGTCTGATCAGTTGGCCCCATTGCTTTGGGCCCTGTAGTAAGGCAGCATGTGACAGCACATTCGTGGAGTGAAACCATTTACCTCATAGTCAGGGAGCAAAAAAAGAAAGAAAAAGGGAGGGACCAGGATCCTATAATTTCCTTCAAGGGCGTGCCCCCCCAAAACCTCCCGCTAGGTCTCACCTCTTTCAGAATCTACTACCTCCTATTGTTGCCACTCTAGGGAAGGATCCTTTAATACATTGTCCTTTGGGGGTCATTTAAAATTCAAAATACAGCACCAGCCCTCTCAGGGCACAGGTGCAATTCCAAATCCCACCTTTAGAAGTTACTTTTCCTGCCAAGGTTTGGTTCCACTCTGTTCAAAACTGGAACATCAATCCCAAGCCATAGAGTGCTTCAGAGCCAAGCAGGTAAAGTAAAAGAGTAGCAAGTTCCTGAAGGAAGTTGGAGTAGTAGCAGGTAGTGGAGACTGGTATTCCTGGCCAGAGGCGTGCAAAATCAAACTTTTCAAGTGGCCACTGAGTGTTAGCTAAGCACCTGCTGTAGGCCAGGCTTGGGAATGCAGTCTCGGGAATGGAGCAGGGAGCAAAATCCGCAGGCTCCTGAGATGTTGGTATTCCATTGAGAGTCCACAATAACAACCAGGGATCAAGCAAGTGCGATCCTTACATGTAGTGGCAAGTGTTGAGGAGGTCATAGCTTGGAGAGGGGCTGGGGTTGAGTGGTCAGGAACCTCAGTGGAGGTGAGGTTTGAACAAGACCAGAATGATAAAAAGATGAAAAAAAAATCCAGAAAATTGGACAATGGGCACTTATAGCCAGGGTGGGGAAAGGGATAATTTGAGGCTAGGGTATTCAAGATGCAGCAAGGAGACCTTGTGTGGCTTAGACACAAAGGGGTGAAGGGGTGGGAGGGGACATGCTAGTTGAACAGGGCCTTGTGAGCTGCTGTAGGCAGCTATGGTTTATTCTGAGAGTGTTGGGGATTTTAGCCATGTATGACACAAATGGAAATGCATTTTGTGTGATGCCCTCTGACTTCCAGGGTTCTTGAGTAGTTTGGAGGGAGTCGAGCATCAGTGAGGAACTGGGGGAGCTGTCAGGACCAGGCAGTTGTAGCTCATGCTCCCAAGTTAAGGGTCGGGCCCAGAGTTTAGTCAGCCTTGTATATGACTGAAAGCTCCTCAAAATCCAGGGCTGGAGGTTGGCTCGGTGGGAGAGCACTTGCCTATCATGCTTGAGGCCCTGGGTTCCACTGCAAAATAAAGAAAAAGAAAGAAGTCTAGGGCTATTCACTGAGCACTTCTGTGCTTCTGATGAGAAGACTGTGCCTGCTCTTCCCCTGAGTCTTCCAGAGCACATGTGCACACTTTCTTGGGAGAAGCTACCCCTGCCTCCCTGTCAACGCCAGTCTTGTCCTGTGCTGTTGTCACATGAAATGGGGTATGGCTATGACAAAGGTCTAATCAGGTGGTGCAAAAATGGGCATCAGTAAGGTTAAGTGCCATTTGTGAACCCGATGCTGGCCTTAACATTTTTTTCTGTCTTCGAAAGCATTCGTGATTATTACCCAAAAATAAAAGTCACCATGGAAAAATAGAGAACTCAGAAAGTGACAGCTCCCCTTCCCCTGCAGAGATACAGCTGGCTACATTTGGTAAATATCTTTCCAGAGTCGTTTTTACCCATAAACATGCGTTTCTAAAAGTGGGACTATTGGCCAGGTGCAGTGGTTTGCACCTGCAATCCCAGCTACTTGGGAGGCAGAGGCAGGAGGATTGTGAGTTTGAGACCAGCCTGGGCAACAGAGTGAGGGAGTGAGGCCTTATTTTGAAAGGAAGGAAGGAGGGAGGGAAGGAAGCATGGCTTTCACTCCCTCGATGCCCAAGTCAGCACTTACCAGTGATTTCCCTGGGCTTCTGTCTGTCCCCTGTGTGTCTCACACAGGTGACACACATAAGCATGAACACACAGCTAGCACAGCCCTGAGCTCAGGCCCTGCAGGGACATTTGATGTGCAGGTGCGAAGCTATGCTATGAGGACGTGCTTGGTCTCGGCTGACCAGGAGAGTGGAGGTATTCAGTGGGGTGGCCCAGAGTGGCACTTTGCCATTCAGGTGACAGAAAATCCTTTGTACTTTAGGTACAAGTGTGATGTTGGGACTTATATATAACTCAAAGCACAGCATTGAAACTGCAAAGAAATTGGGGATAACTCGAGTTTCCATGAGATTCCCCTGGGCCCTGAAGCAGCAGGTTCTGTTGCTAATACAAGTGAAGATGATGATGGCGGCCACTGTTTATTTATTGAGCATTTGAATGTGTGAGGTTTATCCTGTGGATTACCCACGAAGATCAGCGCTTATAATTGTCTTCATGTGCTACTTGAGATTCTGGGGTCCAGACAGTTAACATGGTTTGTCACTATATGACCTGACAGTGGCAGGGCGAATTGGACCTCGGGTGGCCCTGGGGCCACCAGCCTGTGTTCTTTCCTCATGGCGCCCTCATGGGTTTTTTCAGGCCTGCGGACCATTGGTGTCATCACTAAACTCGACCTGATGGACGAAGGCACCGATGCCAGGGATATCCTGGAGAACAAGCTGCTGCCCCTGAGGAGAGGTGTGGCTGGGGACCTGCGGGTGGGAAGTGTGGACTTGGGAAGCCAGTGGGTGCTAGTGGGGCAGGGAGAATGGGCTGGGTTGTGTTTGTGTCTTTTTCTTCTGATTTTTATACCTTGATTTTTCAGTTGCACAGTGAACACCTCCTCCTTTTTGGAACATTAGTAAACAAGTATACAGAAAGAGGAAACTAAACTCACCCATAGCTCTACTTCTTCAGACAGACAGTAGTTAATACTTTGTGGCTGTCCTTCCAAACAGTTCTCTAAAGTTTGAAACTTTTTTTTGGTGCTGGGAGCCCAAGGCCTTGTGCATGCTAAGCACATATTCTACTACTGAATTATGCCCCCAGCTCTTTGTACTGTTATTTATTTATTTATTTATTTATTTGCCTTGCCAGGGATAGAAGCATATGCTTGCCAGCATATGCTAGACAAGCATTCTACCACTGTGCTACATCCTCCCTATTTTATTAATTTAAAAAATTAGTATTATGAACATTTCCAAATACCAAGAAGTAGGAAAGTTTGAGCAGTCCCTGTGGACCTGTTGCCCAGCTTCAGTTGGTGTCACACACAGCTGATTTTGAATCCCCTGAATGTTCTTTTTTTTTTTTTTTTTAAATATTTATTTTTTAGTTATAGGTGAACAGAATATCTATATTTTATTTTTATGTGGTGCTGAGGATCGAACCCAGTGCCTCCCGTGTGCTAGGCAAGCACGCTACCACTGCGCCATAACCCCAGCCCCCCCCCCCCGAATGTTCTTGTTAACTATTATTATTTTCTTCCTGTGAGGCGGGGGGGTTAAAGCAAATCGTAGGCATTATATCATTTTATACATAAATAAGTACATTTCTTTTCAAATAGTACATCTTCTCATCCCTTTGCTTTTTTCTTTTTTTCTTTTGGTATTAGCAATTTAACTCAGGAGCACTTGACCACTGAGCCACATCTCCAGCCCTATTTTATATGTTATTTAGAGACAAGGTCTCACTGAGTTGCTTCACTTTTGCTGAGGCTGGCTTTGAACTCACGATCCTCCTGCCTCAGCCTCCTGAGCCGCTGGGATTACAAGCGTGCACCACCATACCTGGCTCCCTTTGCTTTTTCTATACCATTTATTTGTAGAAGAAACTAGATCACATCCCATATTTGGAATTTGGCCAATTGTCATTCCCTTTCAGCTGGTAATTAGATCTAGATGGAAGCCTGATTATCTTCACATTCAAGTTCAGGGTTGGGTTTTCTCAGGAGTAGCCTCAGCATTTTAATATATTTTGTTTTTCAATTTTTAAGATTTTAAAAATTGTTTTGGTTGTAGATGGACACAATACCTTTATTTTGTTTACTTATTCATTTATTTATTTTTATGTGGTGCTGAGGATCAAACCCAGTGCCTCACACGTGCTAGGCAAGAACTCTGCTACTGAGCTGCAAACCCCAGCTCCTAGATTTTTTTTCTTGTGATGTGGGGACATAATTTGTGCCAGCCTTGAATTTGTGGGCTCAGGAAATCATCCTGCCTCAGCCTTCTAAGAAGCAGAAGCTATAGGTGTGTACCACAACTGGCTAAGCCTTTTTTTTTTTACAAGTAGCAATGTTAGATTCACAACCAAACTGAGGGGAAAGGGCAGAGATTTTTCCAAAGTTTCCTTGTGTCCCCACTATCAACATCCTGCCCCAGAGAGGTACATTCAGTATAATTCATGAACTTCCATTGACACATCATCATCACCTCAAATCCATAGTTTACATTAAGGTTCATTCTTGGTATTATAAGTATTTTTATTATCAAAGCATGAGAATAAAAAGATGAGTATCTTCACACAACTTGTAATGCTTAAATTAACATCTGTCAGCTATTTTGTGACAATATTGCCAAAATATAACATGTATCTTAGCAAAAAAACAAAAACAAAAACATGAGAATAGCAAATATAAATACAGGTGTTTATATGTATCAGACACTATTCTAAGCTCAATGTGTGAGAACTCATTTAATCCTGATAGCAGTTCAATCAGGTGGTTCATTCTGTTCTCATCCCCATTTTATAGAAGAAACTGAGGCACTGAGACTCAATCTCTTTACCCAGCTCCTGGAGGAATAGTAAAACTAGTTTTTTGAGCCCTAGCCCTTCACTTCAGCACCATGCTACTTGTGACCCTCTTTTACATTTCAAACATTTCACCATGACAGGTAAATAGTCTTCAATGTGACTTCAGGATGTCTCAGGGAATTCCTTACATGGGGCTCAAAGGCCATCACATCATCACCATTTGTTGGACGCTAAGGCCACTTCCTGGCTTTCACCATGGCACATTGTCTGGCTATTTGATTTTTTTTTTAATATTTATTTATTTTTTAGTTGTAGGTGGACAGAATATCTTTATTTTATTTTTATGTGGTGCTGAGGATCGAACCCACTGCCTCACGCATGCTAGGCGAGCACACTACCACTGCTCCATAACCCCAGCCCTGGCTATTTGATTTTTGGTTTGGTTGTTTTGTTTTTGTGGTGCTGGAGATTGAACCCAGGGCCTTGTGCATGCAAGGCAAGCACTCTACCAACTGAGCTATATCCCCAGCCCGGCTATTTGATTTTTAACAACACCCTTCTCTAGGATCTGCTCTCAGCTGTGGGCATCTGGTCTTCATCTGTGCTGGCATCGCTTAGACTTTTCTTTTGCTCCTGGGACTTCCTGCCCTGATGACTAGGATGGACCTGGGAAAAACATTCGGACTTCAGTTGTCACCTTCCCCCAGCACTGCGGAGACACTGAGTAGTGAAGTGGCCCCAAATCAGAATAGAGCATGGTCAGAGGCCAAATCTAAAAACCCACTTGGCTGTGAGGATCAGGGTCTGAGAACTGCATCAGCCAGCAACAGTGTTAAGGGAAGAAGGCTGGGGCTGAAGAGGAAGCCAGCCCCACACCCTTCACCCTTCTGCCCTGAGCTCCCTTGAATACTCTTAGGCGTCCCCCTTAGGCTCCAGCAGCCGGGCTGTGCTCAGCATCTGTGGGCACTAGCTGAGCTAAGAATCTGATGACACGGACCTCACGTACCTCCTTCTCACTATGTCCACATCACTTCTTCCTCCCTTGTCTGTCATGGAGGACAGCTGTTGGGGGCCTGCTCCCATATTGTCTCCTTATCTTAGTCAGGCTCTCTCTTTCTCAGTTTTCTTCCCTCTCCATGTGGCTTCAGAACTCTTCCACTGGGATCTGAGGGTGTTGCGCAGTGGTGTGCTCAGCATGCAGGAGGCCCTGAATTCCATCCCTACCTAGCACAGCAAAATAAACAAAAGTCCTTCCCACTGGATCCTTATTCCTCATTTATAAGACATTTGGACCCCTAGCACCATTAAAGGAGCCCAGATCCAAGCCAGATGGCCTCTGTCTGTCCCACCCTGCTGTCTCCCTCTGAACCCTGTTCCATGTATCATATTGGGTATGGCTTGACACAGTTCTAGGTTCAGAGTTTGGTTCACCTACTGTGAACTCATGTTGGTATGCCTCAGTTTCCTCATCTATAAAATGGATATGATGACAGCTCATGAAGAGGACAGGAGCCATCCTGTCTACACAAGTCTTGGCGGTGTAAATGGCAGGCACTACTCCTCTCACCAAGAGAAACATGTACACTCCCACCGCTGGTGTTCTTATACACCACATGGAGTGTGAGTATATGTGTTTGTCACTGTAGACCTTTTCCCACTACCTTCCCAGTTTAATTATGTTGATAACAATGAATAGCAACACCGTCTCTATTTATTAAGCACCTACTGTGTCTGCTACTAGGTAATGTTCTTTCTTTTTTTGTTTTTGTGGTACTGAAAATTGAACCTAGAGGTGCTCACTTCCACTGAGCTACATCCCCAGCATCCGCCCCCCTTTTTTTGTTTTTTAATTTTTTTTAAAATTTTATTTATTTTTTTTAGTTGTGGGTGGACAGAATATCTTTATTTTATTTTTATGTGGTGCTGAGGATCAAACCCAGTGCCTCATGCATGCTAGGCGAGCACGCTACCTCTGTGCCATAATCCCAGCCCCCTCCCTTTTTTGTTGTTTTTTATTTTATTTTTGAGACAGGTCTTGCTAAGATGCTGAGGCTGGCCTCAAACTTGTGATCTTCCTGCCTCAGCCTCCCGAATAGCTAGGTAAAGTTCTTTATTTCCCATGATACCCATCTGTATACCCCTATTGCTGAGTGCCTCATGCCTGTATTCAGGGAATCCTGACTGTTCTGGCTCTCCCCCCCCTTCTCTCTCTCTCTTCTTTTTGTTTTTTTTTGGGGGGGGTTTTGTTGTTGTTGTTAGGGGTGGGAGCTATGCTGGAGATTGAACCCAGGGCCTTGCTCATGCCAGGCAAGTGCTCTAACACCGAGCTTTATCCCCACTCATTTTTTTTTTTTTTTTTTTACATATTCCTTTTATCATCATCATCATCATCATCATCATCATTATCATTATCATCTGTTCATTCATTCATCTAAAAAGACAGGATTCCCAGGCTGTACCCAACATCCTGGGCTCAATCCATCCTCCCATGTTCTAACATTTTGTTTGTTTATAATACTAAGAATTGAAGCCAGGGCACTCTACCACTGAGCTGTATCTCCAGCCCTTTTTATTTTTTCATTTTGAGACAGGGTCTGGCTAAGTTGCCCAGGCTGGCCTTGAACTTGCCATCCTGCCTCAGCCTCCCGAGTTGCTGGGATTACAGGTGTGTGCCCCATGTTCTGCCTTTTCGAATGCAATCCCTTGCCCTTCTTTTCTCCAGGTTTCTTTATTTTCAACTACTGTACATCTTTTCTCCAAATCTAGCATTTTTATTCTAATAGTGTTTTTTACCATTAGAAAAGTTAAAAATAATACCGAAAGCAACAAATTGAGATTATCTCCTGATTCCCCTAAGTTCCACTAAGCCACACCTCCAGCCCTCTCACTTGATCACTTTTAACTATTTCTTGTGTTTTATTCCAGAAAACTTTACCACAAATGCAATATTTTTTTTCTTTTTAATCATTCATGTTTTTTTTGTTTTTTTTTCCCAAGTTCTTTTCTAGTTTTGTGTTTTCTGTGTGGATCTGTGATCCCTAGAGAGTTCATTTTGGTAGGCACCCAGTGTTGATTCTTTGTTAGCAGAACCCAGATTTTTTTCTTTGCCAAATAACTGAGCTTTTATGCCACCAATTTTGAAATCTCGACCTTCAGTTCCCACCTGCTTCTAGTGATGTTTTTGGACTTGTTATTTGGTGCCATTCATCTCTCTATGCATAAGGTTCCCAGTATGCCAAATATTGAAAATATAGTAGCTTTATAATGGTGGTGGTGCTTGTTTTGTTTGTTTTTGTGTTTGTGTTTCTTTGCTTTGTTTTTTGGGGTGCTGGGGATGGAACCCAGGGCTTCTTGCATGCCAGTGTTTTGCCTCTGTGCCATATCATTCCAGCCCTGTAGTGGCTTTTAATGTCTGGCAAGATTTGGCTGCCTTCCAAATCCCTTGTTTTGGATGTGCTTTTTTTTTTTTTACCTGTCTTGAAGCTTTTTTCTGGCATCTTTCACACAGACTGGATATGAGTTGTCTTTCCCCGAACTTTTATGTTGCTTTTCCGAACTGCTTTCTGCTGTTTGCACCCTCAGTTGTTTCTGAGTATCGTGCGTTGACCCATATGCCAATCTCCACAGATCCATCTCTACAAACCTGGCCCTGCCCATTCTGTGTTCATAATAGATACCTGGGCACCTTAGTTCTCCTGACCAAGGCCTTATCCTTACTGTCTTCCCACAGGCTACATTGGTGTAGTGAACCGCAGCCAAAAGGACATTGAGGGCAAAAAGGACATCCGTGCGGCACTAGCAGCAGAGAGGAAGTTCTTCCTCTCCCACCCGGCCTATAGGCACATGGCTGATCGCATGGGCACCCCACACCTGCAGAAGACTCTGAATCAGGTACAGTGAGGATTTGGGGTCTCTGTGTGTAGTGGAACAGGCTGTCCACTGCGCAACAGCTGCCGTCCACACTTGCACCATCTTCAGTCTAAACCAGCAGTTGTTTTAGTAAAATGGGTTCTACCCACATTTATTGCCCCATAAGAGCTTTTAATTTGGAGTCTGATAAAGATTGGGTTGGAGGCTGGGATTGTGGCTCAGTGGTAGAGCGCTTGCCTCGTATGCGTGAGGCACTGAGTTCGATCCTCAGCACCACATAAAAGTAAAATAAAGATACTATGTCCATCTACAACTAAAAAATACTAAAAAAAATGATTGGGTTGGTTCAATCAGTTGGTACATTGACTTTTTAATATTGCTATTATTTTTGTTCTTTTAATTACCATCAAAATTTAGTCAAATGCTCAGAAGTTTACATACAGTTCTGGAGTTGGTGACCTGGATTAAGGTTGCCTGGGCTAAAGCAAGGCCAGGTGACCTTAAGCACCTGACTACAGTTAAGTAGGAAGGCTGCAGTCTGAGCATCAAGGGTTCAAAACCCAGCCCAGCCTCAGAGTGGGTGATCCTGGCCCTGCCTTTCCAAGGTTCCCTCCTCTTGGGTCTGCCGATTCAGAATGATCACTGTGCCTGCTTCCTAGGGCTAGTATCTGGAATCAGCAAGGCCATGTGTGTTCAGTGTACAGCACAGATGCTGTGTGGAATGTAATAATACCTGGCAGCAGCCATGTTGGTACTGGACTGTTTTCCCATCCTCTCTTTTAGGTAGTGTATTCCTAGGATTCATAAACAAAAATAATATTGAAAAGCATACAATGCAGCCTTCCCTTCCATGGACTCCACCATCATTACCCTGACTGAATTTTCTTTGTCCATGAAAGCAGCAAGAGCTTTGAGAAATCCCTTTTCTCCCTTACCATGAATAGTGATGTGTTAGGGATCCTTGCTGTGCTCGCTTCTCTCTGCTCCACACTTAACCTTGGGGAGCTCCATCCCTATGGTTAAGGGCCATTCCTTACTCCCAGAAGTGGGCCCTGATATGCTCAATAGGCCTTTTTTTTTTTTGGCATGCCCCTGGGATGGTTTCTAATCTTCCCAGTCAATAAACAGCTGTAGTTTGTATCATTTTATAGATATGTACATTGCCCTGGGAGGTAGACTCCTTGCTGTGGGGTTGTATAGCAACAGGTAATATAGGTTGTACCTGGCCTGGCCTTCACTGTTTTCCTTGTTTGCCCAGACAGGGTTGCCCTCCCAGCTGTCCCTGTGGTTGAGCAGATCATGGCCCAGCTGTTGGGAATTAAGCAGCAGCAAAGAGTAAAGAAGGGCCCTTTACTGCAGATGTGGAGCTCCCTGAGATAGTACGGGGCAGAAGAGAGCAACTGGAGCAGGAGTCCCTGACTGCAGTCATTGTTTATGATAAGAAAGGGAGAGGGAGCCGGGCGCGGTGGCTCACGCTTGTAATCCCAGCACTTAGGGAGGCTGAGACAGGAGAATTGCGAGTTCAAAGCCAGCCTCAGCAATGGCGAGGCACTGAGCAACTCAGTGAGACCCTGTCTCTACATACAACACAAAATAGGGCTGGGGATGTGGCTCAGGGGTCGAGTGCCCCTGAGTTCAATCCCCAGTACCAAA
>CM053413.1:7025608-7052454 GCA_028644305.1 Xerus rutilus
GCTTGTAATCCCAGCACTTAGGGAGGCTGAGACAGGAGAATTGCGAGTTCAAAGCCAGCCTCAGCAATGGCGAGGCACTGAGCAACTCAGTGAGACCCTGTCTCTACATACAACACAAAATAGGGCTGGGGATGTGGCTCAGGGGTCGAGTGCCCCTGAGTTCAATCCCCAGTACCAAAAAAAAAAAAAAAAAAAAAAGGGAGAGGGGCTGGGATTGTGGCGCAGTGGTAGCGTGCTCGCCCAGCATGCGTGAGGCACTGGGTTCGATCCTCAGCACCATATAAAAATAAAAAAATAAAGATATTCTGTCCACCTGCAACTAAAAAAATAAATAAATACTTTAAAAAAAAAAAAAAAAAGAAAGGGAGAATGGGGACTTCTCAAAGTGTTTCCTGCTTTCTGACAGCTTTCAGGATGGTGGCCTCAGAATGGCAATCTGGAAGTCATACGTTCATGTACAAACTAGGGTTTTATGAGAACAGGGCATTGTGCATGGGGAGGGCTTTCTTGTGCCTTTTGTGTATATGTGTGTATGGTACTGGGGATAAGGGAAGGCTTATTTTTAGTGGTGGGCCAGGAAGCAAGCCACCAGGTAAATGCATGATCAAGTGTTAACTTGGGCTGGGGTCCGGGCCAGAGGTAATCCAGAGCAGGCAGCTCCGGGGAGGGAAGAGAGAAGTAAGCCTCCCTTGGGAGGGGCCCTGGAGGACCAGAAGCAGGCAGGTCTGGGCAGAGGGGAGGAGGCAGAAAAAAGGAAGGAAAACTCCACTGCAAGTGGCTAAGATCTCCCAAGGGCCGATGAGTGAATGGCCCAGAGGCCCCTTGAGAGTCAGGAAGGACTTGACCCCTTTTAATTTGGGGGACTTCCTGGGGCAGTGGTTACCCCTGTCCCTGTGTTTCCCCAAGTTAAATACTTGAGGATGCTATCACAGACCAGAGCAAAGGTCTGCAGAGCCCCAAGCATCAATCCCCACCATTTCAGACTCAGCTCCCATAGAAAGGGGCCTGTGGGCTGGATCATGGGAGCAGGGACCCCTGGTTACACAGGACTCCAGGGTGGCCTGTCAGATCCACACCACAGATAAAGAGGCTTCTTTATGCCTCTTTTCTAGCTTGATGGATACTTAATAAATTATTTTCTATTAGAGGACAGATAGCAGCAGAATTCTTTTGTTCACTTGTTGGGTAGTGGTTGATATTATCGTTTTTCTTTGTTCATTCATTTTTTCCTTTATTTTGTAATAGTGAGGGAGGAAAAAAGTCATCCATCTCCAAACTAGTGACTGTCCCATTTCTTCCTAGACTGTAATGGATGTGTGTGCCTTCTCCAGAGGTGGCCTTTGTCATCACTTCCTGTGTTTCATTCTAGGGCCTGGAGAGAGGGACATGTCTGTACACTGTATAGCCCTCCTTCCCCTTCCCCATCTCCTCTTCCTTTCCTTCTTTCCCTCCCTCTCTCCCTTCCTTTCCTTCTTTTACATTTTACTTTTCTCCCTTTTTTCCTTTCTCTCTTTTTTTCGGGGAGGTGTTGGGGATTGAATCCAGAGGTGCTCCCCCACTGAGCTACATCCCTAGTGCACACACGCACACACACACACCCCGCCCCTTTTGTTTAAGCTAGGATTTTGGTTAATTGCCCAGGCTGGCCTCAGATCTTGTGATCCTCCAGCCTTAGCCTACTGAGTAGCTGGGATTGCAGGTGTACACCACTGCACCCCACCTTCTTTTCTTTTTCCTCTTCCTCCTCCTTTAGCCCTCTCTTTCTTACCTTTTTTCCCCCATTAGGCGGGGGATGGAACCTAGGGCCTCGTGTGTGCTGGGCAAGTGCTCTGCCACGGAGCTACATCCCTAGCCCTTTCCCCACTTACCCTAGACAACAATAGTTACCCCCATTTCATATTTGGTTTTCTGTCAAACAGCACATCTTGTGGGTCATTTCCTATCTTTTTTCTGCAGTGAACCTCCCTTTAAGAGATCAATAGGACTGGGGTTGTGGCTCAGTGGTAGAGTGCTTGCCTGGCATGCATGAGGCACTGGGTTTGATCCCCATCACCACATAAAATAACTAAATAAACAAAATAAAGGTATTGTGTCCATCTGCAACTAAAAATATTTTTTAAAAAGAGAGAGAGATCAACAGATTCATACAATTTAAAAGCAGAATAAGGGGGCTTGGGGATGTAGTTCAGTGGTAGAGCACTGGCAGGTGGGAGGTCTGGGCCCCGTTCTAAGCACCACAAAAAATAAATTAACTAAAGCAGAACAGTAGAGCAAAGGGGAGCACTGAGAAGGTTCTCCTTCCGGCCAGCCCCCTGCTTCATTCTACTGTCTTCCACGTTAGTTTCTTCAGAATCTCTCTTCTGTTGAGGCAAATGCAGGCATTGCCTTTCTTTCCCAGTAGGGAGCCCATCGCATTCTGAACTTCTCAAGGTGTCTTCCGCCTCAGCTTGCAGGATCATCTGTGTCTGCGCTTTATCCAAGCGTTGCATGGTCCACATGGACCACCACACCATTGTCAGTCCTCCAGTCAGTGGGCTCTGCAGGACCTCTCACTGAGCAGTGCTGTGGCAGATGTTCTGGGTCAGCAGGCCTCCCTGCCTGATCCTTGCCAGCATCTGTGTGTCCTCCCTAGTGTAACCACCTCATTGATCACCCACTGCCCTGTGGGAGTCCTGTGGGCTCTCTGCTCTCTATCACTCCATGGTGGCCCTCTGTTAGCCTGAGGTGTGAGCATGCCCATTGCTGGATGTTTTTTCTATTGCTTTTGCTTGAGGCTGTGAAGTGTGCTGGTCTCAGGGGGCATTGGCCCTCCCTCGGGAGAATGGGGCCTGCACCTTCCTGGTTTCCTGCCCACAGTGACTGATATCTGACCTTTCTCTGGCAGCAACTGACCAACCACATCCGGGAGTCACTGCCGGCCCTGCGCAGCAAGCTGCAAAGCCAGCTACTGTCCCTAGAGAAGGAGGTAGAGGAATATAAGAACTTCCGACCCGATGACCCCACACGGAAAACCAAAGCCCTGCTACAGTATGTGCTTCTCCTTCCTCTCCCGCCTCCCTACAGCGTCCCTAGGCTGGGTAATCCATTAAACTTTGGCTGTCTGTTCATTTATTTAACAAATATTTGTTGAGAACCACCTGCATGCCACGCCTTATCCTAAGTACCATGGTGTGGCAGTGAACAGGGCAGATGCCCATTCCTCTCCCCAGGGTGTACAGATTGCGGGATAGGGAAGGAATGGGACAGAAAATAAGTAAGTAAGAAAACATAGTAAATAGCTGAGCATGGCAGTGCACACCTGTATTCCCAACTACTCAAGAGGCTGAGGCAGGAGGAAGGCCAGTCTGGAGCCAGCCTGGGTTACTTAGTGCAACCATCTCAAAACTTAAAAAATAAATAAATAACTTCTCTGGCATTGGGAGTCTGAGGTAATTTACTATTAGTTGGCAGCAGTTTTCTTTTTTGTGGGTTCACAGAATAACTATGTATTTTAGGGTCAGCGACTCCTTGAAGTTGATGAAATGTAGAAATGCCTTCAGTTCTCAAAAGTGACATTGTGAGATAGATGTTGTTCTTGTCCACTCACTTTGCACAGGAAGAAACTGAGGCGCAGAGGACAACTTTGCCTGTCCAAGGCCTCACCGCCCATCAGTGGTACAGATCCCATGTGAACAGGCTGGAAAGGTGGTAGGAACCTGTGCAGCCACCTGAGTTGTTGGAGGTGCTACCTTTTTTTTTTTTTGTACCAGAGATTGAACTCAGGCACCGGACCACTGAGTCACATCCCCAGCCCTATTTTGTATTATATTTGGAGACAGGGTCTCAGTGAGTTGCTTAGCACCTCGCTTTTTGCTGAGGCTGGCTTTGAACTCACAATCCACCTGTCTCAGCCTCTCGAGCCACTGGGATTACAAACGTGTGCCAACGTGCCCTGCGAGGGGCTGCCTTTTTACCCCACCATCAGCCAAATCAAGTTGAGCCTCAGGGCAGAGATTGAATAGCTGTGACATCAGATCTTCATCTACAGACTAAAAAGAATAATTGACCCCCTCAGATTCAGGGAGTGGATGATCGCAAGAGGCTTTGCAAGTGTTTGCCATTGGCAGCTCTTGCGTTTTTTATTTGAAATAATCATATATTTTGCTGCTAAAAATGACACAAGCAAGTACACAATTGCGTGCCTGGGAGCATAGTTCCAGAGCTATGCAGACACCTCTGCTTTGACATTTATGTTTTCTTTTTCCTTATAGGATGGTCCAGCAATTTGGGGTGGACTTTGAGAAGAGAATCGAGGGCTCAGGAGACCAAGTGGACACATTGGAGCTCTCAGGGGGCGCCCGAATCAATCGCATCTTCCATGAGCGCTTTCCCTTTGAGCTGGTGAAGGTAGCACCCCAGGGATGGGCTCCATCTCTAGCCAGGCACCCTCCCTCTTGGCCTTGACTCTGGCCTCCTTTCTGGCCACAATGTCTGTGGGCAGAGCATGGCCTGGAGGAGGTATTCTCTGTGGGCTTTCTTCCCCCAGTGGGCAGCTTAGGAGTTTGGGACAAAACTGTATTTAAGTTCCCTTTGTTTCCATTGATAAAAACCAGTACATGTTCTTTGTAAAATTCTGTCAGCCCTCCAAGTTCTTGTGTTTCACATCCACAGGTTTAACCAACTGCAAATCAAAAATACTAGAAAAGAAAAAAAATGTATCTGTACTGAACACTACAGACTTTTTTCTTGTCATTATTCCCTATGCAATGCAGTATAGCTATTTACATAGCATTTACATTGTGTTAGGTATTATAAACCATCTAGAAAAGATTTAATGTCTGTGGAAAGGTATGCATAGGTTCTATACAAATACTATACCCATAGCATAGTATATATAAAGGACTTGAACATCCTTAGATTTGGTATACTGGTGGCCATTTCTTAGAGCCATCCACTGTGGATACCAAGAGACGACAGAGAATGGAGGTAACCTCACAAGGAAAAAATGTCCTCAACATGTTGTTAAAGGTAGAACCAGTTGTGGAGCCTGCAGGTACACTATAGTGTGTAGATAACATAATAACAGCCTTCTGTATGAAATTGTACATATATGTCTAGGACTATGTCTGTGTGGACAGATCTGCCAGGATGTTCTTGAGAATGTCAGCTCTGGGGCCTAGGATTTGGGACGCTCCCTTCTTTCCTCCTTCCCTTCCTTTTTTGATGATTTGCTTGACATTTCACACTTTTTATAATGTGCATATAGCATTGTTAAAAACAAAAACAAAACAATAAAATGCTTTTCAATAAAAGGAGAGAAACACCTGTAATCCTAATAGCCATAGACAAGGCCTATTAACATCTGGCTAAGCATCTTTTCAGAGTTATTTCTGTGCAGATGAGTAAGCCTGCCACAAACACAGCATGTGTCTTTATCCATAATTGTGTATACGTATCTATTTTATAATCAAAAAACAAATTACGGGGGCTGGAATTGTAGCTCAGTGGTAGAGCACTTGCCTAGCATGTGTGAGGCACTGGGTTTGATTCTTAGCACTGCATATAAATAAAATAAATGTCCATTGACAACTAAAAAATATTTTTTAAAAAAATTATGTCTCTTTGTGACCTGCATTTTTCATGCAGTAGCCATCTTCCCAAACTCTAGTTATCAACATATAGCAAATTGTTAGTGGCAAAATAGTATCCTCTTTTATGGCTGTACCATCATGCACTTAATCTCTCCCATTTTTGGACATTTAGGTTATATTTGCATTTTTTGGCAATTACGAATAGTTCTGTGCATATTGCTAAATCTGTGTTAATTCCTTAAGATAAATTTCTGAAGTATTGGAACTAGTGAGTGACAGTATAGGCATGTTTTTGGGAGACTGTTACTTTATACAGACCATATGAGAGAGTTAGTTTTAGAGCATCTTTGCTGAAACAGGGTTATAATTTTTTTTTTTTTTGGTGGTGCTGGGGATTGAACCCAGGGCCTTGTGCATGCTAGGCAAGCCCCCTACCAACTGAACTATAGCCCCAGCCCCATATCCTTGAATTAATTATTCTGCCCTGTGAATACAACTGCACTAGGAGATCGCTTTCTCCAATATGCACCTTTTGTGAAGTACCCCAGGGACCTTCCTGCATGTGTTTGGCTTGTCTCTTCTCAGATGGAGTTTGATGAGAAAGACTTAAGGCGAGAGATCAGCTATGCCATTAAGAACATTCATGGAGTCAGGCAAGTTCCCCTCCCCTGCACAGTGACACCCTTCAGCCAGTTGGGCTCCCCAAACCTCTGGGCACCTTGATTGTGAGGCTCTTGGGTGATTTTCAGGAGCTGTAAGCCTATCCTGGTGGGTCGCCAAAGGCATTAAGGGTGGGCCTATTTCAGTCCTTCTGTTGCTGTCCGTGGCCCCGGGGTCAGACACAGCTGGTTGGTTGAGCCTTAGTAACTGGTAAACTAAGAAAGCTTACCACAGATTGGCCTGGGGTAGGGTAGTGCAGAGCTGAGTCAGGTTCATAGAAATCTAGCATTTTTCCTTTTTGAAGGTCCCTCGTGAGACTTTGGGTCCCCTTCTCATTCCAATAAAAGTAGTCTTTCCAATTGTCCAGCCTTTATTGCCATCAGGTCCTTGGGTCACCCTGGGTTTCCCCACTGTGGACTCAGGCATCTGATCCCCAGATTTGATGTAACCTTTTTCTTCCTTGGGGGACCCGGCCAGTATTAGGAAATTGCTGATCATGCTTTGTTTTTCTCTGACTTATCTCCCCTGCCCCCGGGTACGGATGGTTTTAGGACTGGGCTCTTCACCCCGGACTTGGCGTTCGAGGCCATTGTGAAAAAGCAGGTCGTCAAGCTGAAAGAGCCCTGTCTGAAATGTGTCGACCTGGTTATCCAGGAGCTAATCAATACAGTTAGGCAGTGTACCAGTAAGGTATTGGATCCTTGGCAGGGTGACTCCTGGCCTTGTGGAAACCCGGGTATGGGAGTTTGGTATCAGGCCCCCAGTGTTGGTCATCCCCCAAGTTACCTAAATTTCCAAGAACTTGACCTCTGTCCAGAGGAAGGGATGGGACCATGTCAGCCGGGGCCACCGGGGGCAGTGTCAGGCCTCCAGAACTGGCCAGACATGTGGACAGGCCTCCCTGGGACCCTGATACCAAGCCTAGCATGTGTCTGATGGAACTGGGGCTTCACTGGGCTGTTGCTTTGCTGCCTTCTGGGAAGTAGAGAGGGACCCCACGTCAGCTGCTGGAGGTCAAGCCCCTGAATCTCCCTGTCACTGCTTCTTGACAAATGCCCAGCATCCTCTGGCTTCTCTGGAGCCAACCCCTTCTGTGTCCCCATGGTGCTGGGAAAGGCCCACATGCCAAGAACATAATAAGTAGCGCCCAACTTGACAAAGCCGCCTGATCTCCCATGTGGCCCCTGCCAGCTCTTCTGCACCCCATGCCATGCACCCCATCCCAACCAGCCTGTCCTCAGTCCGCCTGATCACAAGTGCCTGTGTGCCAGTTCTCACAGGCGGCTGCCTCCACTCAGCAGGACGTGCCGGGCTCCCCAGAAGGGCCTGTTTCCCAGGGCAGCACTCATTGGCCAAGCCACTCAAGTACTTCTCAGCAGGCAATCTGTGCTTGTGCGACCATGATGTCCTCAGTGCTCTGGGTTGGCAAGGAATTTCTGCTTGAGCCCTTTGTTCTTAGTCTGGAAAAGCCCCCATTTGCTTCTTAAGCTCCTTCGACTGGAAGAGGGGGAAATCAAACCTGCTTGGGTTGCTGATTGTCTTCCTAGAACCCTTCATCATGAATGTGACCATTCAAGGCCTCCGTGCATCAGAGCTGTTCATAGATCATGGTGACCCATAGCACTTCCATAATTAAATGCCAGACCAACCCTCCCCTCCCCCTTAGGCCTCTGTGATCTGAAGCAGCTTCCGGGGCAAATGTGGGCACAGGCCCTCCATGCACGTACTAACCAGCTGATTCTCGTTTCTTCTCTTTCTCTCTCTGTCTCCTGTCTTGTGTGTGTGGCCTGCACTATCCCTGGGTGTCTTTCTACTTCGTCCCACCCTCCGCATGACCCAGGACGGGGCTCTTCACCCCCGACATGGCCTTTGAAGCCATTGTGAAAAAACAGATTGTAAAACTCAAAGAGCCAAGTTTGAAGTGTGTTGATCTCGTGGTCTCAGAACTGGCCACAGTCATTAAAAAGTGTGCTGAGAAGGTAACAGGTTTTGTTCTTATTGTCTCCGCATTTGTCCCCCATCTTGTCCCTTCCATTTGTTTGTCTCAACCCAAGCATCTGGAAAATTCTACCTCGGTAGGAATCCCCTTGTATGGACCAGTTGTCACCTATTGTTATCTCGACTTTGCATGGGCAGCCGTGGGAGTTGGGTCACACACACATATCCCACCTTTGCAGTTTCAGGTACAGTGGGGACCTTTCAGGTGCTAGAGGCCTTTGACATCATCAGATGTATTGCTTTTATAAAGCAATGCCTATCCCTGGGACCCTTGGAGAAGAGTAGTTCCCAACTGTCACCAGAGTACTGAAACACATTGTCAACTTATAGACCCACACGTTCTTAGGTTACAGGGCGTTTGAGAGGTTTTCAGGAGCAATTTGACTGTCCACTCCATTTTCCCCAACTTGTGGATTTAACCCAAACCACAAAAGATGTGACTCCCACACAATGTGGTTTGGTTCAGTCACAAAGGTGAGGGGCTCTGGGGTGTTGGCTCAGTGGGTGCCAAAAATGCAACAATCAGGAATGGTTTCTGGCAAGGGGTCCCTCCGAGGTGGATGGCCCAGATGCTGCCCACATGAGCCTAGAGGAGGTGCTATACACTCACAAACTTGGCGAGCGCCCTCCGTGGTCTTCTCACCCAGCACTGAGCGGGAGGGGCCTGCTGTAACCTTGGGTGGCAAATACATGCCATTCGCTTTCTCTGCCACCTTTCACCTACCAATCTCTGGCTTGCAAAGCAGCTCCTGGTGCATGCATGTTCGCCTTCTCCCTCTCTGCTCTGCCCCCTACCCACCGTCCTGTTCCTCTCTCCCAGCTGGAACAGCTGTGAGATGGGAGCAGTGGGGGCTTGGCCCCCATGTCACTCCCCTTGCATTTTCCACTTGTGTGGTTCATGTTTCTCCCTGGATAGGCCACTAGGACCCCACCAACATGAACCCTCTGCTTGTTCCCTAGCTCAGCTCTTACCCGCGACTGCGAGAGGAGACAGAGCGAATTGTCACCACTTACATCCGAGAGCGAGAGGGGAGAACCAAGGACCAGGTATTGGCACTTCGTCTTTGTTTTTCAGGCATAAATTTTATGCCATCAATTTTGAGTGTAGGTTCTGTAAGTTTTGGCAAATGCATAGAGTACTAATCAAGATTTTAGTGTGGTGGGCTAACGTGCCTCATGTACGTTTGGTCCCCAGCACTGTTAAAAAAAAAGAAAGAAAGAAAAAAATCAGGCTGGGGTTGTGGCTCAGTGGTAGAGCACTTGCCTAGCATGAGTGAGGCACTGGGTTTGATCCTCAGCACCACATAAAAATAAAGTAAAGGTATTGTGTTCATCTACAACCAAAAATATTAAAAAAAAAAAAATCCCATGGGCTGGGGATATAGTTCAGCTGATAGAGTGCTTGCTTCACATGCACAAGGCCCTGGGTTCAATCCCCAGCACCGCAAAAAAAAAAAAAAAATCCCAAAATATATCTTATGGTTCTGTCACCTCCCCCCAGGTTCCCACCCTTGTGCCCCTTTGTAGGAGACTCTTCCACCCTCAGGCCCCAGCTCCCCCTGGTTCCGGCAGGCTTTCATATGGGCTCCTATGGTACCCGTCCTGGAGACTGGGCTTCCCTGACCCAGCACCGTGCATGTGGGGTTCACGGTGGTACTTGTTGCACATGTTGGGAGCTTGTGCTGAGCAGCAGGCCCTGGGGATAGAGCACAGCCCATCCACGTGCCCACCAGAGCACAGCCGGGGTGCCATGGGAGAGTGGGGCATACCCCCATATAGCCACCCTCCTCTGCAGCAGTCTCATCTGTCACCTGCTGAGCCAGGTGACTGGCTGTCATTACGACTTCAGGTGGCTCATGTGTGGGTTGTGTCACTTTTCCTTAGTTGTCCTCCTTTGTGGCCTGATAGTAACTGTTCAGCCCAGATCCAAAATGAGCATATGTGTTGTGTTTGCTTGTATCTTGCTTTGTTTAGGATAGTCCCTGCTGCTCTTGTCATCATTGGGGAAGCCTCGTAGCTTCTGGAGCCTGGAAGTTTTATTAAAAGCCTGGGAGATTCCAGTTCATTTTGTCATTGTTGGCAGAAATGCTGCTGTCCCTTGCAAATGTACACTGCCCCTGGTGCCCCACAGTTGACAATGCCAGGCTTGGTCCAAGAGCTCTGGGATGATAATTTGGGCTTTACAAAACCACCCTTAGGAGTTACCTTGGACAGAGCACCGCTTGGCACTCTCCAACAACCCCCAAAGTCCCATTTTATCCTTGAGGACTCAGAGGCATAGTGAGGAAAAGTGATTGGCCAGGGATCAGTGGGAGCCTGGTTGGGGCACCAGAGCTCCTCCTCCCTAGCAGCCTGTCCTGGTCTTAATGGGAACTGGGCCAAAGAGCTCTCTGTGCCTGTGCTTCCCATCAAGCACCTTCATCCTGACCAAACTTGGACAGCAGTGGGGAGGGGGGCCCCGCAGTGTGGTGCCTTTGCCAGTGGCTGGTGCCTGTCCCATGTCTAAGACTGTACCCTTCCTGATGTGTGTGTGCCTGTGTGTATGTCTTGTTTTAATGCTCTCTCTTGGCCAGGTTGTCTTTGCAGTTTTCATTGTTGTGTTTTTGGTTTTAACATTTTATATGGAAGTAATTTCATTAGGGGAAAATTTCAAAAATAGAACAAGAACTTGTATACTGTTTACTCCAAGTTAGCTATTGTTACCTTTTTAGCCATCTGCTTTTTCATTCATTTTGTCTATATTACAATAGAATGTATGCACACTTAAGACACACCACACGTGTGTGTGTATATGTGTGTGTTAGCTCTTCAGTTTGAATGTAGCAGTCATAACGTGTTGGGTGCTAAAGATTTTATGCAGTGTGACTGCTGGACGCCTGGCTGGGGCAAAGCTGAGTGGTCGAGCGCATGCTGAGCATGTGCAGGGCCCGGGGTTCCATCACTAGCACTGCAAAGAAAAAAGAAAATATTGAACCCCGTGCAGTGGAGCCTCCCGTTAATTGCATTCCACAGCTTAGTAATTAATGATCCAGGGTCACAAAGCTCCTTAGAGTCTGAGCTGAGATTCCAGCTTGAGTGGTCCACCTGGGCTGCCTGGCACTGTTCTCTTTTAGCTCAGTTCCCAATTCCCCCCAGTACTAGAGTTAGAACCCTGAGGACTTTACCACCAAGCTACAACCCCAGTACTTTTTTATTTTGAGGAAAGGTCTTACTAATTTGCTGAGGCCGGCTTTCAGCTTGCGATCATCCTGCCTTAGCCTCCCAAGTTGCTGAGATTACAGTCATGTCCCACTGTGCCTAGTTTAGCCTCCTAGGCTTGCTTACCTGTGAGATCCTGACTGTGGAAGTACCCTGTGCTCTCTGTGTGCTTATGGGGCCCCAGCCTTACCCATCCTGGCTTTTGCCTGGGAGTTGATGTGGTTCTGGGCCCCCTGCTAATGGGGTGCCTGAAGCGCGCTCCAGCTGCTGCCCCTCCTATCCTTACGGGGCTTTATACCCACAGCGACCCCACTTTCCCCCAGATTCTTCTTCTGATAGACATCGAGCAGTCCTACATCAACACGAACCATGAAGACTTCATTGGATTTGCCAAGTATGTACTTGTGGGGACGGTGTCTGGTGGGGTGGCCCCTCGGGAGGAGTTAGGGTTCCCTCAGAGGGCCAGAACCAGAGGATCTCTGTCAGGGTCCCTGGTTGAAGCACAGAGCCATTAGAGTTTGTGGCCCCTGTCCCAGTGTCCCCACCCAACATACTCTCTGTGGGCATCCCAGTGTTTAGTTTATAAAATAAAAACAGGCCTTGGTCAGACTCAGATAGGGGTGGGGCCGGCCAACTGCAGTGCTCCTCTCTTCTGTGACCTCTCAGAGCCTTTCATGGACCACCGCGTAGCTTGTTCTACTTGGCCCTTTCATAGCCAGAGCCTCCTGTAGGCTCTGCGCTTCAGAGGGTCTCTGTGGGATGTGCTGTTTGGGGTGTGTCTGATTTCTGGACATGTTAGAGAACCTCACAGTACCCAGATGTGGGATGGGCTTTGATTTTGGCATGTCATAAACAAAAATGGTCTTGGATGTCACCCCCCTGATTCCATTAGCTCTGGGCCCTCTTGACAAGCTTGAGCATCACTTGGATTGTTCCATCCCACCAGGAGCCAGCTTCCATGTACCAATTTAGCAGATTCTGCTGTCTACCTTCTTGTGCCCGACCTGGTGACAGAGCAGCATGCAAGCCCAGGCCAGGTTCTCACCCTTGAGGAAGGCCCTTGCAAGGCACAGGCTTGCACCCTTGCAGTTAGCATGCAGGATGTTTAGGGCCAGGTGGGGGCTGTGAGGGTTTTGAGAGTCTCAAGGGTGGACTTGGGGACTGGTCTTGGAAGTCCTGGAGGCTTCCTTAAGGAGGGCCTCCTGGCACTAAGACTTCAGCAGTGTAGGTCTCTGGGTAGGAAGTGTACCAGTGTACTGGACAGAGCTGACGAGGGTGTTCTGTGCTGGGCGGGTGGTAGATGAGTGGAATGAATGAATGGGTGAGGGTGTGGTCAGGCTTCCCCAGGCCCAGGCGAGCTGAAGGTCCTGCCTAGGCTGTGCTCAGGTACAGTTCTGAGAGCCTGAGACAGACAGCCTTCAGCCCTGAGACAGCCCCTCTCCCCTGTTCTCCCTGCCGCCAGGTGTGCATGGGTGGAAACCGCTGCTTCCCCTCTTTGGTTTGCTGCTGTTTTCCTCACTTTGACGTCTCTGCTTCTCACACTTCATCCACAGTTCCTTCTCACAATCTCTCCTGTTTTTCCTTTGACCACTCCACTCTTTCCTCTGGATTCCGGGGCCTTCCCACTCACCCCAGCTGTTACTATACTGAGCAGCTGGTCACCGGGTGGGTATTGCCTGCTGTGTGCCGATTTTCCCTGGTGTGTGAATGGGGACGCCTTGGCTGGGAGGCCCTAAGGCCCAGGGGGACATCCCAGAGGTCCACTGCATAGCAATGGAGCACTGTCTCAGAGATGTGGCCAGTTCAGGGTCTTTGGATAAGGTCAGTGAATGAGGCAGCGTTGGATAAGGCCTGCTCTTTCGGAGCTCACAGCCTAGGAAGATGGAGTCATTGATCAAGTCGTCATAAAGAAAAGACTAGAAAAGGAAAATAGGCAAGGGGCTGTGGGAAAAGATAGTGAGGTGTGTAGAGTGGAGAGACGTTCTCAAGGAAGTCACGATAGCAGGTGACAGGCAGGGGACCCCACAGAATCAAGGCAGGGAAGGAAGGCCAAGAATCAGGAGCATGGGGCAACTAAAGGATGTGTGGCAAGAGCTGGTGGCCACATCCCTCACCAGGAGGGCCCTGTAGGCTACAGGGAAGAATTTGGAATTTGGTACCTCTGAATGGGTCCAGCAAGGGCCAGGGCCCACCACATGGGCTGCTGCTTGAGGGAGGTCGGAAGCCTTTAGGAAGTAGCACATCTGGTACCTCCCTGCCACTCGGCCTTGCTGTGATTGTTGTCTGTGGTACTTGTTCTCACCTCCTTCAGATGCCATTGGTTACACCCCTTCCTGAGCTTAGGTGTCCTACAAATGTTACAGACAACTCATAATAAATGGCCTATGGTAATCTCATGGAACCTTAGGAAAATTGTTGAATAGCATTCTGTCTTCATTCTTAATATTCCAACCTTACTGATTTAGAACTAGAAACTTCCTACACACACACACACACACACACACACACACACACACACATTCTGCCTTATCCATCAGCCAACTTAAACTGTAAGACAAAACCCCAGAGGTAGTTGTTAAAGGAATGAAACCAAGCTGGTTTGATTTTTGATATTATTCTAAAATTTCCAGCTAAAGCAATGAGATAAGAAAAGAAAATATGATGGAGATGTAAATTGTTTGCATGTGGTGGTATGATTAGTAAGGGAGTTGAGTAGGTGCACACATAAAACAATGACCTTCATCTGTACCTACATGAAGTAGGAGATAGGATGGATAGAGAATAAAAGAAACTGGGCATGGTGGCACACATCTGTAATCCCAGCTGCTTGGGAGACTGAGGCAAGAGGATCTCAAGTTGGAGGCCAGCCTGGGTAATTGAGCGAGACTCTGTCTCAAAATGAAAAAGGGACTGGGCATGTGGCCCAGTGCTAGAGTCTGGGTTCAATCCCTAATACCATTAAAAAGAAGACCGAGGGCAGAAGGAAGTAGGAGAGGGAGGAAGAGAAAGGAGATTGACAATTGCAGACATATAGTTCATAGGTTCCCTCTTGAACTTAAATGTCCTCTGACTTGCGTTAGGAGCCATGAAAGACTAGTGCCATGGGGGCTGGGGTTGTGGCGCAGTGGTAGCGTGCTCGCCTAGCACGCGGGCGGCACTGGGTTCGATCCTCAGCACCACGTAAAAATAAAATAAAAGCTATTGTGTCCAACTACAACTAAAAAATAAATATTTAAAAAAAAAAAAAAAAAAAAAAAAAAGACTAGTGCCATGAAAGACTAGTTATAACCAGCAGCTGTCCCACAGTCTGACCTCCAAGGCTGGATTACCTTGTGGTTAGGGCTGCTTACAACCTGGCATTGGTGTTAGGGATGGGAAGAGAGACAATAGGGAGAAACCTCAAGTGTCTGACCCCCAACCATCTGGTGCTGAAGTACCCCTGGAGTCACCTTCTGCCTACCTCCCAGCTACCTGGCACTCCAGCTCCTCCTGTCCCCTCTTTGAAGCTCCATGATCTTGTGAAAATAACTAATGCTTTGGGGTAGCTGAGCTCAGGGTATAGAAGCCTTAGTTCAACCACATATGCTTTCTTGTTCTGTGGGCCCCAGCTGTTTTTCCTGGGCAGCTCACTGCATGCAGAGAGCATCTGTCTTCCTCTGTCCATAGCTGGTCAGTTGGCCCCCCAGGGAAAGAACCCCCACCTGGGCCACCAGGGCCTCTTGCTCCTTATCCCTCCTAGCATCTCATCCACATGTGCCTTCTCTGTGCTTTGATTTCAGCGCCCAGCAGAGGAGCACACAGCTGAACAAGAAGAGAGCCATCCCCAACCAGGTAGCTTCACCAGGCTGCAGCCACCACTCCACCGTGGGGGTCGGGGAGAGTGCAAGGCATGACTGATACCCAGTAATGGCACTTGACACGTGAACTGCCCTGCTGGGAGCCTACCCCTAAGCACCAGACCATCCACTCTATTGGCCTCTGAAGGTCCACTTAGGTATCAGTGTTTCCAGAAAACAGTCTGAGTGCTAAAACTTTGGTAGGGCCACAAGGGGCGAATTTCACACGCAGAAGGTCCTGTCTTATTTGACATCTAAGGCCAAGATTAAAGCCTGGCCCTCAAGATGGGATGATACAACCATCACCAAGGTATCCATAAGCAAACTGAATTTCCAGTCTCTTGCCCAAAGGATTAGGGACCTACTGGTGAGAACCATGGAGGCTACATTGTCACAGGCAGCTCAGAGAAGTCTGGGGTGGTTTGAACCCCACACCTGGACAGATCCTGAGTCTTGATAACTTACCCCAGCTAGAGGCCTTGCAGTGGCTTTATAAATGACAATATTAGGTTCCTTTTTTCTTTTTTTTTTTTTCTTTTTTTCGAAAACATTGTGTTTGTAAAGTTTCTGCCACTTGTTCCCACCTTTTCCACATCAGGCTGGGGTGGGGGTGGGGCTCTGCTGTTTATCTTGCATGATGATAGAGTCAGAGGGGAAAAAGAAAAGAATGTAACCTCTGCATGATTTTTTTTCTGCTTGCCATAGGTAATTATGTACATTGTTGCTTTTTCATTTTGAGAGATGATAATGAATTAAATATTAACACCATGAATATAATTAATAGCATGTAATTTTTTTCTTTTGCTGTTTTTTCCCTGCTCTTCTCTTCTCCCATTATTGTGCTTTTTCCTGCTTTTTCTCCGTCCCCTCATGTCCCTGTTGTCTCTTTTCCTCTGCCTGCTCTTCCTTGATTTGCCCACAACCCTAACTTTGCATTCTCAAAGGGGGAGATCTTGGTAAGTACCTGTTTAGTGTGGTAGCAAACATTAGAGAATCTAGTATTGGTGGAGATCCCGCCCACCCCATAACATTCCTTTCCCCACAAAATAACAGAAAAAACAAACAAACAAAAGTAGAGCTAACCTGGAAACCCCATGTCACAGTTGTCATTGGACTTTGCATTGTCCTGGGTGTCAGATGCTCTCATACAAACACTAACCTGACCACCACCTTTGTCAGAAGCCCACTCCTCCAACTGATGCCTGGCAGGTTCACCTAGTGTCCTATGGGTCAGGGATGGCAAATATTCAGCTTATAAACCGCCCTTGCCTCCGCCCCACTTCTCTGGCTATGGAAGATTCTCTTCCAGCCCTACTGAAATTTGTCATTGCTGCTGCCACTCCTCTTTCTGCCTCCAGTGCAGATATCACTCACTGACCAGAGCATGTTTTTTTCCATATGCAGAAATTTCCCCTCCTATGCCTATGGCAGGCATGGCTAATTGATTCAGCCCTCCTCCCCCTGTACCTTTCCTCCATCATGTGCCAATGGCAGGCATTGCTAATCAATCCTGACATTCTCTCCTAATAA
Organism: Xerus rutilus; assembly: GCA_028644305.1. Lineage (NCBI taxonomy): Eukaryota > Metazoa > Chordata > Mammalia > Rodentia > Sciuridae > Xerus > Xerus rutilus. Next base: position 7,042,401 of record CM053413.1, read on the forward strand.
ATACGCCACAGCTCCCCGTTCTGTGACTGATATGACTAACTGATCTGGGTTTTTAAAATTTCTTCATATAATACTGCTTCTGTATCCATGGCAGGCATGACTAATCATTCAGGGTCCTATTTCCTGGATTGCTGCCACTATCGTCCTGCCTCTGTAGCAGATATGACCATTGATGAGACTGTTCTGTTCCACTTGCCCCCTTTGCTTCTCCTTTGCCTGTGACAGGCAGTTGATCAATAATCAATCCTAGTACCTATCCCTGCCATTCTTGAGAATCTCACCACGGTGCTCTGGGCAGGGTGAATGGTATTTGCCATCCCTGCTGTAGGTACCACCTCCTCCCCTTGCTCAAGCCCTTGACTGGCCCAATTCAGCCCAGGAGTGGGCAGAGGCCACTTGCATCTGGGAGCTGAGTCCAGTTCAGGACACTCACTGTGGGCAGCTGGCCTAAGCCCCAGGCTGCACCTCAGAGAACACTGCCTGACCTCCAGCCTTAACAGAGTCTCCCTTCTCCAGGACAGTCTCCCGTTGCCAGCCTCTGAGAACTGGGCAGAGCCCAGTGCTGCCCTCTGCAGAGATCTTCCAGTAACCCCAGGATCAGTAGCTGAGACAATGCTGTCTCAGGGCTTTTACGTGCCTGGGTTCCTAGAAGATGAAGATAGAGCCAAAGCGAAAGCCTGGGCTAGTGGGGAGGATATTGTGGGGAAGAGATTGGCCTTAGGCCTGTGGTTCCCTGTTTCCACACATGACTCCCCTCCCCCCACCAGGTTCCTTTGAACTTGAAACTTTTTCTCCCCAAACAGTTCAGGCACATGCCTGCTTCTCTTCTCCGCACACCCCAGATGTTTAGTCATTATTCTTTTCCTATCAGATTCCGCAACCCTGGCCATAAAGTCTTAAATATGACTATGGCCTCTGGGTGTCCCAGCCATGGTTTCCATCCCTGCCTGGGACCCTGAGTCAGAGAGAAGGATGGCCTAGCCTGCCGCTGACCCCAGCTGCACTGCTGCTTGCCTGCTGCCCCTGGCTGGCCCTGCCCACCTCCCCGTGCGCCTACTTGCCTGTCGGTTGTGCACTCCAGACCTCAGGAGCCCTGCCTGTCTCTCCTGTCTCCCCGCCCCATACCACCCCCATTTTGTTTTAAGCCCAGTCCCCTGGGGATGGCCCCTTGGCACTCCCTTTCTCTGGATCGCCGTGTATATCTGCCCATAGCCCACAGCTCACTAAAGAAGGATTGAGGCTCTGACCCTTCTGAATTCTCATGCAGGCAGCTCTCTAGGTGGCTTGAAGGGAAGGGTGCCTCAGGGCTTTTGCCAAGTCTTACTCGCAGCCTGCATTCCCCAGCCTCCTGCTCCAAGGCCTGGGTATGCCATTCCCGGGGTGTGCTGTGGGAAGGGCCCTCACCCTATGGCCATGCACCCTGAAGCACAGTCTGGGGCTCTGGCTTCCCCTAACCTCAGGTGGAAGCAGGCAGACCAGGCCACAGGGATGGTTGGAAATAGCTCTCTCCCAGGAGAGCAGAGACCATACCATGTGGGATTTCTTCTTTGGGGGAGCAATGACAGCCTGGATCCTTGTATTTCATTCCTAGGCCTACTCTGCTCTTAATTTTGTGCCAGTCTCTGGGCGAAAACTGGGTGAGGCAAACCCTCTGTCTGCCCTTGGGTAGATGAAGGCGCAGCACATAGCCACTCAGGGCTGGGCCATATTGTTAAAATGAGGGAATCCCTTCTGGGTCCTGCGCAGGTTGGCCTTGTCCTTGGTCTGTTTGGAGACCAGCTTTGCTACGCAACAACTGTTCTAGTGTGTCTGGGATTGAGTGTATTCCAGAACACTGAGCCTTCGGTGCTAAAATCAGGACATCCTGGGAAAATTAGAATGAGTTGGTCACCCTCTTGTCAGGGAGAATACCATGACCTTGTTTGGGCTGCTGGTCTCTGTTCCTGATGGTTGCAGGGGTCCTGAGATCTCTTTCATCATCCTAATGAAGGATAAGTCTATGCCCTTGACCTTAACAAAGTGTGCCAGGTGGCAATTTATGCTGTCCCCAGCCTGGGCAGGGACTTCGGCATGACACAGGGTCGCTCGTCTTTCAGTGGCCACTCTGCCTTCCTGGCCTTCTGCAGCTTGAAACCAACATGGAATCGCCATGGATGGGCAGGGGGCATGGGCTGGTGGCCCTGTTAAAATTTGATCGCCTCGGGGGAGGTCCAATGGCACAGTGAAGCCCTTCCTGAGAGCTGCCTGCCAGAAAGGCACCCAGGCCCCAGACTCATCCCTAGAGACCCCATCTCGGGTTCTCCTGCCTAGTGCTGCCCTGGGAGAACCCAATACCAGCTCTTCCCAGCTGTTTGTGGCTATATGCAGCCCACCCTCTAGAGCTTGGCCTGTCTGTTGCTGTCTTGGCCCCAGGAAACCCTGTCTGTGCCTCCATGTGCTTTCACTGCCTGGGGTTCCCATGTCAGTGGTGGGGGGCTCTGGTCCCCATGTACCTACTTCCATGTCCCAGGGATCGTGGGAGCATAAGAACGTGGCCAGCCACCTAGGCTGCCTGCGTTTAGCCATCAGGTAAGTCTCTATGCAGGCCTGGGGTCTTCCCTGCACTCGATGACAGCAACAGCCAGACAAGCCCCATCTATGAGCTTTCCCGGCCCAGGGCCCTGAAGTGCCATGCAGATAAAAGCCATGCTGGGATGTGATCCTCCCCTGATAGTCCTTTTAGGGTTCCTGAGGAGGTTCCTCTGTGCTCCAGACTTTATCCCCAGCCCTCTAGGTAGAAATGTGTCCCCAACCCAAGTGACCTGGTCACAGATGAGTAAGGGCAGCAGTCAGGGCTATACAAGTGGAACATTTGCTGATTGGCCCTGAAAGAAAAGTGAGAGCCATTCCATGGTGTGGCTAACTCCTCCAGTCCTCCAGCAACAGCCACCTGCCAGAGGGCATGAGGGGTGGCACTGAGGGCACCCCTGGTTGCCTTATCTCACTCAAAGCAGATGTCACCTTCCACATGTCCCTGCCCTGAACACAAGCCCCAGACTTCCCCCTGGGTCTCTCTCCACCAGGTGGGGGTGCATTTTGCCTCCTGTGTTAACCAAGTTAGCCCTGAGCACAGAGGGCCTTATAGAGCCCTGGTTCCCATCAGCCCTTGAGCTAGCGAGTTGCTGTCTGTCTGCCCACTTGCCTGGGCACCCTGCCGGGTTTCCAACTGGGAATGCTTGGGGCGAGATGGAGTTGGGTTCCTGGCTTAGGGCTAGAGGTTTCTCTGTCATGGTCCCCAGCTTCCTGCCTTGCAGCGGGGTGAGGGTGCTGGCTGCTGTGCTGGGGGGTAGCCAGGGTGGTGGAGTACTGTCCCCCGCTAAGCCGTGTCCTCCCCCCCAGGTGATCCGCAGGGGATGGCTGACCATCAACAACATCAGCCTGATGAAAGGTGGCTCCAAGGAGTACTGGTTTGTGCTGACAGCTGAGTCACTGTCCTGGTACAAGGATGAGGAGGTGAGTGGCTAGTGGCAAGGGCTGGGTGACCGTGAGTGGCAGGTATACCCCACACCTGCTCCCTCAAGGTAGCGTCCATCTGCTCGCTCTCTCATTCACTTGTTCATTTGGGAAGGGTTCTCTTGAGTGCCACTGTGCCCCAGGAGCACAGCGACCAAGACTGGAGGGCAGGCTTGGTATGCTGGGCATTTTTCATCATAGTCCAACACCTCTCTGTCCCCTGTGGGGTCGGGCTTGATGGCAGTCAGTTCCCATACGGGTAAGGGGCACAGGAGGTGGAGAGCTGCCAACAGGTTGGAAATGGACCCTAGGCCTTGGCACCATAATGAAAGGAGCCCTCACTCTGAAGAGAGGGGCCACAGCTGAGTGTTGAGAACTCAAGTGCACAGCCAGGCTGCTGAAATGTGGGTTTTGTCACCTGTGGACTTGGCTAGGCCCTCTGGGCCTCAGTTTCCTTACCTGTGAAATGAGGTAGGATGTCCCTGCCCACTGAGCAGTGCATGCCCATAATGAGTGTCTTTGGAACAGGATGCACATCGTGTCATTGTGAGGAGGAGGTGGGGGCTTCTCTGGGGACTGTGGGAGTAAGAACCGCAGGGAGTCTTACGGAGGGCTCATCCATTCAGCTTGAAGCTGCCCTCTTGGTGGCGGGCAGCGAGCTAAGAGCCAGCACAGCCCCAGCCCAGTGGACACTGGGCAGTTCAGCGGGCACTGCCACCCAGGCCACTTCTCCTCTGTGCTGGCCCGCTCTCCTCTCCTGACTGATCCATTGCTTGGTCCTGTCAGTATAGTGACAACCACATCTTAGCAGCTTGGGAGGGGAGCCAGCCACAAGTGGTGCGGTGTTTCTCTCCATGAACTCAGCCACGATTGCCTTCAGCAGGTTATCAATTTGGGTCTATAACAGAGGTCCCCAGTGGAGGCATGTAGAAATTCAGAAATCTGTTTCTTGTTCATGTGTCTGTGAGCTTGGGGTAGCCTTGTGCTAGAATGTCCAGGGCTTGGGCTCCACCTTCTCCATCACCACCTTAACAAATGGCTCCTCCTTGCTTTCCAAGACTGCCCCCATGCCCATCATGAGGTGGCTTCTAGCAACCCCAAGAAGGGAAAGAAGAGTTAGGCGTGGTGGACCTATAATCCCAGCAGCTCTCAGGAGGATCACAAGCTCAAAGCCAGCCTCAGCAACTTAGTGAGGCCTTGAGCAACTTAGCAAGACCCCTGTCTCAAAATAAAAAATAAAAATTGTTTGTGATGTGGCTCAATGGTTAAGCACCCCTGGGTTCAATCCCACATACCAAAAAGAAAAAGAAAAAGGGAAAGAAGGAGGCCAGATGAGGTGAATGCTGGCTCCATTTATGGGCCTCTGAGCAGCAATCTATTCAGAAGGCCACTCTGTGTGGGAACCGGGCACCCAGCTAACGGTTCCATTACTCTAAGAAGAAAATGGGAATCCGTGGTTTCTGAGCATGAGAACTAGAGCTTGATGCCTAGTGTTCTACCAGGATCGTGAGCAGGTGTCCCTCTCCCCTTGTCTCCCCATCTATAAAGTGAAGAATGCGGACTGCTTTCTCTGGGGCCATGGGAGTCAGAGGGGTAGTCCTGGTTCTGAGCCAGATGCAGGACCTGGCTCTTCGTGTGTTCTTGCTGATTTGTCCTGGTGATTGCTTTGGGTTAGTCCTCCAGCCATTGGGCATGAGAGAACACCCCCCAGTGCACAGAAGGGGAACCGGAGTCTTTGAGGGAGTTTTTCCCAAGATCATGCTGTGGGCCCAGCTCCAGATCATGGTGTGGACATGCGTGGATTTGAACATTCGCTGCCTGAGTGCTTCACTGTGATACAAAGCCAGCTAGCTAGTGCCCGTGGTCCCTGGGATGGCACAGCAATGACAGCACAGGTGCCCTCCATGATGACGCCAAGCTTCCCTGATCACATCTAGAGTGGGAGGAGGCTGCACCACTCTGGGGGCTCTCTGGGACGGCTCGGCCTGGGCCCAGCCTTGTATCCTTCCAGCCAGACATAGAGAGGAGGCGATTAGAGCTTCCTCTTGGCCCTTGGCTGGCCCAGGGAGGGGGGCCTGCACATTTACAGAGCCCTCTCCCTGTGGCAGGTTCAAGGGCTAGGAGAGGTCACTGAGCCCCGGCAGAAGTCACCCTCCTCCCTTTCCTCAGCAAAGCCTCAGGCCTGCCTTAGGCATGGCACTGTCACCCCTCATTTGCCAGTTGGGAAAATTGAGACTCTGAATGGTGACTTGCCCCCATAGCACAGAGCAAGGATGTGTCCCTGTGTGGTAGACATTCCTCGACTGTGGCCATCTGTGAGCACATGCCAGCTGACCTAAGGGACATCTCACCCTGTGTCCAAGCCACTCACCCATAGCTCAGTAGTTACTCTGGGGGAAGGTGTTGGAGTGAAGGTGGCAATCCCTCTTCACATGAGGCTACAGACTCAACCCCTGTGCCCCCTGAGGGACCCTGGTCAGCAGAGCTACCACAGGAATTTCTGGGGTATGCCTGGAACCCTCCAGAACCCCAGGCCCAGCAAGCCTGACAAGGTTGAGATGGAGAGGGAGGTCAAGACCGGGTGTGGTCTGGGCTCCCTCCACCCACCCCCACCCCCGCCTCCCTGCCTGAGGCTCCACAAGAAACCCTGGGTCCAGCCAGGCCTGCTAGTGCAAGCCTGTAGTCCCAGCTACTTGAGAGACTGAGTCAGGAGGGTCACAGGTTTGAGGCCAGCACGGGCAACTTAGCATGACCTTGTCTCAAAAGAAAAAAAAATTGAGATGCAGCTCAGTGGTAAAGCACCCCTTGGTTTGATGCCCAATATTGCAAAAAAAGAGAAAAAAGTAGAAGAACAAGCAGCTGCAGCAGCCATGGGATCCATTGCTCCTCAAAATGGCTGGGTGAGGGAGCGGGGCCGGCTCTTTCACCTTTTCCCTCCTCTTTCCGCCACCAGCCTGAAACCCAGACTGCTTTGTGGAATGTCAGTTGTCCAGGGTGTTTGGGCCCAGAGTGCGGGACCAGGCAGAAGCACCCGAGATAGAAGGCGTTGGGTTCCCATCTCCAGCACTGCGCAACAGGAAAAAGAATACTAAGGGCTGCCCCCCGCCTTTTGTTGTTTCGAGGCTGTGGGGATCTTCTGCGTTCTGCAACTGGAAAGGCCAGGCCTTGGGCAGGGTGCCGCAAAGCCACTGCTAGGCCAAAACCTGGACCTGGCAGGTCACTGTGTGGAGCACTGCAAGTCCAATTCTAAGAGCTCCTCTTCTTTACTTTGAGGAAGGGCCCTTTGGTTTTCCCTCATGGGGGGGGGGCATTTTAAGTAGGAGCCCCCTCCCCTCCCTTGAGGCCCCAGGCTAGAGGCAGGGGCAGGGTTGGGAGGAGGGTCGGGCGCTGGTGGTAATGAGAACCAGCCAGACCCGTGAAAGGGGCCCTGTGTGTGCCCCAGACACAAAGCAGGCTAAGATCAGAAGGGGCAGGCGCAAAATACTGCCCCCTCCCTGCGCGCCACTGCCCAAGTTAGAATCCCAGCAGGGACCCTCAGCGTCATACACATCAGTCACCCCCAAGGGCCAGGCCACCTTTGTAGAAAAGCTTTGCTGAGAGGCAAGATGTCAGAATTTCTTTATTTCAGAAATAAAAGAAGGGACATAAACAGCAGATGGGGAGAGGGGAACGATTAGGCCAGAGACCCCCAACCCCAGAGCTCCCGTGGCCTTTATCCACCACCTCTTCTCCCACCCAGACCCTTCTTCTTTGCTCCAGAATCTTCAGTTAAGTCTCCAACCCAGTGGGAAACAGGACTGTGGAAGATGACACTTACCTCCAGGTCTGCCTCACTCTGGGGGTGGCAACAAGTTTAGGGGGCCGGCGGGGGCCATCCTGAAGAGCTGCTTGCCCAAGCCCAGCCTAACCAATGTGCAGACTACTGTACACATTCAGAACCTCCTGAACAGGTAGTCTGAACACTGGGATGGCGGGGCTGGCTGTTCATCCCTTGGGCCCCCAGCGCGGCGACGGCAGGGCCACCTCGCCAGGCCATACCCCAGCTCCTGTGAACAGGCGAGAAAGCCACTGCTCCTCCCGCGACAGTCTGCTCTGTCGTCTCTTCTGACGTGGCAAGGCTGCAGCCGGCTCACATCTGGAGAAAGTTGTGGGTTTTCAGGAAATCCGAAGGAGGGGGTGGGGGAAGAGAGTGGCGGGAGGGAGGGCTTGGGTCGGTGGCCTGTGTGCAGAAGGAGGTCTCGGGTGGGGGAGGGGTGCAAGCACTCCTCTATGTCTGTTTCTGTCTGTGTTCTCTGTGAGTGTGTGTGCGCGTGTGTGCTCGTGTGTGCGCACGCGCATGTGCCGGCAGCTTCAGGAAGGCAGCCACCGAGTTCTGGGCGGAATTACACTATAAACAGTTCCAGATGTGGTGTCTCACTAGGAGCCGGGATGGCCTGTGACTCAGTTACTTGGCCTGGCTGGTTGACTGGAAGCTTCCTGCCTTATGACATGATAGGGCGGGGGCCTCAGAGGCCCTTCCACAAACTTCCAGGCAGGGGACAGAAGCTTATGCCAAGGCCCCAACTCTGCCCCTTCTAAAGTCCCAAGCCCTTCCCCAAGAAGTTGGAGGACCCTGGGCTCTGCGTTCCCCTGTTCTGTCTGCAATAGCTGTGACAGCCTTTCTTAGATGCCATCTTTTCTCAGTGTCCTCCTGTCTCCGTGGCCAGTGGGCCCCTCTGCATGTGCTGTGCCCTGAATCCTCCTTGCCCAGAACCCTGGAGGCTGGCCCTGGAGCCAGTCATAAGAGCAACAGCAGAAAACCCCTGGGGCCGCAGTGGGCACCAGCTCTGCAGTGGGCACCACGCTAGGCTTTGCCGTGTCATGGCAATCCTCACTTCCTGTCAGGAGTATGGAACTCGAATGTCCTCCTTTGAAAGATGGGAAAACCAAGGCACAGGTGAAGGAAGTGATTTGTCCAAGGGCACCCAGCCAGGAAGGAGCAGAGCTGGCACTTGGCCTCAGCCAGGCACCCATGTGTCCAGCTGTGCTTAAGTCCTGAATCTCTGCCTACCAGGGAGGCCCTGGCTCCCTTTCCTCCCATCACTGTGGCTGCTCTTGAATTCAGAAGAGGCAGCAGGGTTAAACTTCATGTGGGGCTTTTCAACAATATGGTAACAGGACATGTGACAAAAAGTTTCTAAAGACATCTGGGTGATGAAAAAGGAGAACCACAGAGAGAACCTGGCTTTGGGTCCCATAGTGGCTCGCACACCCACTGTGTGCCCCTGGACGGTCCGCTTTCCTCATGGAGCACAGTGCCATCCTGAGCAGATTGAAGGAGAAGGTTCCATGAGCTGATGGATGAACAGCACATGGCCTTGGACACTGGGACCTCTGCTGCACTTGTGGGTCACGTGCATGTGGGAATTGGGGACCCTGGCTGCTTTGGTTCCCTGATATAGAAAATTGGTTCATGGGCAAGGTGGATGGCTCAGTGGTAGAGCACTTACCCAGCATGCACAAGGCCCTGAGTTCCCAATACAGCAAAAATAAATAAAAATAAAAGCAAGTGACACCACTGAAGGGACTCATCCCCATATTGGGCACATAGTAATTACTTGGTTGATATTAGTGGGTTAGTGCAGATCTTGTGGCGCCACCTCCGCCTGTGACTTGCACACTGAGGGCCACACCTCTGATCTTCCTCCCCAGTGGCTGATGGAACTGCCGTGCCCAACACTTGGTATGCACTCTCTGAAGGGGTCCACCCTTACAAAGCCACTGACACCGGGCATGGGAATGCATGCCTGTAATCCCAGCCACTCAGTAAGCCAAGGCAAGAGATCACAAGTTCAAGGCCAGCCTGGGCAACTTAGTGAGACCCTATCTCAAAATAAAAAGGGAAGGGCTGGGAATGTGGCTCGGTGCGAGAGTGCCCCTGGGTTCAACCCCAGTACCACACCAAACAAAAAACAACAGAGCCATTGATAACGTACCTGGCACTGGGGTCTGGGCATCAGATTTCCAGCTCTGGGATCATGTGAAGTGGTCAAGGTGTAAAACCCAGCCTGCCCTTGCTTCTGCCTGCCCCTCTGTGCCTGTCTCTCTCTCTCTCTCTCTATAAAATGAGATCATCATGGTAGCTCACTCCTAGGCCCTTTGGGAAGCTTTAGCCCAGTGAGTGCTTCCATTCACTCACTGTGGAGGAGGGAAGGTTGTGTTCTTCATATCCCCACTGAACAAGATAGGTGGGCATCTGCCCTCCAGAAACTACTGAGCCAGCCCAGGTGACAGGCTATCACCTGGATCCCTAAAAGCAAGGTCCATGCGGGTGTGGGGTGGGGTCAGCCCATGAGGATCCCTTCTGCATAAAGACATGAGGTAGAGCCGGGCGCGGTGGCTCACGCTTGTAATCCCAGCACTTAGGGAGGCTGAGACAGGAGAATCGCGAGTTCAAAGCCAGCCTCAGCAATGGCGAGGCACTAAGCAACTCAGTGAGACCCTGTCTCTACCTAAAACACAAAATAGGGCTGTGGATGTGGCTCAGTGGCCGAGTGCCCCTGAGTTCAATCCCCAGTACCAA
>CM053413.1:7052554-7083683 GCA_028644305.1 Xerus rutilus
GACATGAGGTAGACAAAAGAAATGCATGTAGTTCAAGGCCATTGAGGTAGGAGCATTCTGTGCAAAGGTCCTGGAGTGGGAACCCACTTGGAATGTACTGAGTGTCGAGAGGACAGAGTAAGGGGGAAAGCTATGGCGGATGAGTTAATTCACGTAAAGTCAGGAGCATGGGAAGTGCCACATACATGCTGGCAATGGCCCTTGCCGAGCATTCTGGCTTAAGCTTCCTCAGGTTGCTGGACAGCCCAGAGTGACTCCTCTCCCTTCTGCCCTCAGGAGAAGGAGAAGAAGTACATGCTGCCCCTGGACAACCTCAAAATCCGTGATGTGGAAAAAGGTTTCATGTCCAACAAGCATGTCTTTGCCATCTTCAACACAGAGCAGAGGTAAGAGGTCCTTGGGCCCTGAGAGGGCTTGGGATGCAAACTAATGGCCTCGTTCCTAGCCTTTCAACAGCGTGCACTGAGTGCTTGCTCTCAGCAGTCCCTGTCTCACATTCCAGAAAGGGAGTAGGGTGAGAAACAGGAAAAACACCATGGGTGTTTCTGAGGAGTAGTCAGGGAAAGCCTCTCTGAGTGGAGATGGGGATGAGGTGAGTCCACTGAGTTGGGAGTACAGAGGCTTCTGAGCGGAGTTACTGCAGGAAACTGGCAGTGGTCCTCATGGGCGCCCTCTGGTGGTTGTGGAGCAGCACTTGGAGGGTGAGGGAAGGAGAGAACCTGGGGCTGGGCTGGGCCAGGTGGGAGGTAATGGAAGGAAGGAGTGGATTCCAGGTAGAGGCAGAGCTGAGGAAATCCTCTCAGACAGGCAGGAGAGACACTGATGGCAAGCCTGAGGACTTGGGCCTGAGCTGCTGCTGAGAGCTAAATGGGGTGACAAGGCAGGGCAGCCTTGGGGTCCATCAGTAGCTCAGCTGGCACCATGCTGAGGGAGAGGCCTGTGAGACACTCACAGAGCTATTGGAAGGCAGGGGAGATGGAAAACCTGGTGTCCAGAAATGAGTCCCAGGCACAGATGTGAACTGGGGAGTCGCTACTGCACAGGTGGGATTCAGAGTTCCAAAACCAAGCTAGGGGTGTAGCTCTGTGCTAGAGCGATTGCCTAGTATGTGCCAGGCCCCGGATTTCATCGTAGTACCACAAAACAGGAAGAGAGAAGAAAACAGTCCTAAAATCAAATGAGTACCCCTTCTAGTATAGGTAGAAAAGAGTGAGGACCCAGGAAGCTCTTAAGACCTACCTGAGTAGGGAATCAGCTATCAGCAAAGGCCTGGTGGCTCTGTGTGACCAGCCAGTGGGCCTTGGTGTCTTACCTGCTGGCCCAGCACCGTCATCCCCACTGCTCAGCCCACCCATTCCAGCTGTCTCCTGTTTTGGGAAAGAAGAGTTCTGTCCTGCCTTGTAACTCTTGAGACCCAGTTTGGCCACCAGCCAGTTCCCAAAACCTTTTAGTTCTAAATTCAGCTCCCTGCCCAGGAAGCCTTCATGTGAACAAGAGAACCTGAGCTCTCCACTGGGCCATGGAGCCCTTCCTGGCTGCAGGAAACAAGGCAGCCATCCCACCTCCGAGCCCTATGCAACCCTGGACAGGGGTGACAGTATTACTAGATATATCTTTTAAGACTGGGACAAGTTGGGCGCGGTGGCACAAGCCTGTAATCCCAGCACTTAGGGAGGCTGAGACAGGAGAATTGTGAGTTCAGAGCCAGCCTCAGCAATGGCGAAGCGCTAAGCAACTCAGTGAGACCCTGTCTCTACATAAAACACAAAATGGGGCTGGGGATGTGGCTCTGTGGTCGAGTGCCCCTGAGTTCAATCTCCAGTACCAAAAAAAAAAAAAACTGGGACAAAGGCACCCAGAATAACAATAGAAACAAGATAAGCATTTCCTTGTGTAGTTACAGAAATTAAGTCTAAAGGGAAGAGAGGCAGCTCTAGGTACTGGGCCCAGACCCCACTTGTTTCTCAGACTTCCTGAACACATGGCTCCCACCTCTTTGTCCAAGAGGGCTGCCCAAATTCCAGCCATTGTGAAGCAGCAGGAAGGAGAAGAGCAACAAAGGCCCGCTCCTTCCCTCTGGCTCCTTCCAGAACTCTTTGAGGGCAGCCACTCCCCATCACTGGTTGGTCAAAGCTCTGTGATGGAGCCATGCCTGACCTCAGAGCCAGGACTCACTTGAGAACTTTAGGGCCACTTGGCTGCCTCAGCTCACCTGTGTATGGGACAGGCTGGCATTTGTGTGCCCTGTGACACTGCAGGGCCTGACCTGTAGCACACTTAACGTACACGTCCCCTGGCTCGCTTCTCGTTTCCTGGGGCTCTGCTTCTACCACACCTGCCCAGCACTGGACAAGCCTTGCCAGGAATCTTGGTCCTGTCCCTGGAGTTCCCATTCCACCCACTCCCAGGACTCGGCCACATGCTAGACATCTGAGGTCAATAGCCACTGGCAGTTACTTACATGCAAAATAACCAAGTGAGATGAAATTAAAAATTCATTCCTTTGGTTGCTCTGGCCCCATGCCTAGTGTTCAGAAGCCTCCTGTGGTGGGGGAAGGGGCAGGGGGTGGAACGCCGCGATAGAACACTTACCTGAGTAGGTGAGTTCCTGGATTCAATCCCTAGCACTGCAAAAAAATAAAAATTAAGCCAGATGCAGTGGTGCACACCTGTAATCCCAGCACTTTGGGAGGCTGAAACAGGAGAATCATGAGTCAGAGCCAGCCTCAGCAACAGCGAGGCGCTAAGCAACTCATTGAGACCCTGTCTCTAAACATAACACAAAGCGGGGCTGGGGATATAGCTCAGTGGGCAAGTACCCCTGAGTTCCATCCCAGGTACATAAATAAATAAAAATTTTAAAAGGCATTTATAGAAGCTACCTGCAGCTTCAGGCTGCCATATTAGATCACACAAGTAAGAACATTTCCACTGATGGGCACATGCCTGTAATCCCAGCAGCTTGGGAGGCCAAGGTGGGAGAATCGCAAACTCAAAGCCAGCCTCAGCAATTTAGCGAGAACCTGTCTCAAAAAATTAAAAGGACTAGCTGGGCACAGTGGCACAAGCCTGTAATCCCAGCACTTAGGGAGGCTGAGACAGGAGAATCACGAGTTCAAAGCCAACCTCAGCAATGGGGAGGCGCTAAGCAACTCAGTGAGACCCTGTCTCTACATAAAACACAAAATAGGGCTGGGGATGTGGCTCAGTGGTCAAGTGCCCCTGAGTTCAAGCTCCGGTACCAAAAAATAAATAAATAAATAAAAGGACTGTGGATGTAGCTCGGTGGTTAAGCATTCCTGGGTTCAATTCCTGGTACCAAAAAAAAGAACATCTGCTGTCACAGAAGGTTCTGATGGATATTACCTCTATAGGCTTCCTCAGTGGGGGCTTCTCAACAAAAGGAGGGTGTTATGACACATGATGCCCACCTAGGAGCTTTTTGACAGCCTTTGGCCCCCACAGAACTCAAATGAGGGGCACAGGCAGTTCCCAGGAAAACAGTTGGTAGAGCCAACAGAAACTAAAAGCGGTAGGTGCTGCCACACCAGGTACTCCTGATCCTGTGCTCTATGCCTGGGGCTGTTTTATGTGCTAGACCCACTAACAGTGACCCCTCAGCATGATTGGGGGAAGGTGCTGAAGCCATCCTGGAGCCCAGGTCAGATTTGAATGCCTGCTCAGGCAGAGAGACCCCAGAGCCCACACTTCTTAGAGGTCAGTCAGGTCCATGGGCAGGGTCAAGCACATGTCCCTCCCTCCTGCCCCAGGAATGTCTACAAGGATTTGCGGCAGATCGAGCTAGCCTGTGACTCCCAGGAGGATGTGGACAGCTGGAAGGCTTCATTCCTACGAGCCGGGGTCTACCCTGAGAAGGATCAGGTGAGGAGTCGTCCTTCCCTGCCCTGCCCACCCAGCACACCTTGCACTGAGCTGACCCATCTGGGAGAGGAAGGAAGTAGGTCATTTCTAGGCCACGTTTGCAAGGATTCTCTGAAGGCATGTAGCTGACACCCACTTAAGCAAGCAAAGCAGAAAGGAAGTCAACTTGTCATCAGAATCCCAAAAGTCCTTCAACTGAAGCCATGGACAAGGATCTACATGGACTTGGGTCCTCTTCTCTCCTCCCATCCTTGAGGTGGAATGAGCATGGATGTCCTTGATCTCCATATATGTTGTTACTACACCTAGGGGAAAGGATCTGGCCAGGGGGTGGAAGGTACCTGTAGGGCTGTCAGGGAATTTCACAACCAGAGGTGTTTGGTTATTGGTGGTACAGGGCAAGCAGTACCAAAGAAAGGTATTGCCTCGAGCCACAGTCACCCCTTGCCGCCTCTGCGGTCGCCTCAGGCCACAGTCTCCCCTTACCACCTCTGCTCCCTCTTGCAGGCAGAGAATGAGGACGGGGCTCAGGAGAACACCTTCTCCATGGACCCACAGCTGGAACGGCAAGTGGAGACCATTCGCAACCTGGTAGACTCCTACGTGGCCATCATCAACAAGTCCATCCGCGACCTCATGCCAAAGACCATCATGCACCTCATGATCAACAACGTGAGTGTGAAATTCAAATTAGAATGAGTCACACCTTTTCAACATTGGAACCTGGGTTACAGGCCACACTGGGCTCCTGGTTCTATTTAATCAGGTGATCAGAGCTAACACCAGGATTGTGTGCTTTGTTTAACCCTGTATTCCCAGCTCTAAGTCGTCTACAGCCTGACACTCCCATCTTACCTAAATTTGTCTTCCCTTGGGACAAGTATAAAATTAACAAGCAAAAACTGGTAATGTTTAAAGGAAAGCAGTTAAAAGATATAATGGAGCTGGGCTGGCGGCACATGCCTGTAATCCTAGCACTTTGGGAGGCTAAGACAGGAGAATTGCGAGTTCAAAGCCAGCCTCAGCAATGGGGAGGCGCTAAGCAACTCAGTGAGACCCTGTCTCTACACGAAATAGGGCTGGAGATGTGGCTCAGTGGTTAAGTGCCCCTAAGTTCAATCCCTGGTACCAAAAAAAAAAAAAAGATGTAATGGGAGAAAAGATATCAATAAAGGGATAAGAAAAAAATTTTAAAATACAGGGATAAGGGGCTGGGGTTATGGCGCAGTGGTAGCGTGCTCGCCTAGCACGCGGGAGGCACTGGGTTCGATCCTCAGCACCACATAAAATTAAAATAAAGCTATTGTGTCCACCTACAACTAAAAAATAAATATTTAAAAAATAAATAAATAAATAAATAAATAAATTACATTTAAAAAAAAATAAATAAATAAAATAAAATACAGGGATAAGATACTAGGAATAAGGACTGGGGATGGGGCTCAGTGGTGGAGCACTCTCCTAGCATATGAGGCACTGGGTTGGATTCTCAGCACCACATAAAACTAAAAAAATAAAATAAATGTGTATCTAAAACTAAAAATATTTTTAAAGGGGGGGGGTTGGCATTTTGAATGCACCCCCAGGGACCCAGCAGACAGCTCAGTGGAAGGCTTGCCAGATACACTTCCAGCTGTGCACTCTAACGTAAGGGAAAACCAGATCAGGCATGAGGCGCATGCCTGTAATCCCAGTTGAGCATGAGGGTCACAAGTTCAAGGCCAGCCCGGACAATTTAGTGAGACCCAGTCTCAAAAAGGGTTGGGGATCTAGCTCAGTGGTAGAGTGTTTGTCTAGCTTGTGTTGGTTTCGATTCCTAATACTGCAAAAAGTGAAAGGGGAAAATAAAAAAAAGGAAAGGCCAAAGAAATCTCTGCTCTGGGTAAAAGGATTCAGTCATGGTGGGCCACTGAGTTCTTGGCTGGGGTGATGGGAGGGCCTGACCTCCCAACCTTTGTCTCCAGACGAAGGCCTTCATCCACCATGAGCTGCTGGCATACCTATACTCGTCAGCAGACCAGAGCAGCCTTATGGAAGAGTCAGCCGACCAGGCCCAGCGGCGGGATGACATGCTGCGCATGTACCATGCACTCAAAGAGGCACTTAACATCATTGGGGACATCAGTACCAGCACTGTGTCCACACCTGTGCCCCCACCTGTCGACGATACTTGGCTTCAGAGCACCAGCAGCCACAGGTCTGGAAGACTTTTCCCTGTATATAGCGGAAGCTGCTCCCTGCAGGTGCCCAGCTCCCTCCAAGTGGTCTTCAGGGTCTTGGCAGAAAATAGGGTAAAACCAAAGGATAGGAAGGGTGAAGGGGCCCAATCCCAGATGGCACAGCACCCAGGGCTGAGCTGCTGTCCTGCCTGAAGAGACAAGGGGAGAGGTGGGTCCAAGCTGCCAGTCAGGGCTGCGGTGGGTAGAAGCTGCATATCCTGGCTCCTCAGTTTCCTGCTTTTCTGCTTTCTGGTGCTTTCCATTAGTTAAGCCCTACTGAAAGTGAGAGTAAGAGGCCTGGATGATGCTGGCCATAGGGGTTAGCCTCCTGGGGCACAGAAGGGAAAACAGGGAGACAAAGGGGTGCCTAACCAGCATACCCCACCAGCCAGAGTTGTTAGGTAGAACCAGTACCCATTTGCATGGGGTTTGGGAACACCAGGTGGGGACATCTAACCAGCAACAGGAAAGGTGGTGGCCCTGCTGAGATCTCAGAGCACCACAAAGTTCCTTAGAAAGAGGACCCAGTGTCTAGGTCTGGGGAGCAGTAGGTGCCCAGGCTCAGGAGGGAGCCCATGTAGGGGCTTGCTGGCTCTGCAGCGTCTGGAGGCATTAAGGCTGGATTCTGGAAGGGTCTTGGTCATGAGGGTGACTCAGAGGCCAAGGGGAGACCCCAGTGGGGACTGCTAAGTGGTAAATACCCATCGGGCGAGCAGGCATAAGACATCAGAGAAGTTGGAACCCTTGGTGGCAGAGGGGAGGCAGTGCTGGGACATGGCTCCAGCTGTGGGTGGGAATAGTCATTGCTGAGCAGCTCTGGGGAAGGGCAGAGAATCTCCCTGCACCTTTGATGCCTTTGTGGCCACAGCCCCCAGTCTGAGCCCCCAGTGCCACACTGACGTGGCTGATGCTCACACCCACCCGCTTCACCTCACAGCGCCCCCTTCCTCCACAGCCCCACTCCACAGCGCCGACCTGTGTCAAGCGTGCATCCGCCAGGCCGGCCCCCTGCAGTGAGAGGTCCCACACCAGGGCCCCCTCTGATTCCCGTGCCTGTCGGGGTCGCAAGCTCCTTCTCAGCGCCCCCCATTCCATCCCGGCCTGGACCCCAGGGCGTGTTTGCCAACAATGATCCCTTCTCAGCCCCGCCTCAGATACCATCTCGGCCAGCACGGATTCCCCCTGGGATACCCCCTGGAGTGCCCAGGTAAGGCTGTACCCCACTGGCTGCCTATCATCTAGAGCCCCCAGCCTGTGCCCTGGGGTCTCTCCTCAAATCTGATTCCCGCCCTCCTAAAGATCTCCCACCATGGTCCAAGCAGGGCGTGGAGGAGCTGTCACCATCCTGGGGAAACTGAGGCCCAGAGAGGCCAAGTCCTTTGCCCAGAGTCAGAGTGGTAGAATCAAGGTGACTCAAGCTCTTGGCTCATCCTCTTAGACCTATGTAGTGGGCCACCGTGTAGCTTGGCACCCCTCATCCCAGGTGCCTGTGCATACTGTTCACCTGTTTCCCCACGGAGGACAAATGCTGTGCCAGCCCGTGCACACTTCACTCACCCCCACCCACCCTGTGGGCCAGCTCTGTTCGCCCTACTTCTGTGAAGAACTTGAGATCCAGGGAGGGCAGGGGACTTACCCAGGGTCACACAGCAAACCAGTGACAGTGACACCACCAGACAAATGCCTGGATTTGTCAACTCCCTCCTGGCACCTGAGCAGCCTATGGTGTACCCAGTACTGGGAACACCTTGGGGTGGGGTGGGTGGCATGGGCTGGGTCCTCATAGTTGCCCTGCTTCCAGCCTCACTGCCCTCTCCCCCTCCCCATCTGTCTTTATTCTCTTTGCAGCAGAAGACCCCCTGCTGCGCCCAGCCGGCCCACCATTATCCGCCCAGCCGAGCCCTCCCTGCTCGACTAGGCCACACAGGGGGCATTTCCTCCGGGGTCCTCACACACCCGCGGTGCAGGAGCTTCGGTGGTCTGGGCCCCTCTGCTGCCCCTGGCCCTCTTGCCCCTATTCTAGGACCAGGCTCCCGTGGGCAGCCCCTGCCTCTTCCTAACCTTGGCCCCAGTCCAGGGCTGGCCTGACCCCCATTCCTGACTGGACACCAGAATGAGGGGGCCCCGGTGCCCCAGGTGGGGGGTCCCAGGGCACTGCACTTTGCGGGTGGGGTCTCAGGGTGGCATCGTGAGTAACCACCTTGGTTACCAACTTGAATGAGGGATCCAGGCTGTGGTGGCAGGGACTCTGCCAGGAGCTTCTCTGGCCGGGGAAATTAATATAGGAACAGACTTTCTGGAAGCCAGGGTGCCAAGGGCATCTGTATCCCCTAGTCCTTGTTGGACAAGGAGTATGTCCACCTCTCTCACCAGGAGCTCCCCAGCAGCAAGCCAGGCCCAGTGGGTGCAGGACTGCCCACCCGGCCCAAGTTGTACATATTCCTTCCTAGGCCATATTAACCACAGCCTGAGCCCAGCCCGGCCTTTGGCTGCCGGAGGTGCCTTCACCAGGCCTGGAACCCTCACCCGGGCCAGCCTCAGTCTTTCTTCTCTGGGTGCCCTCCTTCTGGGTCCCTCAGGGTGGCTTGGGCTCTGTGTGGCTTGCGGAGGCTTTGGGAGCTTCTCAGCTCCCACCAGGCCTCCTCTACCAGGCGGGCCCCCCGGCACCCATCTGAGCAGAACTTCTTGCTCATTCCTTGCTCGGTTTGACCACTGTAAGTGCCTGCACTCTGTATCCTATTAATAAACTAAAATAAAGGGAAGAACCTTCTGGTGGCTGCTGTGTGGGCCTTTTGTGTCAGTGTTCAGGCCGAGGTTATAGCTGCCAGCCTTCCCCTGGGCCTCTCACAGAGACCCCTTTCCCTTCCGAGGAGCCCCTCACTCAACAGGGGCTCTGCTCTGCTCTCAGGGCACTCATATTTTCTGGAGAAAGGCTGACTCTAGAGGAGAGCTTTTACCTTCCTCAGCACCCCAGGAATCAGAACAGATGCTCCCTGTTCACCCCCAACCCCCCCTCCCCCACGCCTGGCTGCTACACATGACCCAGTGCTGACGTGGAGCAGGAATCCCAGCTGCCACTCATGGTCTGACTCCTCCCCACCTCCAGGTCCCTCTTTTCCCTCTCTTGCCCTCTTGGGGGGCCCAGGCCTTTTGGCCCAGCCGGAGACACAGTTAAACTTTGCTTTCTGATTTTTCTTTTGTGCCCAGGCGACCACCTCCATCGGCTCCTGCCCGACCTTTCTTCTGAGCTTCGTGGGAGATCCCTCCCGCCTGCCTGGCTGCCCTCTTGGGGGCAAGTCTGTCCCAGCTGGTGTCCCTGAGCCCCAATCACCAGGCTCTGTGATTTTCTGACCATAATTTATTGACTCCAGTACGCAGGCCGGACCACCTTTTGTTCCTTGGGGCACCTGCGCCACCTTTGGCCAGACCACCCCTCAGCCAGTCTGGTCCCCCTGCACAGGGAGGGGTGGGTGGTCCTGCAGATCCCTTCCTAGAGTTCTGTTACCAGACCTCACACCCTGCAGGCCCCCCGCTGGGCCGAGGGGCCAGGGCCCCTTCCTGTGAAATAAAGTGACTATCCTGGCAAGAATTCTGCAGCCCTGTCTCCTTCTCAACCCAACACGAGCAGGCCACCCCCAGCCTAGGATAGAAACTAAGGCGTAGGGTCCCACAAGCAGCAGGCACCCTCCCACCACAAGCTGGCTTGGGGGGCTCAGGTGAGGACGCAGGGGAAGTCTGCTTCCTGGTCCTGTCCCACTCCAGGTAGTGCTGATACAGGCTGGAAGACTTGAGCTAAGGCACATTTACAGGGGGCGGGGCCAGGAAATCCAAGGGTGGCGTTCCAGTGCTGCAACACCCACCATGCCCAATTTCCAGGAAAGCAGAAGCAGACGCTGAGCTGCCCCTTGGGGGGCCCAGGTGCTCTCTGTACAACCCAGGAAAGGAAGAGACACATGAGGCCACACTTGTGGCCCTCACTGCTCAGCTTCCCCTCCCGCAGGAAGCTACATGGGGAGAAACCCCCAATTCACACCTGCACACACCCGCTGCCCCTTTTTTCCAGTTTGTCCTCCAGGGCAGGGGCTACGTGGGTACTGGGTGCTTGTCCTGGAAGAAGCGCTTGAGCGTGCAGACTTGCAGCACGGCCACCAGCAGCAGCACTGCCACATTCACGGCTGACCAGAAGTTGACCCGCTCCAGGTTGCCTTCCTGCAGGTTGCGGTCCCGAGCCTCGAAGGCCCGCAACAGTGTGAGTATCTGGATGCTGCGCTCCAGCCGGGTCCTCATGGTCTCAATGGATTCCTGCAGGCAGAGTGAGGGGCAGAGTCAGGCCTCTGATAAAATGAGGAAACAGAGCAAGGCCATGTTGGGCAGGAGAGAGAAAACTGCGAACACACAACTTGGCTAGGCTACCTAAGCCCGAACCCTCACTCTACCACTCACGGGCTGTGTGACTGTAAGCAACTTAAATAACCTATTTAGGCCTCAGTTCACTCTCCCCACCACCCTCACCTTTGGTACTGGAGACTGAATCCATAGGCGCTCTACTTTGAGCTATAACCCCAGCCATTTTTTTTTTTTTTTTTGAGACAAGGTCTTGCAAAATTGCTGAGGCTAGTCCGAACTTACAGTCCTACTGCCTCAGCCTCAAGCAGCTGGAATTACAAGCACATGCCACCACATCCAGCTCTCATTTACTCTTCTTTTAAAAAAAAATATATATGTGTATTTTTTTTTCTTAGTTGTAAATAGACACAATATCTTTTTTTTTTGGTACTGGAGATTGAACTCGGGCACTCAAACACTGAGCCACATCCCCAGATCTATTTTGTGTTTTATGTAGAGACAGGGTCTCACTGAGTTGCTTAGTACCTTGCCATTGCTGAGGCTGGCTTTCAACTCACCATTCTCCTGTTTCAGCCTCCCAAAGTGCTGGGATTACAGGCGTGCGCCACTGCGCTCGGCTGACACAGTATCTTTGTTTATTTTTATGTGGTGCAGAGGCTTGAACCCAGTGCCTCACGCATTCGAGGCAAGCACTCTACCACAGAGCTACAGCCCCAGCCCTCGTTTACTCTTCTGTTAACCTCAGCATTGCTGTGAAAATTGAATTCTTAGGGCTAAGGATGTAGCTCAGTGGTAGAGTGCCTGCTTAGTATGCGTACAGTCCTCAGTTGAATTGCCAACACCAAAAAAAGAAAAAAGAAAAAGGTTGAACGTCTAGACATAAGTGTACAGAACATATTTACTAGTGATTAACAGAATAATTGCTGCAGCCAGGCACAGTGGCACACTCCTGTAATCCTAGAAACTCAAGTTTAAGAAGCTGAGGAAGGAGGACTGCAAGGTCAACTCACCAGTCTTGGCAACATAGAGAGACTCTGTCTTAAATCAAAAATAAAATGGGCTGGGGATATAGTTCAGTCATGGAGCACCCCTGGGCTCAATCCTCAGTACCAAAAAGAAAAAGATTGTTGAAGTCACACTGCCTGGGTACAAATACCAGCTCTGACAGTTGGCTAGTTGTGTGGTCTTGGGTGAGTTACTTGACCATTTTGTGCCTCAATTTTACCACCTATAAAAGGGGGAGACAGGGCTGGGGTTGTGGCTCAGTGGCAGAGTGCTTGCCCAGCATGTGTGAGGCACTGGGTTCGATTCTTAGCACCACATATAAAATAAGTGAATAAAAGAAATGCCCAGCAACAACTAAAAAAAAGGGGAGGGGGACATGGACTGGGGTTGTGGCTCAGTGTTAAGAGCGCTTGCCTAGCATGTTTGAGGCACTGGGTTCGATCCTCAGCACCACATAAAAAATAAATAAAGATATTCTGTCCTAGCAGGGCACGGTGGCTCAAGCCTGTAATCCCTGCACTTAGGGAGGCTGAGACAGGAGAATCGCGAGTTCAAAGCCAGCCTCAGCAACGGCGAGGTGCTAAGCAACTCCGTGAGACCCTGTCTCTACATAAAACACAAAATAGGGCTGGGGAGCCGGGCGCGGTGGCTCACGCTTGTAATCCCAGCACTTAGGGAGGCTGAGACAGGAGAATCGTGAGTTCAAAGCCAGCCTCAGCAATGGCGAGGCACTAAGCAACTCAGTGAGACCCTGTCTCTACATAAAACACAAAAAAATAGGGCTGGGGATGTGGCTCAGGGGTCGAGTGCCCATGAGTTCAATCCCCAGTACCAAAAAAAAAAAAAAAAAAATAGGGCTGGGGATGTGGCTCAGTGGTCGAGTACCCCTGAGTTCAATCCTCAGTACCAAAAAAAAAAAAAAAAAGATACTCTGTCCACCTACAACTAAAAAATAAATATTAAAAAAAACAAAACAAAACAATGGGGAGACAGCACAGCCCCTACTTCATGAGGGTGGTTATGGAGTCTTGACATATGAGTTATTTGTAACATAATTGCATTATTTAAGCCCTTAGAACAGAATTCGCTCCTAGAAATGAGCTACTGTTTTAACTGACATACTACTATTAAGTTGAGGCAAAGTGAGGCCAAGAAGAAGACAACAGTCAAAGAGGAAGAGTAGGATGCCCTGCTAACAAATGCCAGAAATATAACAAGAGGCCCAGCTCAGCCTGGTCGCACCTTGATGTCCTCCATTTTGACATCCAGCATCTCCTCCGGCTCCACAGCCTCTGCCCAGCCCTCCACCTCCTCATCATCTTGCAAACTGTCAAAGATGAGCTCGAAGAACACCAGCTTCTCAGAGATGGTGCTGAAGGAGTTGTCAAAGCACAGCTTGTAGTCCCCAGCCTCTGTAGGTTCCACGCTGGGCAGACAGACACACAGGCGTGACCATTAGTGTCTGGCAAGACAGACTCTGGGGCAGGCAAGGTGGTAACCCGAGGCCACTGAGGAGGGGCAGGGCTGTAACTGAATCCAGGCAAGCAGCAAGACTTAACTCACGTGTGCACCCCGTCAGCCTTGCGGGACTCGCTGACCAACAGTACACCTTGAGGGCTCTCCAGCGTGAAATCCACGTCCAGGCCAGCACCTCCGATCACCTGGAGGGCAGGTAAGAATGGGTAGAGATAGGACTACACCAAACGTTTGCCTACCACAAACGTTCCCGGCTGAACCGACCCGCCCTGACGAACACAAACCGCGGAGGGCCTGAGTGCTGACACCTACACCTACAAGCGGGTCATGTCTCCCAACTGCCCCTCTAGCCTCGCTGATCTGACAGCCTCAGGGGGGTTCCTCCATCAGGCCATACCCCATTAAAAATCTTTGATCGATCTATACTTCACCACGCTTTGCCACTGCTCCAACTGAGATGCCAGGGCCCTGCTTTCCTTTAAACCAACCTCGGAAAAACCCTCAAGTTCACCACTCCCTTTATTTTAGCCAACATATGAACGTGGCCACGCCCAATCGCGACGGTCCTGCCCTGAATGTCTCGTTTTTACTTCCCATTGGCTCCGCCCCCCCACTCACTATAGCCCCACCTTCTTCATTACTCCCACCCCTTCCGCTCCTACGCGCCGCGCCACCCCGCTAAGCTCTCTCTAGCCCCGCCCCCACGACCACGCAATGGCTCCTCCCGATTTAACGCACGCCTTGCCTTGCTGCTTAGCCACGCCCCCTCCCCCTGGCCCCAGCTACTTCCAGGGTCTGGGACCCTCTACCTGGTACTCGGCCTCGAGGCTTGCGTTGGCCGGAGCGGACTGGTAGAAGCACTGCTTCCTCCCCGCAGGCAACAAGAACGTGAACTCGCCGTCCTGAATAGGCGGGGGCCCTGCCCCTCCCACCCCCACTGGCGGCAGTAGCAGCCACAGGGCCAGGAATAGGCCTGAGCCGGCCGCCATCATCCGGGTCACCCTCTGGTCTGCAAACGGGTCGCGGCTCCTTTAAGGGCTAGCCCTGCCCACTCCGCTACTTCGCGGAGCTCATTGGTAGCCACTTCGCGTTGACGGAAAAACGCTGAGGGAACTGTGAAGGACCCCTGAGAGAGGAGCTGTCCGGACAAATGCCATATGCGAGTGAAAAAACTCAGACTTTTTTGCTGAAGGGCCTCAGGTTTTAATCTCAGTCGTTGGGGGTGGAGAATAACAAAACCATGTGCCACGGTAGCACATCTTTCGCAGGCCTAAGTTAAGGCAACTAAGGTAAAGGCGGCCCGGGTCCTTCTAAAGCTCTTCGCTGAGGTGTTCCCAGAGTACACGGCGCCAGGACCGTTGGTCGATCTAGTCTGAACAGAGTGAGCCAGATAGTTGCTTGATATGGCCCTGCGTGCGACCCGTAGGACTCGCCTATAAAAGATCTCAGTTGCAGCGGGGTGGAGATGCTTCACTATTGAGGCTCTGATGTTATTGTTGGTCACTGAGTGTGGGTCGCCTCCCCCGAGACTCGACGCCCGACCCCCCATTCTCTTTTCACCTTAGACCATAACTTTATCAATTTTGTCTGTAAATTGGGGCTATGGTGCGCCCAACCCATGGGACGGCTGTGAGAATTCAGTGAGAGGAGGTTGGAGGTTTGGCCTATAGTGAGCGCTTGGCTTTCCTTGTTTAAGGTCGACGTGGCCCTAGCCTGCATCCCATGGGTCTTAACTAGAGGACCCACATATAAACTCGAGGCCCTGGGTCAGGAAAAGGACAGCCATGATGAGAAGAGGTGAAAGTGTGGGCCCGGGAGCCAGATTATCTAATTCAAACTCCACCCTTTCCCTAAGGCAATCGCCCTGCTAAACCTGTTTTCTTAGGGGCAGAAGAGAGATGATGATAACTCCAGCGGTGAATAATAATAATAGCAGCCCCATTGGGCTGCTGTGAGGACTGAGATTATGCCTGCCAAGTACTTACTTTGCATTATAGTGCTGGGCACATTTTAGGCTAGTGAATAATTTTTTACTTGTTTCCTGATTTGTTGTCCTCCATTGAGCATCCTGTCATTTAGCCGCTCCTTCAGCCTATCTTTAGAGAATCTAGAGGCCACCAAAGAAGTAATTGGGCCAAAAGAAATCAACATCTAAATATAAGAAAAAAATGTTAGCCAGGCTTGGTGGCACACACCTGAAATCCCAGCGGCTGTGGAGGCTGAAGCAGGAGGATTACTAGATCAAAGCCAGCCTCAGCAATTTAGCAAGATAAAATATTTTTAAAGCCAGGCGTGGTGGCAAACGTTTGTAATCCCAGCAGGAGGATCATAAGTTTAAAAACTAGCCTGAGCAATTTAGGAAGGCCCTAAGCAACTTAAGGAGATCCCCATTTCAAAATAAAAACATTGGGGATGTGGCTCAGTGGGAAGGCACACCTGGGTTCAATTCCTGGTTTCTAAAAAAAACCACACAATTTTAGACAGAAATCATTAGTCTTCCAAGAGAGACTGAAAGAGGTTAGTAGCTGGTGACAATTATTCTTCAGTTAAAGCTAGAAGTTGCCAGCTCTTTCCTGCATTTGGGGAACTTGAGGAAGTAGCATCGATTTATAATGTCAAAGTTTGTATACACAGTATTCCTTTTCAATGCCAAGATTTTTCTTTCATTTAGATGCACTACTTAAACATTTAAAGTAGCAGCAGAGAACAGGTAATTCCCATTTTTATTTTATTTCGTAGATTCTTTAAAAATGCAGTAAAATTCACATTACATAATATTAGCCACTTTAAAGAGAACAGTCAGTGGCATGTAATAGATTCACAATGTTATGCAACCATCACTTCTTTCCAAAATATTTTCATCATAGCCAGGTGCAGTGGTGCATATCCGTAATCTCAGCAACTCAAGAGGCTGACACAAACTCAATGAGACCCTGTCTCTAAATAAAACAAAAAATAGGGCTGAGGATGTGGCTCAGTGGTGGAGAACCCCTGAGTTCAGTCCCGGGTACCAAAAACAAAAAAGAGGCTGACGCAGGAGAATTGCAGGTAGGAGGCCAGCCTCAGCAACTTAGTGAGACTACATCTCAAAATCAGAAATGAACTGGGGGTATAGCTCAGTGGAATCATCCCAGGGTCCAATCCCCATACGAAAACAATATGTGTATTTCATCAAAAAGAATCTCTACATCCATTAAGTGGTTATTCTTCATTCCTGCTTACCCCATCCCCTGGCAACCACCAATGTACTTTCTGCCTCTATGGATTTACCTACTCTAGATAGTCCATAGAAATTGAATCATATAGGGCTGGGGTTATGGCTCAGTGGTAGAGCACTTGCCTGGCATGTGTGAGGCACTGGGTTCGATTATCAGCACCACATATAAATACACAAATAAATAAGGTCTACCAACAACTAAAAAAAATGTTTAAAAAAAAATTGAGGGCTGGGATTGTGGCTCAGCGGTAGAGCACTTGCCTCGCATTGGTGAGGCCCTGGGTTCGATCATCAGCACCACATACAAAGCAATAAAATAAAGACATTGTGTCCATCTACAACTAAAAAAAAAAAAAAAATTGAAGCCGGGCACGATGGCGCAAGCCTGTAATCCCAGCATTTAGGGAGGCTGAGACAGGAGAATCGTGAGTTCAAAGCCAGCCTCAGCAATGGCAAGGTGCTAAGCAACTCAATGAGACCCTGTCTCTACATAAAACACAAAATGGGGCTGGAGATGTGGCTTAGTGGTCCAGTGCCCCTGAGTTCAATCTCCAGTACCAAAAAAAAAAAAAAAGAAAGAAAGAAATTGAATCATAATATGTGATCATTTGTATCAAGCTTCTTTCACATAGCATGTTTCTTTTTCATGGTTGAGACATATGCCATTGTATGCATATACTATAATGTGTTTATCCATTCATCCACATTGGTGAACATTTGGGTTGTGTCCATCTTCTGGCTGTGGTGAATAGTGCTGCTGTGAATACATATATAACTTTTTTTTTTTTAGTATCTTCTTTCAGTTGTATATATCTACCTAGGAGTGGAATTGATGGGTCATATGGTAATTGTATGTTTAACTTTTTGAAAAACTACCAAAGTATATTCCACAGTAGCTATATTTTCCATTCCTTCCAAACATGTATGTGATGGGAACATGATTGTTTTATTGAGACAGAGTCTAGCTATGTTGCCAAGGATGCCGGCAAACTCCTGGGCTCAAGAGGTACTACTACCTTAGCCTCTCCAGTGGCTGTCACTGGTCACTGCAGATACATACAAACCTACCTGGCCTGAAGTGTGGTTTGTTTATTTGTTTGATTTTTGCAGTGCTAAGATAGAACCCAGGGCCTTAAGCATGCTAGGCAAGTGCTGTACCACTGAGCTACATCCCCAGCCCCCTTTATTTATTTATTTATTCATTTATTTATTATTTTTAATTTTTTGGTACCAAGGATTGAGCCCAGGGACACTCAACCACTGAGCCATATCCCCAGCCCCCCCCCTTTTTAAATATATTTTTTAATTGTAGATGGACAAAATACCTTTATTTTATTTATTTTTATGTGATGCTGAGGATCAAACCCAGGGCCTCACACGTACTAGGCAAGTGCTCTACCTCTGAGCCACAACCCCAGCACCCGAGCCCTTTTTTGCATTTTATATAGAGACAAGGTCTTTACTGAGTTGCTTAGGGCCTTGCTAAATTGCCAAGGCTGGCTTTGAACTTGTGATCCTCCTATCTCAGCCTCCTGAGTCTCTGGGATTACAGACATGCACCACCGCGCCCAGCCCCCTTTTTATTTTTTATTTTGAGACAGAGTCTTGCTCAGTTGCTGAGACTAGCCTTAAGCTTGTGATCCTCCTGTTTCGGCCTCAAAAATTGGTGGGATTGCAGGCATCTGTTGCCCTGCCCAGCTTGGAACATGAGTCTTAAAAACTTCATAATCCACAATGCTTGATCAGTGAAATAAAGGCCATGCCACCCTGGTAATCTGAGGTTTCCAATTTCTCCACATCCTCATCAACACTTGTTATTTTCTGTTTTATTTTTTATTATGTCATCCTAATGGGTGTAACTGATCTAATTTTGGTGTGAGTTTACATTTCTCTAATGACTGAGGATGTTGAGCACCTTTTCATGTGTTTGTTGGTCATTTGTGTATCTTCTTTTTAGAAATATTTATTCAAGTCCTGCCAATCTTATGTTGTTGAGTTGGGAGAATTTTTTGTTTATTATACAGACAAAAGAAAGAACAAAAAGAAACTCTCCGTCCTTGTAAATCTATGCTGGGGTACTCCAGTGATTAGCAAGGGCATTTATTTACACTTCCACTTCAACCTTCACTTCTTGCTCATAGTTGCCCTAGAGCCAGAGATGAGCTCTTAGGATCCTCTTGGGTTCATTTGTTCTTTCTTTTTTTTCGTTTTTTTTTAAAGGTTGACTTTTTTATCATAACTTTATTTTTATCTATTAATTTGTATGTGGTGCTGAGGATCGAACCCAGTGCCTCACCTGTGGTAGACAAGTGCTCTACCACTAAGCCACAACTCCAGCCCCTTTTCCTTCTTTCTTTCTTCTTCTTTGTCTGTATGTGTGTGTGTGTGTGCACGTGTGTGCACGCGCGTGCGCGCGCGCATGTGCTCCTGTGTATAAAAGAGAGAGAGAGAGAGAGATATTGGGGTTGAACTCAGGAGCACTCTGCCACTAAGCTATATCCCCAGGCCTTTATTTTTTATTTATTTATTTATTTTTTTAAAAGCTATAGATGGACACAACTGTCTTTATTTATTTATTTATTTTTAATGTGGTACTGAGGATCGAACCCAGTGCCTCACGCATATGAGGCGAGCGTTCTACCACTGAGCCCCAGCCCCAGCCCCAGGCCTTTATTTTTTATTCTGAGACAATGTCTTGCTATGTAGCCAGACTGGCCAAGAACTTGAGATTTTCCTGCCTCAGCCCCCTGAGTCTCTGGGTTTAGCCTCTTAGCTCTTGTCTTTTCTTTCTTTCTTTTCTTTTTTTTGTACCAGGGATTGAACTCAGAGGCACTCGACCACTGAGCCACATCCCCAGCCCTATTTTGTGTTTTATGTAGAGACAGGGTCTCACTGAGTTGCTTAGCGCTTCGCCATTGCTGAGGCTGGCTTTGAACTCTCGATTCTCCTCTCGGCCTTCCCAGCTGCTGGGATTACAGGCGTGTGCCATCACCCTCGGTTTACTAATTACTAGTTTAGCGCTCTTAAACTAATTTCCATAATTCCTGTTCAACAGGTGGTAACAGGCCCCTGGCCCAAGGTTTCATCACCATCCCTGTTTTTCCTTCACCCTGCCCATGACTCCTCAGTGGTTTTTGAGGCCATTATCTATGTGGTACTTAGCCAATACAGTATATATGGCTATTTTTCTGAGCAAGAGTCAAATGAATTAAAAATGCCAGGTTGCTGATTCAAGCGCCATATTAACTGCTCCCAGGATGAAGCCTTTACAACATCCAAGTCCCTTCATGCATAGTACTCGCTCTACCTGGAATTCTCTTCCCTCCTCCCGAAAGCCTTCCTTGAACCTTCTGAAGCTGGGGTAAGAGCATCTCACCGTCACTACCATACCACTTCACTAGCTGAACTCTCTTCACTTACTTGTCTGACTCACTGACCTCTGAGCTCCTTGAGGACAGGAGCTCTTCCACTTATCACAACATCTCTGGCATCCACCACAATTCTGCACTTTTGGTGACCCTTGATAAATAGCTGAAGGATAAAATAAATGAGGAATCATCTTCTGTGCACCTAGCATACAGTCACAGAAGCAAATGAACTGAATGGGTGGTTTTGGAGTTTCAGGTCAGACAATGAAGAAATATTTTTTTTTTTTTTTTTTTGGTACCAGGGATTGAACTCAGGGGCACTCGACCACTGAGCCACATCCCCAGCCCCATTTTGTGTTTTATGTAGAGACAGGGTCTCACTGAGTTGCTTAGTGCCTCGCCGTTGCTGAGGCTGGCTTTGAACTCGCGATTCTCCTGTCTCAGCCTCGCTAAGTGCTGCGATTACAGGCTTGAGCCACTGCGCCCGGCTGGAAGAAAGCTTTTTAAGGAAATCAGGATGAAGTCAACAAATTCAGGAATGTTTTTGAACCATAGTGGCCTAATCTAATTGATCATTGTAGAATATTATTCCAAATTACTGCAGGGTGTAGTTTCATTTCTATTACACGTCAAATGTGAATCAGGATATGTTTGCTAGACCATTAAAAAGTGTCAATAGCCGGGCGCGGTGGCTCAAGCCTGTAATCCCAGCACTTAGGGAGGCTGAGACAGGAGGATCAGGAGTTCAAAGCCAGCCTCAGCAAGGGCGAGGCACTAAGCAACTCAGTGAGACCCTGTCTCTACATAAAACACAAAATAGGGCTGGGGATGTGGCTCGGTGGTCAAGTGCCCCTGAGTTCAATCCCCAGTACCCCCCCCAAAAAAAAAAGTGTCAATAAATTTCAAAGGATTGAAATATATGGAGTGTATTCTTTGACCACATAGGAATTAGAAATCACTAACATTCAATCTACCAAAAACCCCAAATATTTTTAAAATAAACTGCATACTCCCAAGTAACCTCTGGGTCACAGAAAAATTCAAAAGGGAAACATGAATATAACAATGACATTGAAGTACAGCATCTGAAGATGTAGGAGATGAAGTTAAAGCCGTACCTTAGAGGGCAATGTATAGGTTTAAGTGCTTTAGAACAAAACTTTTTTTTTTTTTTTTTTTTTTGGTACTGGGGATTGAACTCAGAGGCACTCGACCACTGAGCCACATCCTCAGCCCTATTTTGTGTTTTATGTAGAGACAGGGTCTCACTGAGATGCTTAGCACCTCGCCGTTGCTGAGGCTGGCTTTGAACTCGCGATCCTCCTGTCTCAGCCTCCCTAAGTGCTGGGATTACAGGCTTGCGCCACCACGCCCAGCTTAGAACAAAACTTTTTATCTGGGTGCACTGGTGCATGCCTGTTATCCCAGTAGCTCTGGAGGCTGAGGCAGGAGGATCACAAGTTCAAAGGTAGCCTCAGCAACTTATTGAGATAGTCTCAATATAAAAAAATAAAAAAGGGCTGTGAGCTGGGCGCCATGGCACAAGCCTGTAATCCCAGCACTTTGGGAGGCTGAGACAGGAGGATCACCAGTTCAAAGCCAGCCTCAGGGAGGGTGAGGTGCTAAGCAACTCAGTGCGACCCTGTCTCTACATAAAACACAAAATAGAGCTGGGGATGTCACTCAGTGGTTGAGTGCCCCTGAGTTCAATCCCTGGTACCAAAAAAAAAAAAAAAAAAAAAAGGAGAAAAAAGCCAAAAGTTAGTTCTCTGAAAAGATGAACAAAACTAACCTCTAGCAAGACTAATTGAGAAAAGAAGAGCGGGGCACTGTGATGCATTCCTGTAATCCCAAGGGCTCACAAGGGTGAGGGGAGAAGATTGAAAGTTCTAAGCCAGCCTCAGCAGTTTAACAAGGTCCTAAGCAACTCAGTGAGACCCTGTCTCTACATAAAGTATAAAAAAGGGCTGGGGATGTTGCTCAGTGGTAGAGCACTCACTTAGTATGTGTGAAGTATAGCATTCAATCCTCAGCACCACATAAAAACAAGTAAAAGTATTGTGTCCATATACAACTAAAAAAATTTTTTAATAAGGGCTGAAGATAAAATAGATAACATATTAAAAAATAGCTCAGTGGTTAAGCATCCTTGGGGTCAATCCCTGGTGCAAAAAAAAAAAAAAAAGTCTTGGGATATAACTCAGTGTATGTACAGCACCCCTGGTTTCAATCTCCAGTAACACACACTCGCACACACATACACACAATGCTAATTGCAACAAACAGAGATCATGGGGAACTATGGAAGAATTGAATAAGGGAAGGAGTCCAAAGAGTTTGGAATGGTTTTACAGAAGTGATTTTTTTTTTTTTTTTTGGTACTGGGGATTGAACTCAGGGGCACTCGACCACTGAGCCACATCCCCAGCCCTATTTTGTGTTTTATGTAGAGACAGGGTCTCACTGAGTTGCTTAGCACCTCGCCGTTGCTGAGGCTGGCTGTGAATTCACGATCCTCCTGTCTCAGCCTCCCTAAGTGCTGGGATTACAGGCTTGCGCCACTGCGCCTGGCTTCCAGAAGTGATATTTAAGCTGAGACCTGAAGGAGAAGATGACATTTGACTAGGTTGAGAGAACAGTGTAAGGAAAACAGCATGTGCAAAGGCCCTGAGAGGAACTTTGTGTGTCCATTGGAAAAATTCCACTCTAATGGGTCTTTTGTTTTTTTGGTGACCACATGCTGCCTCCTTCTCAGTGTGAACCTCCAGCTGGAGCTGTTTGGCTTAAACACAAACACATAGCAAGACCAAAGCAAATCTACCCGTAAGACATAAACTTCATAAACTTAGAAGTTTCTGGGCTGTAAACAGGAGGCAATAAATCCTGCAAACTATACCATTTCCTCAATTCTAGACAAGTGCTACTTTTTCCCTGGCTGGTGAAGCCCCACAGACTTCTCTCCGTAGATGCCCATGGGGAGCACTCACAACCCCCTAGCATTGTCTTTTATGCTGTGAGTTCTTTGAATCTGATGTCCACTAATCGTAGCCCCATTCTACAGAGCAGCAAGCTGAAGCTTCAGAAGTCAGGCCTCACCTGCAGTCAGAGGTCAGACCCTAACCACCACGCCCCACGACATTTCACCCCATGTTTATTTCCATTGTGGCATTGCCTGGGCTGTGGTTTCTGTCTTGGGCATGAGTTTCCCAAGTAGCTACTGTGGTCACCCTTCCCGGTGCACAGGGGTTCTCTTAGGTGGAGGGAGGGAAAAACAAACACCTCACCATCTCAATCATTTTCCCTCTAGTCTGCAGTTCTGCGCAGGGGCCATGTCCGCTGTGCTGTGCATTTAGGGAAGGGGTGGGGAGAAGAGAGAGTCCCTTTCAGTGCCTGAGTGTGTGTGCAACTTCCTGCCACTGAGGAAACACTCAGTTCAAATCAGCCCTGGTTCTCCTTTCCCTGCTCTGGCCTCACAGGAGGAGTTGGCGGGGAGCCCTGGACCCTCTGGTCCCAGCCAGATTTCTTGGCCAAACTCAGGAGGAGAGATGCCTTGGACTGTCCTGCTTTTTGCAGCCGGTGAGTCTAACAGCCCCCTCCAGCACCCCTAGCCTGCCCCCCATCTCCTGCCCACGTTGCTGCTCTGAGGACAGAATCCTGAGTGGGGCTGCTCGTGGGTGATGGAGGAGGCTGATCCTAGACTGATTTGCCCCAAAGCCTTAGAAACTTCCCAGCCTTTCTTCTTAGGCTCCTCCTCATGTCCAAGTCAAGATTTTCAGAAATATTGCCCCACTGGATAGAGCTGTGCCTACACCCCATGCTTTAGCCCCACTTGACCTCCATAGGCTCCTGCCTTTAAGGGCAGGAGTTGAGGCAGCAGTGGCGTCTGCCTGTGGGGAGATTAGCCACAGGGGCCATGGAAGACTTATGCTGACCAGACCTGCCACTCTGCTTGGGAGCCTGTGGGCAGCTGGAGAGAAACTCATCCCTGAGAGTGGCTTCCTCTGCAGAAGCCCCAGTCCAGCCCCACTCTCCTCAGCACAGCATGGGGAGAAGGTAGAACCTCCCCCCACTTGCCTTGCCGCTTTCCCCCTTGCTCAACTCTCCCAGCCACCTCGGCCTCCTCACCTCTCCTGGATTTCCTTCCTTCTTTCCTTTCTTTCACTAAGGACGGAACCCAGGGCCTTGCGTGTGGTAGGCAAGTGCTCTACCACTGAGTGGCGCCCCTAGTTTGGCTCACCCCTCCTTATATTCACTCCATGTGCCATCCATCCCCTTGGAACTTTCCTCTTGCCATTGCCTCCGGCTGGAAGGCTCTCACCCAGCTCACAACAGTCCTTCATTGCCTTGGCTCAACTCCCATGACACCTCCTCCAGGAAGCCCTCCAGCCCACGCAGCTTTCCTATTGCCCAAAACTCCTCATTTCCTTGAGAGAACATCATCTGCGTGTCTCTTCATTTGTCTCCTTCATTACTTTGTCCCCAACACCTAGAACAGGGCCTGGTGCATAGCACTGCTGATTGAAGTTGGGTCACTGTGTAATAACCCCGGTTATCGTTATAAAAGGCTCAACCACTGTGACCCCTGTGATATGCCAGGCACCTAATGCTCTGAACATTGCAGTGGGGTGAAGACAGCCAACCTCCTGGTGCACAAAAAAAAACAAGGCCTGGGGGTGTAACTCCTAGGTGGAGCACATGCTGAGCATGCTCAAGGCCTGGGTTTGGTCCTCAGCACCAAAGCCAAAATGAAAACAAAACAAGGTCCAGAGAGGTAACCTGCTTGCCAGAGGCCACACAGTGATCTCTAAACACGCTCACACTGCCACCTCCTCTTACCCCACACTGCAGGTTCTTTGGCCATCCCAGCGCCAGCCATCTTCCTGGTGCCCCCCTACCCAAGCAACCAAGAAGACCCCATCTATATCTCATGCATGGCCCCCAAGAACTTCCTGGGGGTGAATTTCACGCTGTACCAAGAGGGACAGGTAGTCCAGCTCCTGCAGGCCCTGCCCAACCAGCTTGGGGTCACATTCAACCTGAGCGGTGGTGGTGGCGGCGGTGAGGCTCCTGGAGGGAAATTCCGCTGCCAGTACAGTGTGGTGGGCGAGCACAGCCAGCCCCAGCTGTCAGACCTCAGCCAGCCCTTGCAGGTCTCCTTCCCAGGTAAGCCCTCCCAGAGTAGCAGGTGCTGCCTCCTCTCCCGAGTGGTCTCCACAGGAAATCCAGGTCTCCTACTGGCCAGGGGTCACTCAGCTTTCCTTCGTCTGTCCTCGTAGCTGCCCTCCAGGATGGATACAGTGATTCTCCTTTCTGTAGATAAGAAACAGAAGCAGCCGGGCGCGGTGGCACAAGCCTGTAATCCCCCCCCCCAAAAAAAAGAAAGAAAGAAAGAAAAGAAGAAAGAAAAAAAGAAAGAAAGAAAGAAACAGAAGCATAAGATGTTCAAGGACTTGCCCAAGGCACACAGGGAGCAGAGCCAGGATGTCACCAGCCCCTCAAACTCCAGACCTTGGGTCTTCATGCTAGTAACTCAGGGCAGAGTACCTGCCTAGCACATGTGAGTCCCACATACCATGCTCAGCACTGAAAAAAAAATGTCCATGGTCCACTACACCTTCCCCTTCTTGGACACAACATTTTTTTTTTTGTACTGGAGATTGAACTCAGGGGCACTCGACCACTGAGCCACATCCCCAGCCCTATTTCGTGGTTTTTTTTAAATTTTTTAAAATTTTTTTAGTTGTAGATGGACACAATGTCTTTATTTTATTGCTTTGTATATGGTGCTGAGGATCGAACCCAGGGCCTCACTCATGCGAGGCAAGCGCTCTCCCACTGAGCTACAATCCCAGCCCCTATTTCGTGTTTTATGTAGAGACAGGGTCTCTTTTTTTTTTTTTTTTTTTTTTTGGTACTGGGGATTGAACTCAGGGGCACTCGACCACTGAGCCACATCCCCAGCCCTATTTTGTGTTTTATGTAGAGACAGGGTCTCACTGAGTTGCTTAGCGCCTCGCCGTTGCCGAGGCTGGCTGTGAACTTGCGATTCTCCTGTCTCAGCCCCCCTAAGTGCTGGGATTACACCCTTGCGCCACAGCACCCGGCTGACACAACATTTTTTTGCACATCATCTATGCATCAGATTCTGTCCTTATCACTGCAGGTCCAGCAGAGAATGAAACAACGTTTCTGCCCTCCTGTAAGAGATGTTCCCAGGGGGTGGGACAGTTGGTAAACACAGGATCCAATAAATATTCAGTGTGCCAGTTAAATAAATACTAAGGATGATACACAGCCTGGTGAAGGGTGTCATTTTAAGGGGAGAACAGGGTGACCAAGGATGACCCCTCTGAAGAGGCTGTGTTGGAGAAAAGATCTGAATAAAGTCAGGTGTGGTAGGGCTTGCCTGTAGCTCCAGCTGCTTAGGAAGCTGAAGCAGGATTGCTTCAGTTCAGGGGTTTGGGGCCAGCCTAGGTAACAGAGTGGGACCCCATCTCGGAAAAGAAAAAGAAAAAAAAAGATCTGAATGATGAGAAAGAGCCAGCCACTTGGGTTTCTAGGGCAAGAATATAGCAAGCAGAGGAAATAGGCTGTGCAAAGGCCCTGAGGTGAAGTATGCCTTGTGTGTCTGAAGAGCACAGAGGACCCCAGAATGGTTGAAGTACAGTGAACAAGGGGAGGGAGGTAGTGAGGAGGATCATTCAGGCCCAGTGGGCTGCAGCAAGGACTTTTCATTTGAGTGAGAAGGGAGCCCTGAAAGGGCTGATGTCTTTCTTGGTCTTTCCAGGAGAGGGGGCTGGGCAAGGGTTATGGATCCAGAGGCCAAAGGATGGGGCTAAGGGTGTAGCTCAGTGGTGGAGTGTTTGCCTGGCATGCACAAGCCCCTGGGCTCAATTCCCAGCACTGGGGATGGAGGGAAGCGGTGTAGGAGCAGAGGGCATGCATAGCATTGCTGATTGAAGTTGTGTCACTATATAATAGTAACTAAATAATAGTTAATAGTAACTATATAATAGCCTATATAACTATATAATAGCCTTCCTTGGTCCTTTGCATCACCATCCTGCCATCACCAGGACTCTCCCACTGCAAAAAGGACCTTGTTGCCAGCCAGTCTTCAAGCTGTGATGACAGAGGGTTCTCTGTGTCCTTCCTGGCCTCAAGCTCCTCTGTCAAAGGCTCCTTCTCTCACCTTGGCTTTGTGGTCTTAGAGTGGGGAGGTGGCAACAGCCCTCCTACCCCAGGTGAATGAATGAACAAGGCCTCACACTGTGACACTCTCCCCTGTACCTCTTTCCTTCCCCTCCTGGCTCCACAGCTCCTGACCTCCACTGGTGTCAGGAGACCTCCCCTAGGGGCCCCTCAAGAGATCCCTCTCTCTTCCAGGAGGGAAACGGAGTCTTTTACTTTGCTTCCATTTCCCTGTGACTGACCTTTGCGTGAATCTCAGGGGTCTCTGTGTGGCTTGGGGTGGATGTCACCTGACCCCTTCACAGCTAGGACAAGCAAGGTTTTTCAGGTGACAAGCAATTGAAAACCTGACTTACATTGACTTCAGAAACCAAGGGAGATTTTTTTTTTTTTTTTGGTACTGGGGATTGAACTCTTGGGTACTCAACCACTGAGCCACATTCCCAGCCATATTTTGTGTTTTATGTAGAGACAGGGTCTCACTGAGTTGCTTAGCGCCTCGCCGTTGCTGAGGCTGGCTTTGAACTGGCGATTCTCCTGTCTCAGCCTCCCTAAGTGCTGGGATTACAGGCGTGCACCACTGCACCTGGCTCCAAGGGAGATTTTGTAGGTTCGCCGGAACTGAAGTCAGTTCATATTAGGACTTCAGGAGCAGCTGAATCCAGAAGCTTGAAGTCGTTAGGGATTATTTCCCACCTCTCAACTTGGCTTTGTTCTATGTCTTATTTTCAGGCATGTCCTCACCATCATAGTGGCAAAATCATGCCCAGAAGCTCCAGATAAATATCCTATCAAGGATACAATACAAGCCAAAGGAATAATCCTTTTCTCCTAGTGGTCCAGCCAAAATCCCAGTATTACCTTTCATTGTCTTGGCTTGGGCCACTCTGCATCTCTGAACCAGTCAAAGCCACAGGGGGAGGAAATATGCTAACTAGACAGAGTATGCTAACTGGGGTCCAGCTACACCCAAATCACATGGCTGGGAGGGGGTTCTTTTGGAGAGGGCTGGCGCTTCCAAGTAACCTGGAGAGATGACAGAGGTCCCACCCTCCCCCACAGCTCCATGACCTGCCTACTTGCTCTCTTACCGCTTTCCTCTAGTGCCCACCTGGATCCTGGCCCTCTCGCTGAGCCTGGCTGGAGCCCTTCTCCTCCTCTCTGGGCTGGTGGCTTTTGCTGTGGTGGTTAGGAAAGGTGAGAAGACTGGGCCATGTGCCGCCAGGTGGCAATTCTGAATGTGCCGTGTGCTCACACATTCATACCCATGTTTCTAGAAGCATAGAGATAGGCAGTTTGGGGAAGTCTTACTCTAGTGGTGAGCTGATGGTGAGCAGGGCAAACAGACACAGTCATTCCTGAGATTGTTTCCAAGTTCCTCCATGGACACCAAAAACCATGGACGCTCAAGTCCCTTATGTAAAATGACCTCATCCAATGGGCCCTCCCTATAGCCACAGATTCAGTATCCGTGGATTCCATATCTGTAGACTCAACCCATAATGGATTGAAAAGATTTGGGGAAAAAATTTGTGTCTAGGGGCTGTGGTGTAGCCCAATGGTAGAGCATGTGCTTTCCATGCACAGGACCCTGGGTTCCATACCAGCACTGCAACAGGAGGAAAAGTGTCTTTGTGAACACACGCAGACTTTTTTTTCTTGTCATTATTCTCAGTATAACAACTCTTTTTATTGTGTACACATTTTATTAGGCATTGTAAGTCATCTAAAGCCAGGTGTGGTGGTGCACACCTAGAATTCTAGTGACTTAGGAGGCTGAGGTAGGAGGATCACAAGTTCAAGACCAGCCTCAGCAATTAGAGAGGCTCTAAGCAACTGAGCAAGACCCTGTCTCAAAAAATATATATATATATATAAGGGGCTGGGATGTGTCTCAGAGGATAAATGCCCCCAGGTGCAATCCCCAGTACCAAAAAATAAAAAATAAGCCATCTGGAGATAATTTGAAGTCTGTAGGAGAAACAGAAGACCCATAGAGTATGAGGAAGATCATTGAGGGAGAGAGAGAAAGGAAGGGCAAGGGGAAGTACAGGGAATGAAATCTACAAATTAAGCCGGGCACAGTGGCGCAAGCCTGTAATCCCAGCACTTAGGGAGGCTGAGACAGGAGGATCAGGAGTTCAAAGCCAGCCTCAGCAACAGCGAGGCGCTAAGCAACTCAGTGAGACCCTGTCTCTACATAAAACACAAAATAGGGCTGGGGATGTGGCTCAGTGGTCAAGTGCCCCTGAGTTCAATCCCCAGTACCAAAAAAAAAAAAAATCTACAAATAATGCTACATCCCTGTGTGAATATACCACAACGAATCCCACCTATAGGTATGTGATTCTGATGCACTAATTAAAATAATAATAGTAATAAGAATAAAAAGATCAGTAGATTAGAGCAACCAGATAGGGGGATAGAGGAAAAAAAGGAAAGGGAAGGAACTGGGGAATGAGACCGATCAAACTGTTATCTGCATGTACAGATATGGCACAATGAATCTCATTGAATTATAAGGTACCAAAAATAAATAAAAAAGTGGGGCTCGGATGGTAGCTCAGCGGTAGAACGCTTGCCTTGCATGCGTGAGGCCCTGGGTTCGATCCTCAGCACCACATACAAAGCAATAAAAAATAAAGACATTGTATCCATCTACAACTTAAATAAATAAATAAAAATGTAAAGTAAGTCTACAGAGGATGTGAATAACCTATGCACATTTTATATAAGGTACCTGAACATCCATGGATTTTTACTATACTTTGGGGATTCCTGGAACCAATCCCCACAGATTCTGGAACAACTCAAATATATGTATGTACTGGAGATTGACCCCAGGGATGCCCCACCACCTCAGCCCCATTAATTCTATTTATTTATTTGTTTATTTATTTATTTTGGTACCAGGGATTGAACTCAGGAACACTCGACCACTGAGCCACATCCCCAAGCCCTATTTTGTGTTTTATGTAGAGACAGGGTCTCACTGAGTTGCTTAGCGCCTTGCCGTTGCTGAGGCTGGCTTTGAACTGGGGATTCTCCCGTCTCAGCCTCCCTAAGTGCTGGGATTACAGGCTTG
The DNA here is from genome assembly GCA_028644305.1 of Xerus rutilus. Lineage (NCBI taxonomy): Eukaryota > Metazoa > Chordata > Mammalia > Rodentia > Sciuridae > Xerus > Xerus rutilus. The sequence continues at coordinate 7,082,345 of CM053413.1, forward strand.
TGCCACTGCGCCCGGCTGCCTCAAATTTGTGATCCTCCTGTCTTAGACTTCTAAGTTGCTGGGACTACAGGTGTGTACCCACTCGCACAGCCATGATATTTTGATTGTGGTAAAATCTACCTAGCAATCCAGTGGCACTTAGTACATCCACATTATTGTGCAACCATCACCACCATCCATCTCTAGAACTTATTCATCATTTCAAACTGAAACTGTCCACATTAAGCAATAACTTGCCATTCTCTCCACCCTCAGCTTCAGCTCCTGGCAACCACTGCAACTCAAATACACACACACACACACCCCAGCAGCTCAAGAGGCTGGCTGAGGCAGGAGGATCACAAGTTCAAGGTCAGCCTCAGCAATTTAGCAAGCAAGGCTTTAAGCAACTCAGCAAGACCCTGTCTCTAAATAAAATATTTAAAAGGCTGGGGATGTAGCTGAGTGGTTAAACACCTCTGGGTTCAGTCCCTGATACCAAATGTATAAATTTGATACAGGTTCTTCCTAAGTTGACCAGGCTGGCCTCAAACTTGCAATCCTTCTGCCTCAGCCTCCCAAATCAGTGCAATCACAGTGTGCACCACCATACCCTGTACAACTCACACTTTTTAAGAAAAACAATGTTACCTGCTGTGCCTTAAAGTTTTTATCACCATACATTACTACTGTAATTGAAGAAACTTAAAAAAAAAAAAAAGAGGATTCAGGTTTGGTGACATGTGACTATAGTTCCAGATCCTCAGGAGGCTGAGGTGGGAGGATGGTGAATTGGAGGTGGAGGTGATTATATGGGCAATAGTGGAACCTCATCTGAACAAAAGAAGAAGAAACAAAAGTGTTCATTAGGGCTGGGGCTGGGGCTCAGTGGCAGAGCAGTTACCTCGCATGCGTGAGGCACTGGGTTCGATCCTCAGCACCACATAACAATAAATAAATAAAATAAAGATGTTGTGTCCATCTACAACTAAAAACACATTTTTTAGGGCTGGGGTTACGGCGCAGTGGTAGCATGCCCACCTAGCACACGTGAGGCACTGGGTTCGATCCTCAGCACCACATAAAAATAAAATAAAGATATTCTGTCCACCTACAACTAAAAAATAAATATTTTTTAAAAAACACATTAAAAAAAAAAGTGTTTGAGCCGGGCGTGGTGGCTCACGCTTGTAATCCCAGCACTTTGGGAGGCTGAGACAGGAGAATCGCGAGTTCAAAGCCAGCCTCAGCAATGGCGAGGCGCTGAACAACTCAGTGAGACCCTGTCTCTACATAAAACACAAAATAGGGCTGGGGATGTGGCTCAGTGGTCGAGTGCCCCTGAGTTCAATCCCTGGTA
>CM053413.1:7090492-7147566 GCA_028644305.1 Xerus rutilus
AAAAAAAAAAAAAAAAAAAAAAAAAAAAAAAAGAATTTCTTCCCCTTTATACTTTAGTAACATTAGTGGAGACTTAATGTCAAGGCACTAAGCAACTCAGTGAGACCCTGTCTCTACATAAAACACAAAATAGGGCTGGGGATGTGGTTCAGTGGTCGAGTGCCCCTGAGTTCAATCCCCGGTACCAAAACAAAAAACAAAAAAAAAACATGGGCTCTGGAGGCAAAGCTGGGTGTATTAATTTCCCAGCGCTGCCATAACAAACAAACACAAACTTAGTGTCTTAAAACAACAGATATGTGTTCTTTCTTCTCTCCCTGGCCAGAAGTCTGAAATCAAGGTTTCAGCAGGGCCTTGCTCCCTCTGGAGGTTCTCGGGAGAACCCTTCTTCCACTTTTTCTGCTTCCAGTGGCTCCCGGCACTTGCTTGTGGCAGCAAAACTCCAGTCTCTGCCTCTGTCTTCACACAGTCTCTCTCTGTCCTCTCATCTTTTTTATGACACTGGGCATTAGATTAAATGTATGACAGTGTCATACATAATGATGTGGGCAAAGACCCCATTTCCAAATAAGGTTACTTTCCCAGTTCTGGGGATTAGGACTTAGACATCTCTTTCTTGGGTCACACTACCTAGGTTAATCTTGTGCACTGCCACTTTTACTACTAGCTTTGGGACTTTGTGCCACAGTTCATGGTTCAGGCTGTTATAGCCCAGGGTCTTTGCTTAATGAATGGAGACCTCCTTGGCGGTGGTACCTGCTCCCCTTAGGGGCTGGTGATGGCCTTAGAATGGTTGGGTTGCTGCTTCCGGCAAAATAGCCTGAATAGTGGGGACATAGGGAGGAGTTGCTCTGAAGTGTGTTCTGTGAGTACAGTTCCAGGGCTGGGGTGTGTGGCTACATGCACCCCATCCGAGAGCAAGGCTGGCCCATATCCTCTGGGAAAAGTCTGAGATACTACAGTCAGTCTGGGATATGGGAGGGGGATGTGGCAACTAGGTGGGCCAAGGGAGGAGCTCCCCCTAGGCCTTGGGGTTGAAGCAGATTGCTGGGAGCTTCAGGCTTCTCTTGAGATGAACTTCCTTTGCTGGCTTCAATCTTTTTCCACCTGGACCTTCCAGGGCCTAAATGCTTTGGCCCAGAGAGAAAGCATCAGGAGCAATGACACTCACCTGTCCTCACAGATGCTGTGACCCACTTGTGCTTCCAGACTCCCAGAATTTGCGTTTGTGTAGGAAGGGACATAGGGAGGATCGGCCAGGATATGGGCACAAATCTTCCATTGCCTCAAATATTTGAAGTGGACCAGAGTCTTCTGTGGGTGCTAGGGAGGGCCTTGAGTGTGGAGACTGACAGGTGCTGCTGGCCAGCTGTGTGGTCCTGTACTAGCTATTTGACTTCCCAGAGCCTGTTTCCTCACCTGCAGCAACACTTACCTGTGTATGGCCTCTGTTTCCTCTGCAGTGGGAATCATGCCACTTGGGGCCCAGGAAAGTGGGCGAAGTTGATTGGGTGTGTGGAGCAGGGTGTCCAGCGTATAGCAAGCATTCAGTAAACAGTAAGTTTTTCATAGATGTTATTGAGAGTGATGGCATTGTTGTGGCATAGGGAAGACCTGACTGTTCTAGGATAGAGCCCCTTAAGCTGCAGTGCTGCCCAACTGTCTTGTACCCCTGGTGATGAGAGAGAGACTCCTGGGCCTTGTTTCTTGACACCTGTACCTTTTCTGGTGGGAAGGATGACTGTTGTAGTTATCCTGCTTCAATCCCAAGGTAACCCTCGCCACCCCTTCTAGCAATTTGGTCGTCCTTGCTTTTATCCATGGGATTGACCAAATGGCAGGCAGCTACTAAAGCCAGACCGATGTCCCTGGGCAGAGGTGGAGGCCCTCTGGCGTGGTCCTTCTGAGTCTTGAGGAAGCTCTGGCACAGGCTCAGGCATTCTCAGAGGCAGCTCTGCTCTCCTGGAGAGGAAGTAGGGCAGCCAGGGATGAGAGCAGATCACACTGAGTTCCTCAGTTTCACAGCATCCTTTCAGGACATAGCTGTGTCGGTTTTCTTTGTTAATCGGTACAGGTGAGTTTGGCCAGTGCTCTGAGCTCTCCCTGCCCCTTGTTTAAGAAGAGACAGGGGAGACAGGCTTTGTAAAGGGCTAAGTTCAGTTTCTGGGAGCACGCCAATGTGTGGAAAGCCCAGAGAAAAACCTTTTGTCAAAAAAAGGTGAAGAAAGGCTGGCTGCCTTAGAACCAGGAGCCATTGTGACTTAGGACCCCTCGGACAGCTGGGGTATTTGTTATGTGCCCAGCCCTTAAGACACTTTATTGACTTTATTGTCAAACTGGGTTGACAATTGAGAAAGTTGGTAACACCAGAAGGACATTCATGTTTCAGTAGTGTCTGTATATTGCCAACAGCTGCTGTCATTTATTGAGCACTTACTATGTACAAGGCTGTGCAAAAACTTGTGTAGACAGACTCAAGTGCTTGACCTTGGGGGTAGTTAGGGAAAGGACAGTATAAATCCAGGCTTGTGGGCCAAATGGAGCCTGCAGCCTATTTTTACAGTCAGAGCTGGGAGAGGCTTTTATAGTTTTGAAGCATTGAATTTAAAGAAAAGCCGACCCACAAAGAGGAAAATTTAATTGAAACCATAGTGTCCTGTAAAACCTAAAATATTTACTTGTTGGCCTTTTTTGACAGAAAAAGCTGGCAAATCCTGAGATAAAAGAATGAGACCGGTAGGAGAAGAGGGCCAGTTGGGGGAAAAGGGCCCCAGACAGACAAACCAAAAATCATTTCTCTCTCTTCCTTCCTTTCCTTTCTTTCCTTCCTTCCTTCCTTCCTTTCTTTCTTTCTTTCTTTCTTTCTTCCTTTCTTTCTTTCTTTCTTTCTTTCTTCCTTCCTTCCTTCCTTCCTTCCTTCCTTCCTTCCTTTCCTTTCTTTCTTTCCTTCCTTCCTTCCTTCCTTCCTTTCTTTCTTTCTTTCTTTCTTTCTTTCTTTCTTTCTTTCTTTCTTTCTTTCTTTCTCTCTCTCTCTCTCTCTCCCTTTCCTTCCTTCCTTCCTTCCTTCCTTCCTTCCTTCCTTCCTTCCTTCCTTCCTTCCTCCCTCCCTCCCTTCCTCCCTCCCTCCCTCCCTCCCTCGATTGAACTCAGGGGCACTCGACCACTGAGCCACATCCCCAGCCCTATTTTGTGTTTTATGTAGAGACAGGGTCTCACTGAGTTGCTTAGCACCTCGCCGTTGCTGAGGCTGGCTCTGAATTCTCCTGTCTCAGCCTCCTGAAGTGCTGGGATGACAGGAGTGCCCCACCGCAGGAGGCCCAAATATCTATTAAAGAAGTTTCCTGAAAGATGGCTTAGGGCACTTCTGCTTCCATCCCGGGGACTAGAATGCCAGTTATATGCAAAGGAGACTGGGAAAGTAGCCGTTAGCCTAAGTAGCCATATGCTAAGCGATATTCAGGGCTGTTTTTTTCTGTGCAGGAAAAGGAGAACAACTGGCAGAGTTGCCTGGCTGCAGTGGGAAGATGTGGACCTTACCAGGACATTTCTGGGTTATGGAGAGGGACAGCTTGGAACAAAGGATCCCCTTTAAGAAATGGAGTAGCTAAAGGGAGATATGAAGTTGTGTCAGAATTGCCTTTTTTTTTAATACTAGGGATTGAACCCAGAGGTGCTCTTCCACTGAGCTACCTCCCCAGCCCTTTTTATTTTTTACTTTTTAGAGACAGAGTCTGACTCAGGTGTCTAGGCTGATCTTGAACTTTTGGTCTTCCCACGTCAGCCTTCAGAGTCACTGGGATTACAGGTGTGCACCACCGCACCTGGCCAGAATTGCCTTTTACAAGCCTTTCACTGTGTGGTCAGGAGATGTGATAAAATGGTCTTTTTGTGAAGACTGCTCTGGCAGCAACACACCAGGTCTACTGGAGCCTGTGGGAGCTTCCGAGGCTATAGAGTGGAATGGGAAGGCTGCTGCAGAGTGGCTTCCCCTCAGCATGCTTCAGAGAAGGTTAGAGCTCAGAAATTGTGTTCTGGAACAAAAGGTGAATTCTGCTCAGGGCCTCAGGGACTAGATAGTAAAGCTTTAGACCCCTGTCCAGGAGTTGCAAATGACCTGCCCGCAGGGTTCCTTGCAGTTAAAATTTAGGTAGACTACCCCCCACCCTTGGATTGGGGACTGAACCCAGGGGTGCTTACCACTGAGCCACATCCCCAGCCCTTCTTTTTTTTTTTTTTTTGGTACTGGGGATTGAACTCAGGGGCACTCGACCACTGAGCCACACCCCCAGCCCCATTTTGTGTTTTATGTAGAGACAGGGTCTCACTGAGTTGCTTACCACTTCGCCATTGCTGAGGCTGGCTTTGAACTCGCGATTCTCCTGTCTCAGCCTCCCTAAGTGCTGGGATTACAGGCTTGAGCCACCGCGCCCGGCTCATCCCCAGCCCTTCTTATTTTTTATTTTGAGAGGATCTCACTATTGCATAGGGCCTTGCTAGGTTGTTGAGGCTGGCCTTGAACTTGTGATCCTCCTATCTCAACCTCCTGAATTGCTGAGATTATAGGCATGCCCCACCACGCCCAACTCCCAGCCCTTCACTTTTTATTTGAAGACAGATTATTACTAAGTTGCCTGGGCTTGTCTTGAATTTGCAATCCTCCTGCCTCAGCCTCCTGAGTAGCTGGGATCACAGGTATGTGCCACTATACCAGGCTAAGAAGTAGTTTTTGAACCCAGGTTTCTATCAAGGGTAGATAAATGTCTCTCCACACCTGTAATCCCATTGACTTAGGAGGCTGGGGAAGGAGGGTGGCAAGCTAGAAGCCAGTCTCAGCAACTTAGGTAGACCCTTAACAACTTAGTGAGACCTTGTCTCAAGATCAAAAATTTGGGGGGCTGGGGCTGTAGCTCAGTGGTAGAGCGCTTGCCTAGCATGTGTGAGACACTGGGTTCGATCCTCGGCACCACATATAAATCCAAATAATAAATGAATAAAATAAAAACCCATGAACAACTAAAAAAAATTTAAAAAAAAAAAGAACTTCATTTAAAAAAAAAGATAAAAAATTTGGGGGGCTGGTGGTGTTGCTCAGTGGTAGAGCGCTTGCCTAGCATGTGCGAGGCACTGGGTTTGATCCTCAGCACCACATAAACATAAATAAATAAGATAAAGTTATTAAAAAATAAAAAATTTGGAAAAAGGACTGGGGATATAGCTCAGTGGTAAACTGCCCCTGCATTCAATTCCTAGTACCAAAAAAAAAAAAAAAGCCCCTTTCTCTAGGTGTTTGAGTTTGAGACTGTGCTGGCAGTCCCGGTAAGGTGGACCTGGCTTCCTGCTGTGTCTGCAAAGTCATGGCCTCTTGGCCTCTCTCCTGCTACACCCCTATCTGGTCCCCGCACAGGCCTACAGCCCCTCATGTGTGGTTTGGAAATTCAAAAGTTCTGAAAATGTAGCTTATTTTTATTACTTGACAGTATATTCTGATGTGAGCTGCCATGTTAGGCTCTTTATAAATCTGGGTTCAGTTCAGTGAGACTGAGTCACACATTCTGTGGAAAAGACATGCTTGGTTATGAGGGTGTTGTAGAGACTGCAGAGGAATGATACAAGTTGTGTGTACATTATCATCTTTCTAAACACTAGGAAGATTGTCTTCTGAAACAGACTGGGCCCTGCGGAAGTAAGGGCTGTAATGTGCACAACCTGCCGGGGTTTTGGGGGCTCTTATGTGAGTTTGTGAGTGGACAGTGGCCAGCACGGGCAGTCCCTGGTCATCAAGAGCTGGGCTCCCATGGGGGGTCTGGATGAGGTGGCCAGGCAGGGCCTTTCAAACTCACCAATGACTTGGGGGTACCAGCTGAGACTAGCTCAGGGGACTCTGGATGGCACTTGTGGCTTTTTCCAGGAAGCCTGCTCTGCCTCTGGGATCTGCTCAAGAACCTGGGGAGGTGGTAAGTTTGCCAGGACATCACCACTGAGCAGAGGGGGCTGGATGACAAGACAGGCCCAGCTGTTCCAGGTAGAGGATTGAAGCCTGAGGGGCTTCAGCAGCTCAGGGCTGGCATTCTGAATTTGGTCTGGAGATAGCTCCTGGTGTGCATGGGGGCTCACATAAGCCCCTCAAAATTCTATTTTTTTTATTTATTATTTTTCTGTGGTGCTGAGAATGGAACCCAGGGCTTTGTACATGCCAAGCAAATGCTCTACCACCACTGAGTCACATTCCCTGCTCATGAGTCTCTGGAAATTGAACACAGGTTTGCTTCAGGGTAAAAGGTGGAAAGTCAGTGACTGTGACCTCAGATGAGCCTATGAGCTTCTCTTTCCCTTCCTGACTGGAAAGGGGGTTACAGAAACATCTTCCTGGGGTGATGTGAAGAGAACACATTTGAGACCCCTCTCTATGCGCCTGGCTCTGGGTTTCCATCAGATTTTTAGAGGAATCTATGATCTGAGAAAGAAAGGGTGACAACCACTGGAAGAACCATCCCTAGAAGGATAGACCCAGCCGGCCCTGGCTGATCAGCTGCTGGTGCTGTGAGTGGACAGGTTGGGATCCTGCAAGGGGCTGGGGAGTCCTGGGAGAGCCAGGGGAAGAAGCCAAGGAAGGAAGGAGCAGCCAGTGGTTCCAGGTGCTACAAAAGGTCAGAGTGAGCCAAAGCCAAGGGCAGACACTGGTGTCTGATCCTGAGAGCACAGGCAACGTCAGATAGTGGTCCCCACCCCCAGGATTGCGGTGGGGGCTGGGCTCAGCAAACTGGCAGCTCTGAGGAGGGGCCTGTGAGGCTAGGAGTGAAGTGGTAGGCTAACCTCCCCGCCCTGGGGCTGGAGACCCAGCCTTTCATTCATTTAGCCAGAAGCAGCCCTGGAGAGTAGCCTCACTGTCTCTTTAGTGCAGTGGTCACCAAGCGTGCAACTTCCGACAGCAGAAACTCACTGAACAGCTGCTCTCTGCCAGTTGCTGTTTTAGAAGCTGGGGATATGGTGACACCCAAGGTAAACAGTCGGTCCCTTACTTGCTGGTCTGAGGACATGGTGCCACAGGCGCTAAATCAGCTATCACTCAAAGTTCTTTGTTCTCAAAAGGTAATGTTAGTGCCTTGGGGATTTTGAGGATGCTGGGGGAAGCTCTCTACATAGAATCAGAGGGAAGGGCTGGTCACAAGGCCGCCGGCTCAGGAGTGGGCCATCAGGCTGCCCCAAGAAGAACAAGTGAAGCAGGAGGCACAGTGGGGCTTGTGGCCAGCCTTCAAGTCCTGACTCCACTTGTCACCATCCACATGACCACTCTGTCTGTGCCTCAGGTTCTTTGGCTATAAAGTGGGGATCTGGACAGCATCTCTTTTAGAGGATTGTTGTGAGTGATGAGCTGACAGAAGTCAAGTGCTTAAAATAGCGTCTGGAACGCTGTACTTCCCTGGCAGTGGGAAGACCTGCTCTGGGAGTGAACTCCTGGGCCTGGCATAGCCAAGGGCAGCAGAGCATGTAGTGGCTTTCATTCCAACAGTGACAGGGAGGAAGTGATACCCATGGTGGAGGTCGGGCTCAAGCCCAGCTCGGCCCTCAATCCTTTCTGAGTGGGGTGGTCCTGGACACCTTGTTGGTGGGGAGATGCAGTGAGGGATAGCCAGTGGGAGATGGCTTTGGCCAGGGTGGACATCTGTGGCTGGACACAGCACCTCAAAAATCAGACACAGAGCCCAGCCCCAGCACAGTTCATTCTTAGAGAGCAGAGAGAATGTGTAGGAGGACTCTGTCTCTTCCCTGCTGGGGCCCAGGGAGCCCCCCATGGAGAATGGAATTGAAGGGCTGGGGGAGAGGCTGCCTGGCCAGAGAGTTAACAAGGAGGGAAGTCCTGGAACAGGGCAGCAGCTGGCCGAGTGAGTGGCAGCAGGGCTCTGCAATGTCTGTTTCCAGCCCCACTGCACTCCTGGGTCCCCGTTGTGGCAGCTGGTATGGCTCTCCCTAGCTGGTTTGCCTTTGCCTCCCCCTTTTTGGCCAGAGGCTGCTGGTGCCTGAGAACACAGGCTGTAGAGCCTACCCTGGGCTCTGCCGGTGAAGCTGCCCTGCTTCCTTTCCTTTCAGTTTCCTCTTGTAATGTTGAAGGGTTTTTTGAGATTAGTGAGTAGCTCTGCAGTAAGTGATGGATAGTATATTATTTGACTCCTAAGCCTACTGTGTGGCCTGGAAGAGAAATACTTCTGTGATGATCTGCTGTTTAGGGGACCATTAAACCCCAAGACAGGGAGAGCTGAGCTGCAAGGGGTATAGAGGGGCTTTGGAAAAAATCCTGAGACCCTCTTTTGGGGACCTGCGTGGACTGCTCCAGGATCCAGAGCTCCAGGAACTGGCAGAGGGCCCTCAGCATCCTTCCAGTTTACCCACAGAAGCCTTGGTCCTGCCCTGCGCTTTTGACACTGTCCAGCCCGGACTTTGAGTTGAAGGATCTGGAGGCCCCGGCTCCCACCCCCGCCGTTGTTCCCCCATACCCAGTTTTTTTTTTTTTTTTGGTACTGGAGATTGAACTCAGAGGCACTCAACCACTGAGCCACATCCCCGGCCCTATTTTGTGTTTTATGTAGAGACAGGGTCTCACTGAGTTGCTTAGCGCCTCGCCATTGCTGAGGCTGGCTTTGAACTCGCGATTCTCCTGTCTCAGCCTCCCTAAGTGCTGGGATTACAGGCTTGAGCCACCGCGCCCGGCGCCCCATACCCAGTTTTATGAAGGAAATTGCAACCAGACTTAGCCTAAAGGAGCTGGGCCTGGAGAATCGAGGAGCTCCCAGGTCACCTCTGGTGGTGGTTCTCTTTTATTTTCATTGCTGTAGAGTCAGCACACACACAGGCCTGGGCCTTAGGTGTCCTATTTAATGCCTTTGACAATTGTGGTCACCTGTGTAACCCATGTACTGCCGCCCAAAAGCCAGCTTGTCCCTCACCCTACTCCTTCGCACATCTGTTCCTTTCTCCATGGGCCATTCATCCCTTGCTGCCAGACTGGCCGTTCTTTAAAACAGGTCAAGGCTGGTTTGGGGGGCTCTGCCTTCCACCCTGCTTTTTGCACAGAACCTGAAAGCCCCTTCCCCTTTTATTCCATCTTTTTATCTGTCTCTTTAAAGCAATTCATTACGCACAGTTTTGGCCGGAGCGGTCTGGGCTGTTTTTCTTTAACATTGTTGGCAGGTCTTTCCTCTCGCTAATTGTGTTCTTGGAGGTGGGGTTCATTTTTGCTGGGTGTACCACACATGTCAGAGTGGGATGGTTTTGTGTAGAAGCCTGCCTGACTACACAGGCGTGGATGAGACTTGGGGCCTGCTAAAGGGCCCCGGCTGATCAGTGCTCTAATGAAAAAGGGATGCCCTTGTCACATGAATAACTAATCAAAGACAGATTGAGGGACCCAAGAGGCCCATTCCAGAGAATTCGACACATCCTTCCTGAAGCTGTAAGGGAAGGTGAAAGAAAGGTCCTTTTGACCCAGACTGGAGCTTCCAGGTTTCTGAATTGTGTCCTGTGCTTCTGAGCCCTGAGGTGAGGTGACAGGCACCTGGCTCCTACTCCTCCTTCCCATGCCTGTGCCCCTGCTTATCAGTGCTTGCAGGCCCTACCACAGCTGATGTTTACTGAGCTTGACCAAAGTGCCAGGCGGGCCCTGTTCCAAGTGCTTTTCATTTATTGATTGGTCCAACCATAACATCCCTGAAGGTTGGCAGGTCCTCATGGGAAGCCTCAGTGGCCACAGATCACTCCTTTCATTTTTACGAATGAGGATACCAAGGTATTGAAGGTTTGGTGGCAGCGTTAGGGTCAAAGCCTTGTTCAGCCACCAGCCTGCAACCCCTCACCGTGCCTCTCCCAGCCTCTTATTGCTCTTCAGGTCAGTGCCATGTAAGTCAGGTTAGCATCTGAAATGGAGGAGGTTTCAGCTGCGACTTGTTCCACTTCTTCTGGTCCTTTTCCTGTGTCACTGTATTGGCCATGGCAGGCTACTAGAAATTCACTCAACTCTCGGCTGTCCTGTGTGGTGATTCCACTGCTGTGTCAGGCAGCCTGTGGCCCTGGGTGGGACATGGCCCTCCTAATTCAAACATCCTGTTTCTGAGCTGAGGTGGGGCCAGAAGGGCTCTGGGAACCCTTAGGGGCTTTACAGAGGCCGGTCCTGCACCCAAGCAGCCCCAGGACATCTTGATTCTCCTCTGGGCCCATAGTCAAAATTTTTCTTCCAAGATGGGCCCTGGACAGGGACTTTGAGCTGCTGGCAGCTTCTCCCTGCCCATCTACAGTTTCCCCTCTACTTTCCCTGTTAAAGCTGCCCCACCCTGTTCTCTTACCTTGTCTAGTTTGGCCTCTTCGGAGCCAGCCCTGGTCCTCAGCTGGAGGCCCCTGAGTGGCCTGAGTGCTGCTACTCTGACAGCCAGTTTCCTTGGACACCCTGGGGCACTCCTGCTCTCTGATCAGCCTCATTCTATCCTGGCCTTCCAGGCCTCTGAAAATGGCCCCTCTGCTAAGGATCTCATAAAGCACTGCTACCTCAGCCATGTGTTCCAGACTATGGTGACCCTAGGAGGCAGGCTCAATTACTTCCCTGCAGTGGGGAGGGCAGGAGTCTGTGTCATTGCCAGTATCCTGGACATGGTGTCTGTGGCCTTCCCATCCAGAGTCTCCTTTGACCCCAGAGGCTGGGATGGAGTTTGACTACTCTTGGACTAGTTGCTGGGTCCCCAGGCCTTGCTGCTCTGGAAAATGGGGCTAAGGTGGCGCAGAGGGTGACTGGGTGCCTGCACTGAGATTCTGTTCTGCACAGCTTACGCTCTGCTGCCTGGTGTTCCCTAAATCACAGCTTCAAAGTCTCAGTTGAGAAGAAAGGACAGGCCAGCCTGTGGAGCGAGGGGGCTGGGGAGGCTGGTTTTGTTGCCTTGCCCCCCTTTTTCATAATTATCCACTAAGCTTTACATTTGCAGGGGCTGCAGAACCCCCGCGCACATCTGCTGTCCCTTTTGTAGCCCACGAAGCAGGGGCCAGTCACAGCAACTGATTAGCATGGCCAGGGAGACATTTGCATGTAATTGCCCCAAGTGTTCTTTTCAGAAAAGCCAAGTCCTTTCTTTGTCTTGTCCTATTCTTGGGGTTGCTTTTCTACACACCCCACAATTAGACTCCTGTTCCGGGCCTCCACACCAGGCCTGGTGGGCTAGAAGCCTTCACCCCTGAAGGCAGGGGTGGCCTTACCTCCTCCTGGACCAACCCTTTGCTGGGAGCCCCCTGCCCAGTATAACCTCCCCACCAGGCTTCTGACCTCCCAAAGCTGATTTGTAAGGTCTGGATGTCCCTAGTGAAGGAACTTTTCTCTATCCCATGGTCACCCCATAGGCAACTTAATCTTTCTCCACATGCCACCTGCAGCAGTGTCTTGAAATCAGACCTGGGGGTGTGGGGGTGAGGGTAGGTCAACCTAGGGCCATGGAGATGCTATCAGGAACCCTGGAGGAGGATGTCACCATGCCCAGTTGGCCGCCCTTGGCCCTGTCCTGTCACTGAGTGGTTTCAGGAATGTTGCCATTTTCCTGGACACTTATGTTTTGGGGGACTCTCCTAAAGTAGATTGAACTCTTGGAGTTATCAGCCCTGCACCTGAGAGTGAGCTTTTGGGACTACCAGCGATTGTTTGAATGTTAAAGGCCTAGTCCCTCTGTGCTTCCCATCCCCACTTAGAAGATTTAAGACACACTTGGGGGGGCTGGGGTTGTGGCTCACTGATAGAGTGCTTGCCTAGCGCATGTGAAGCACTGGTTTGATCTTCAGCATCACATAAAAATAAATGAAATAAAGATATTGTGTTCATCTACAACTAAAAAATAAAAAAGTAAAACACACTGGGTGTGGTGGTGCTTACCAGTAATCCCAGCAGCTCTGGAGGCTGAGGCAGGAGGATCACAAGTTTGAGGCCAGCCTCCTCAATTTAGCAAGGCCATAAGCAACTTGGCAAGACATTGTCTCAAAACAAAAAAGGGGCTAGGGGGCTGGGGCTGTGGCTCAGCGGTAGAGCGCTTGCCTCGCATGCGTGAGGCCCTGGGTTCGATCCTCAGCACCACATACAAAGCAATAAAATAAAGACATTGTGTCCATCCACAACTAAAAAAATATTTAAAAAAAAAAAAAAGGGGCTAGGGATGTGGCTCAGTGATAAGTACCCCTGGGTTCAATCCCCAGTACCAAAAAAAAAAAAAAAAAGAAAAGAAAAATTTAAAAAAATAAAATTAAAACACCGAGTAGAGAATGGAGAATGAAGAGGCCTTTCCAACTCTTCTTCCCAGAGATAACCTTACACCACTGCTGGGGGTCAACATTTAGGGGACCATTTTGAAATGACCTAAAAACTTAAGTTGTTACCTATGAAACTTAAAATGAAGAATGAAGGGCCAGGAGTACAGGTCAGTGGTAAAGCACTGGCTTAGCATGCCCAGAGCCTCTGGCTGGCTTCTGTTCCTAGTTACCCCCCCTCCCCCCTACACACAAAGATCTCAAATGGTGTGGTGGGAAACCCATTTCTCTGTCAGCCACAGCTCAGCCATGTGTTCAGATGGCCACTCCCTGGCTGTGAAGATTGACTGACCCTTGAGGGGCTTCCAGGCAGGTGGGTCTGGGGTTGGCTACTTTGGGAACAGGGCCAGATGCCTGGACTGGGCCTGCCATCACCTTGTGTTCAGAATTCTCTCTGGAGTTCCTGCTCTGCCTCACCCTGGAGCACCTTGGGGACATGGGGGTTGGGACCTGTGTTTCGAGCTGACACCACCCTGCTTTGTGCCTTTGGGCACAGGGTGTGTCCATCCTAAGGACAGCCTGAGCCGTGCCTCATTTTATTTTTCTAGACAATAAAGCTGAGGCTTAGGGAGGAAAAGGGCCCTTGCTTGCAGGTGGCCAAGCCCAGGTTCAGATCTGGGTCTGACTAAGTCTAGAGCCAGGCTCTGGTAACTGCACCTGGCCTTGGTCTTCCAGGCAGTAGAGGAAGAAGGCTTTCTCAGGTGACAGCTGCCTGGAATATAAGCCAGAGCTATGCTGCCCTGGGGCAACCTGGTGTGGTCCAGCTTGCTGCCCCACCTCCATCACATCCCCTGGGGACTGGGGACAGTGGAATGGGTGTGGGGCTTACTCTGGAAGATACTGTGTAGAAAAGTAGAGCTGACCCTCCTCCAGCTGGGGCTCAGTAGAGGCCCACACCTGTTCCCACTGCTCTCCCCACCTGAGCAGGGTCTGAGAGGGTGGGTTGGGGTCCAGAGTCAGGTCTGCCCACTCTGGAGTGGACGTCAGGCCTCCTCTGCTGTGGCAGCTGCCTTTTGTCTGGTTATCTTTCATGTATGGGGTAGAAATTCAGCTTACTGGGGAGTGACAAGATCCTCTCTACACTCTGCTGCCAGCTTCCCTTGGTTTTTTAAGGCACACGTACATAAATCTCTTTGCTTAAAGTTATGCACATTTCAACAATGAGAGGAGGGTGCAGCAGGGCGTGGTGACACAAGCCTGTAATCTCAGCACTTAAGGAGGCTGAGACCGGAGAATGGAGAGTCCAAAGCCAGCCTCAGCAATGGTGAGGCACTAAGCAACTCAGTGAGACCCTGTCTCTCCATAAAACACAAAACAGGGATGGGGATGTGGCTCAGTGGTCAAGTGCCCCTGAGTTCAATCCCTGGTACCCTCCCTCCAAAAAAAAGAGAGGAGGGTGCAGATGCAAGAGTATTCCCTTCCCAGAGGCAATCACTTAAGTTTCTAGACCAGCTCTTCCCCTGCCCTCAGTCCCTGTCCCCTCATTTTTACTCATATGATACAGTTGGTCACTTTAACATATCAGTGTCTACAGATTGAAACCTGCTTCTTTTAATTGGCTGCATCTTTATTCATTCAATGGATATTAAGTTTCCTGCTGCTTTGGACTTACTCATATCTAGGTATGTCTTTCCTTATGTTTGCAAGCAGCACCTTATAGGGTAAAGCTCTGCAGATGGATTTTGGGGTCAGTTGACCTTGGAAGAGTTGGCGCTACAGTGCACCAGGGGCAGTGCCAGACCAGGGCCCCCAGGTCTGCATGCCCAAGGGGAGGGGCTGGGATTCACCCAGAGAGTAGGGCCAGGCCAGACAGAGGAGCCCAGGGTGACTTCATGGTCCTTAAATACTACTGGGAAACGCAGAGTGTGGCAGCAGCTGCTCTGGATCTTCTCTGAGGACAGCACTAGAGAATGGAGCTCAGGTTATGGCAGGTGAGTGAGGCCAGGCTGGGTTAGGATTCCTGTGGCTGGCATTTTCTGCTGAGACAGGCATTGATCTGTCACTGATGACAGTACTAGTGACTGATTCCATTTATTAAGCCCTTGCTACAGTGACTACTACCTCTAGTATCGTGGGGTTCTAAGACCAAGGAAGGTTTTCATCCTCAATTTATGCCCATTTTTCCAGTGGAGCTCCTGAGGTTCAGTGAAGGCAGGCGCTGGGGTGGGGAGGCGGGAGGTTCAGAGCCCCACACCGATGCGGTTTTCCAGGCTCTGCTGCCTGCCAGCTCTGACCTAAAGCAGTTCCAGGATTGTGCACCGGGCTGGCTGCCAGGCCCTCCACATGGGTTATGTCATCGCACCCTCAGGATATGTCAGGATGCCATTGGACAGATGAGGAAACTAAGGCCCAAGGTCACACAGCTGGAGAAAGGTCCTTTTAGATTCCAAAGGCCATCACTTTAACTCCATCCCTGCTGGGTGACCCCAGAGTGATCTCTTCCTTTGGTGACTGGGATGCTAAACCATGTGAGGTGGCCGAAGCTTCTGATGGTGACTGGTTTGGAAGCAAGGTTGTCACTGCAGGGGTGGGGTTGGGAGTGGAGGGGGACCCCAGTGTGTCTTCTCCTTTACTCTAATGTCAATTGCACCCCGTCTGTATGCTTCAGCGTGTTTTCCTTCCTTCCTGCACTTGGTACCAGCTCCTGCCGCCCTGTCTTCTCACTGTGTGCAGAGCTGTCTGCTGCTCACCCTCAGCTCTCAGGATGGGCCTGGCCTTCATGTTCACTGCTGGGCCCCCTGTCTCCGCCTTGGCATGGAGCAGACTGTGCCTTGGTAAGCTTAGGAGGGCACCTGATTTTTCCAGATCTGCAGTTTGAGAAGGGGTGGGAGTCTATTTCTTTTTCTCACCGACTCTTTTTTTTTGGTGGTGCTGGGGATTGAACCCAGGGCCTTGTGCATGTGAGGCAAGCACTCTACCAACTGAGCTATATCCCCAGCAACCCTTATCTACTCTGTTTTACCATGGAATGTTTTCCTCCGGAAGGTACACAGCCTTTTTTTTTTTTTGCAATAGGAGGAGATTTAATAAAAGACCTAACATTTAGACAAGCCTTTCTACATCTCCCTCTTGCCACAAGTCTGCCAAGATAAATAGCTTTAATTATTCCTCTTCTGGGTGGTAGTAATAGTTTTCCCACTGGAGAGGCAAAGGCCTGAGATGTAGCCTTTTTGTTCCCCCTGAACTGGTGACTACTTTTCGGTCTCATCCTCACCCTCCTGTCTTGTGCAAGGTTGGAAGGTTCCATAGGAGGAGAGAGCTTAACTCCAGGTGCTGTCCCCCTTCTGCTGATCCCTCTGACCTAGGTCTGTCCAGCCTGAGGTGCTGAGGACCCTCACTTTTTCACTGCTTTCTAGAAACAAACAGGAAGGGAAGGAGGACAGAAACAGCAAGGAGCATTGCTGTGTTGCTGCCTGCCCAGCACTTACCATCTCCTAGTAGTGGAGGAGCCTCAGCTGAGGCCATGCTCATGGACAGAGACAGGTTGGCATTGGACTTGGGTCCCTGGGCTTCTATACCCACTGCCTCCTGTGTTAGGGAAGAGGCAGGGCCTGGGGGACACCATTCAGGTCAGGATCCTATGAGTACCCCAGGTGCTCTGCTGGCCATGTCTGGAGCCCTGAGTCCATACTTCCCAGGTTGGTCAGGAGGATGGGCAAGGCAGGCATCGAATGAGGAGTCACTGTGCAATTGGAGTTTATCCAGAAAGTGCTGGAGGACCTCTTGGTGGAGGTGCCAAGGAGGCAGGGGAAGAGGGGAGGGTGTTCCTGTCTGAGGAGCCACAGAGGCCCGAAATAACTTCTGCCAGTGGTCGGGGCAGTGGGGGGGATGCGGGAATGTCGGAAACCAGTGGGACTGTGCAGGAGAGGCAAGGCGCTGCAGTGAGGCTGCAGATGCTGGCAGGGGGGTTGTAGACCCTCTGTGGGGTTGGAACTTGTTCTCAAAGGCTCTGGGAAGCCATGGAGAACTGTTTTGAGTGTTTTTGTTTTGCTTTTTATTTGTTTGTTTGGTATCAAAGATTGAACCTGGGGTGCTCAACCACTGAGCCACATCCCCATTTTTATTTTGAGACAGAATCTTGCTAAGTTGTTTAGGGCCTCGCTAAATTGCTGAGGCTGGATTTGCACTTGGATTCCTCTTGCATCAGCCTCCCGAGTCATGGGGATTGCAGGCATGCATCACCACGCCGGCTCTTTTGTTTTTTTTTTTTTTTTTTTGGGTACTTGATCAAAAAACTGAACTCAGAGGTACTTGACCACTGAGCCACATCCCCAGCCCTATTTTGTGTTTTTATGTAGAGACGAGTCTCACTGAGTTGCTTAGCACCTTCCCGTTGCTGAGGCTGGCTTTGAACTTGGGATTCTCCTGTCTCAGTCTCCCAAAGTGCTGGGATTATAGGCGTGCACCACTGCACCCGGCTTCAGCTCATTTTTTGTTTATGAGATGGCATCTCGCTGTGTTGCCCAGGCTGGTCTCCTGGGCTCAAATGATCCGTTTTCCTCTGCCTCCCAAGTAGTAGGGGCTCTAGGCATGCACCAATGGGAGACAGCCAAGCAGATGGACTGTGTTAGACACTGTGTCACTTGTAGGATGGACCAGGAGATGACTAGGGCTTGGCATGTCCCCTGAGACAGTATGGACCGAGTACCCCAAGGCAAGTCTTGTTTGTTGAAGCCCCCTGGGTATCAAGCCCTGGGGCAGGTCCAGGTCATGCCAATGATTGGCATAGGCAGGCCTCTTGTCAGCCACAACCACTGTTGTTGTTGTTGTTGTTTTTTTCTGTGTGTGTGTTTAAAGCTTTTGAAGTCCTGGACCATGGAACCCCTATATCTCAGGGTTCCCCAGATTCTTCTGCCCTTGATCCCCTGGTGCTGCCCTGGGGAGCCAACAAGGAAAGGCACGCAGGGTATGGAGCAGCAGCCTGAGTCCTGTAAGAGCCACCTTTTGCCAGCTGCCTAGCTGTTTAGCCCCTCCACCTCTAGCTGCCGCACCTTCCACCTGTCTCTCACAGCATGTGGGCACTCCTGGGGCTGCTCATGATTGTGGAAGCAGCTAGGTTCTTATCCAGAAGTCCTCCAGAGCCTCTTGGGACCCCACAGCAGCCTGCCCATGCATCAGCCTGCTGTGTGGAGACCCATCAGCAGCCTTCCTGGCCAGTGGACCCCTTTTTCCTGCCCTCCATGTGCTCCTGCCTCTCACTGGAGGATTTGTACTCAGTCTGCTCCCCAGGCTGGGTCAGGTGTACCTCTAGGCTCATAGTACACATGAGCCCCTCACCTGGGATGCTTGTCCCTCTGCCACCTGGCTATCCTTAACTCCTCTGGCATGGGAAGCATGTCCTCCTTGCCCAATGCCTGGTGAACCAATGAGGAAGTAGATGAAGGAGGGGGCTTAGCACCTAGCTTCTGCACTTGTAATTCCAGATATGATGACCTTGCATGGTTTTGTAGATAGATAACTGGCACATAGCCATGTTCCCGCATTTACTTATTTTCTGCTGCAAGGCAGAATTGAGTCACTGTAGCAGAGATCATACTGCCCACAAAGCCAAAAATATTTACTGTCTGGTCCTTTACAGGGAACATTGGCCTAGCCCTGCACCAGGATGCACAGAGAAGTCATAGGGCACATGGGTTAGGAACAGGGACCCTTGAGCAATCATCTTAACCCCCTCTTGGTGTGTGACCTTGAGTAAGAGGCTTAACCTTTCTAAGCACTCTGGTGAGGTGAGGGGGAAATAAGGGGCCCTTGTGAAAAGCTAAACAGAGTCTGGCTTCTGCTAAGGATTGTCACTTGATTATCAGCCCCCATCCCAGTCTCAGCAGGGTGTGAAGGGGCTTGAAGCCTCATGGTGGAAATTCGGTGTTTTTGACATGGGGCCAGAGATCTTGCTTCCTAGGGAGCAAGACAGAATGCCTCAAAGGTGGGTTGGTTTTCCTACCTGTTAGGGATCTGCTTGAGCAGTACTTGCCTTATGGAACTGTCTCCTGCCATTTTGGCCGCAGAACTTAAGTAGGACAGGCTGCTGTGTGGCAGACGAGCAGTAGTGCCAGGCTGGGCCCAAGAGCAGGGTGGCATACTTGGTGGGCTGCAGCATTATTCATCCTCAGCTGGTTTGATTCCTCATGCTTCCTGTACCACCCCTCCCTGGAGAGGCTGCCTGGACAGGGCCTGTTCACAGCTGTGGCCCACTCTCTCCTTTTACTTGTGGGAAGAGAAATCCCAGGTCTGACCTGGTTGTGGTTGGCTGGAACCTAGCACAGCCACCCCACCTGAGAGACCCCATTGAGTCACCCCTAACTGCTAAATCCTCTTCTTGTCCCCTACCTCTCTGGCCCATGTGCATAAAGCCCCTGCCTCCCCAATAATCCAGCTCATGTGAGGACTGTGGGACCTTCTGGATTGGTTTCTAGAGGACCCTGGCACTGACACAGAAGACCTTTTCAAGTCTGGAGCCCTTGTGGCCCTGCCTCTTCCATGGCTCACGCTGTGATAGCTGAATACAGAGTCAGTGTGAGGGCGTTGACAACCTCACAGTGTACCAGGAGTTTCCTGATGGACAGAGCCTAGGCTGTGGGGGGTATCTTAACTCCACTGCTAGATCCAGGCGCCTAAGGCTTCCAGGCCCCAAAGCCTGTGGGGAGGAGTGGTGCCCTTCCAGGATGCCTTTGCCCTGGGGTCCATCCAGGAGGCTTTCTCTGGCCTTTCTCTGGTGTTCCTTGGCTATTGACTGACTATCAGCCCAGGAATGCAGTTGTCCAGAGGGCCTATTTTGGCCAAGAGAGGGAGAAGAAGGGAGAAGGAGGGGCAGCATGTTCAAAGGCCCAGAGCACGGATCTCTGGAGCTGGAGGACTGTGTGGGGCCATGGGGAAGGGGCCCAGCAGGGAGAGGCTGGTGAGCGAGGGGACAGGTCATGCAGGACCCTGACTGCCAGTCCAAGAGCTCAGGTGTCTCCTGAATGTAGGTTTCTTTTCTTCTTTTTCGTCCCTGCAATGCTAGGATGTGAACCTGGGACCTCCAGTGTGCCTGGCAAGTGCTATACCACTGAGCTCCATCCCCAGACCCCTCCCCACTACAATTTTAAAAAGCAGGGAGAGGGACATAGTCCAGCATGTTGGTTTGTCAGATATTTTCTTGGTCCCTCTTGTGTATCAGGGACTGGTTTGAGGTCCAGCTGTGACTGTCAGGAAATGCTGGCATGGGCTTTGGCTGCTGCTGCTCTGAGGAGATAGGTCCTCTCTCCCAGTTCAGGCTTCCCTGGCCTAAGCCCAGCTCCTGTTGTTGGCCACAGCCAAGTGTCCTTTAGCTGCAGGTGCTGTGGTCACCTTCCCAGCGCCAGGTTACAGAGGGGCACCTAAGACAGCCGGTTAGGTTGCCAGGTCACCTCATAAACAGAGGCTCTCCTTGGGTCTCCTTACTGTCAACTAGGCATAGCTGGCAGATCAGATTTACCTTCAGCCCCAGGAGAG
This sequence comes from Xerus rutilus, assembly GCA_028644305.1. NCBI lineage: Eukaryota > Metazoa > Chordata > Mammalia > Rodentia > Sciuridae > Xerus > Xerus rutilus. Next base: position 7,110,287 of record CM053413.1, read on the forward strand.
GCATGGATGCTACACCATACCAAGGTCTCTTCCTTGGACAAACTTAGAGCTGGATTTGGAAGCACCTTGTCTTGGGCCCGCTATAGCTCTAGTGGGACCACAGCTGGCAGCCGGCATACCCTTTTCCCTTATGCCTATAGGAGGGAGTGTGGCAGGACCCCAGGTATGGGGAGTCCTCCTCCAGGGCCTGGCCCTTCCCATTGCTCAGGCTACATAGCAGCAACTTAGAGCAAGGACCTATAAGTACCTGTAGGCCCATCACAGATCTGGACTCTTCGATTGGAAACATGTCTCTTTTTCTGTGGAAGTAGAACTCCCATAACCTAAAATAAACCAACCTCCCTTACTTCCTTTCTATTCTTTCTACTTTTCTTTCATTTATTTATGTACTGAGGCTTGAATTTAGGGGCACTCGACCACTGAGCCACATTCCCAGCCCTATTTTGTGTTTTATGTAGAGACTGAGTTGCTTAGTGTCTCACTTTTGCAGAGGCTGACTTTGAACTCACAATTCTCCTGTCTCAGCCTCCCTAAGTGCTGGGATTACAGGTGTGCACCACCATGCCTGGCTCCCAGCCCTTTTTATTTTTCATTTTGAGACAGAGTCTTCCTAAGTTGCTGAGGGTCTCACTAGGTTGCCCAGGCTGCTTGAACTTGCAATCCTCCTGCCTCAGCCTCTGGAATCTCTGGGATTACAGTAGGCTTGTGTCACCATACCTGGCTAAAATAAACCATTTTAAAGTGTACAATTTAGTAGCATTTAGCCTATTCACAGTGTTGTGTGACTGTGACCATTATCTAGCTCCCAAACATTTTCATCCCTCCAAAAGGAAACCCCATACCCATTATGTACTTGCTCCCCATTCTTACCTTCTTGCAGCATCTAGCAACTGAAGTCTGCTTTCTGTCTCTATGAATTTCCTTGTTGTGACTTTTGTGTTCATCTTCTTGTGCTTACTGTAATATTTCTGAGATTCTTCCAGGTTGTAGCAGGTATCAAGACTTGGTTCCTTTCTAAGGTCAAGTTATAGTCTATTTTATTCTTTAAGTGATTGTGAATAATTGCTTGTTTGTTTGTTTTGTAGTGTTGGGAAATCAAACCTAGGGCCTTATACCTGGTAGGCAAGGGTTCTACCACTGAGCTATATACTCTCAGATCCGAAAAGATTTGTATAGTCCAATTTATAGTCCTTTTTCTTTCATTGCTCGAGCTTTTGATTTATGTGTTAGGTTTTGGGTTTGTTGTTGTTGTTGTTGTTGATTTCTTTTGGGTACTGGGGATTGAACTCGGCGGTACTCGACCACTGAGCCACATCCCCATCCCTATTTTGTGTTTTATGTAGAGACAGGGTCTCACTGAGTTGCTTAGTGCCTCGCCGTTGCTGAGGCTGGTGTTGAACTTGAGATTCTCCTGTCAGCCTCCCAAAGTGCTAGGATTACAAGTGTGTGCCACCGCGCCTGGCTATGTGTTAGGTTTTTCTTATGGCTGTTATAGAATACTGAGAAAAACAACATAAAGGAGGAAAGATTGATTTTGGTCTATATTCTCAGAGGTTTCAGTCCGTGGTTGTGGCTGCATTGCTTGGGGCCGTGACAAGGCAGAACATCATGGTGATGTGGCGTGATGAAGGAAAGCGGCTCACTTCATGGCATCCAGGAAGCAGGAAGAATAAGAGGATAGATATGCCCTGCCAGGGCATGCCCCAGGTGACCTTCACCAACTTGGCGCATCCTCTTCAGTTTCCACCAACTCCATGTAGTCCATTCAATTGTGAACCCCTCAACTGATTAGATCAGAGTCCTTGTGATCCATCCACTCACCGAAAGCCCTCCTGTAGACATTACTGCGTTAGAGACCAAGCCTTCAACGCACAAATAAGCCTTTGGGCTTCCAGTTCCAAACTAGAGCAGTTTCCTATCCAGGAGTGCACTGCCAAATTGAAGATCATGGAGATTTATCACTGTGTTTTCTTCTAAGCGTGTTAATAGTTTTAGCTCTTATATTTAGGTTATTGATGCATTTTGAGGTTTGTTTTGTTTTCCCCCAGTGCTGGGAATCAAACTTAGGGTCTTGTACCTGCTGGGTAAGTGCTCTACTGCTGATATATACCCTTAGCCTATTATTATTATTATTATTATTATTATTATTAATTTATTTATTTATTTTGGTACTGGGGATTGAACTCAGGGGCACTCGACGACTGAGCCACATCCCCAGCCCTATTTTGTGTTTTATGTAGAGATAGAGTCTCGCTCAGTTGCTTAGCGCCTTGCCGTTGCTGAGGCTGGCTTTGAACTCGCGATTCTCCTGCCTCAGCCTCCCTAAGTGCTGGGATTACAGGCCTGAGCCACCATGCCTGGCTTATTATTATTATTATTATTTTAATTTTGGTACTAGGGATTGAATCCAGAGGTGCTTAACCAGTGAGCCACATCCCCAGCCCTTTTTTTCCCCCAATATTTTATTTAGAGACAGGGTTTTGGTGAGTTGCTTAGGACCTCATTCACTAAGTTGTTGAGGCTGGCTTTGAACTCCTGATCCTCCTGTCTCAGCCTCCAGAGCCGCTGGAATTGCAGGCGTGTGCCACCATACCCGGCTCCCATTAGGTTTTGGTATGGTATGAGGTAAGGATCCAGTTTCATTCTTTTCCAAGTGGATACCCAGTTGTCAGAACACTCTTTGTTGAAGAAACTTCTTTCTCCATTAAATGTTTTTGGCACTCTGATCTAAAATCAATTGGCCATAAGTGGAAGAGTTTAAGTTTACTCCACTGACCTATGTGTGTGCTTGTGCCAGTAGTACACTGTTTGATTACAGTACTTGTACCTTTGTAGTGTATTTTAAAATTGGAAAATGTGAATCCTGCAACTTTGTTGTTGTTTTTCAAGATTGTTTTGGCTACTCAGGGTGATTAGAAACATTTTTACCCCCAATATTGGGGATTGAACTCAAGGCCTCACACGTGCTAGACAAGCACTTTAACACTGGGCCATGCCCCTAGCCTTTTAATTTTATTTGGGACAGGGCCTCACAGGGCTGGCCTTAAACTTGTGATCCTCCTGCCTTAGCCTCCCTAGTAGCTAGGATTACAGGCATGTGCTACTGCACCCCATCCGGAAACATTTTCTTTGACAACACTTGCACTTGAACTTCTCTTTATACATTTAGTTATTATTTGATAAGCCATTTGAAAGCAAGCTGCAAGATATCACATGAATTCACTCTAAACACTGCCTCTATCTCCTAAGAACAAGGGCATTCCTCTGAAAATCACAGTGCCATTGTCATATCCAGATATTTTCAGACTGTTGGACATACAGTCTATACTTGCATTTCCCCAGTGGTTGTTTATAGGTTTTTGAAGACCTTTTTCATCAGGCCCCAGTTCGAGATCCACTTGGCATTTGTTGTCCTCCTCTCTTGTGTCTCCAGCACTGTGGAATAGCTCTCAGCAGTTTCTCTCTCTCTCTCTCTCTCTCTCTCTGTTGTTTTTGGTACCAGGGATTGAACTCAGGGGCACTCGACCACTGAGCCACATCCCCAGCCCTATTTTGTGTTTTATGTAGAGACAGGGTCTCACTGAGTTGCTTAGCGCCTCGCCGTTGCTGAGGCTGGCTTTGAACTCGCGATCCTCCTGTCTCAGCCTCCCAACGTGCTGGAATTGTAAGCATGAGCCACCGCGCCCGGCTAATTTTTCTCTCTCTTAACATGGGTTGTTTGGGGAGACCAGGCTGGTTCTCTTGCAGACTGTCCCATGATCTGACATTGTCTGTTGTCCCCTGGTGATGTAACTAAAGTTAACCTTTTTACCATTACTACAAAGACACTGGCTGTCTTGCTACAACATGGCAGGAGCAGAGTGTCACTGAACAATTGGTCAGTTCTGTTCCTGAAGACACCAGGTTTCATCTTTTGGCCAAGGTGGGGCACACTGCCCATTTGTAGGATGGTAGCAATGGTGATGGGCACAGCATGTACCCTTTCTTTGTGCTGCAACCTCTAAGTGCACATAATAACCCCACCCCATCAACCCCGTTTGACAGATGAGAAAATTGAGGCTTCAAGAAGCTAAATGACCTGCTCATATCACACTAAGGTGTGGGTGGGACATAGACCCAAGAGGTCTGGCTCCACAGTGACTCACAACTGACTACAGCACAGCCTGAATGTCTCCGGCTGATGGCTGTGAAGGTCTTAAAGGCCAGTGACCCCTCATGTGATCCAGAAAGATCTGAATGAAAGCACTTGTCGCTCAGCTGGGTCCAGGGCACCCCGCCAGGTTTTGGTGAAGCCATGACCCTGCTCTGGTTGTGCTGTACTATGTCTCCCCATGGACGAGTCCCCACCAAATGGCCCTCTCTGCTTGTGTCCACCCCTGTGGGGTCATGATGCTTCCCTCGGTGCCAGGCCTTTCCCCTGTGGACGCCTGCTTCCTCTCCCACTTGACACAGCTCCTGGAGGACACATTCTATGTTCTCTTGTTCTGCTGCCTGATTGGGTCCCAGCTCATCCTCTCTGTGGGCTGGACATGCAGGGCACCTGGCAGCACTTGCAGGTTGAGAAGACAGAGTGGGAAGGTGGCAGGGACACAGAATCAAACAAAGGCAGCCCACAGGGTGTTGTTGCTCATACCAGCTTCTCTTTCTCGCAGATGAAGATGTGTGTGTGTTTAAGTGCTCAGTGTCCCGAGAGACGGAGTGCAGCCGCGTGGGCAAGCAGTCCTTCATCATCACCCTGGGCTGCAACAGCGTTCTCATCCAGTTCGCCACACCGAGTGGTACGTGTCGGTGTCATGGGGGGGCCCTGGAGTCCAGTTAAATGGTGGCCTGTCCATCCCAGCCAATGCTTCACTGTCAAAAATCATTCCAGCTGGGTGTGGTGGTACAACTGTAGTCCTAGCTACTTGCAGGCTGAAGCAGGAGGATCACTTGAGCCCAGGAGCTTGGGACCAGCCTGGGCAACATAGCAAGGCCCCATCTCAATAAGCAAATACGTTCGTGCTGCTTGGAACATATGCTCTGCTCTAGCCCCCCACCCCTTTTTAAGAGCCAGGGATTGAACCAAGGGGTGCTTAACCACGGAGCTGCACTCTCAGCCTTTTAAAAATATTTTATTTAGAGATAGGGTCTTGCTAAGTTGCTTAGGGCCTTGCTGAGGCTGGCTTTAAATTTGCAGTTCTCCTGACTCAGCCTCCCAGGCCAATGGGATTACAGGCATGCACCACTGTGCCCAGCTTGCCCTGACCTTTTTTTACTGGCTTCTTTGGGTTCTTTGGGCTCAGTTCCTATGTTTCCTCCCCAAGAGGCCTCTCTTGACCACCTGGTCCTGACCATGCTCTAGTCCTCTTCAGAGAGCCTATCAGGTGGGGTTCTGAAGCCTGGCCTTCCTGATGGTGGCCAGCCCTAGGACAGGCTATGACTGATCACAGGGGCTGGGCAAGACAAAGCCCTAGGGGCAGGGGAAGGCTTTCTCCTGAAAACTCTGAAAAGCCACTGGGAAGTTTCTGAGAAGCCAGGAAGGGTTCTAAGCAGAGCTGTCTGGGAATATGCACATGCTATCCTTGAGGGTGGCTGTGGAAGCCCAAGGGAGTGCTATGGTGGATGGAAGTAGCAGGGAAGGAATTGAGGTGGTGGGGGGTTGGGAGTGAACAATGGCCAGGCTTGGGGACCCTGTGAAGGTCCTGCAATAGATCTTTTTTTTTTTTTTTTTTGGGTACTGGGGTTTGAACTCAGGGACACTTGACCACTGAGCCACATCCCCAGCCCTATTTTGTGTTTTATGTAGAAGCAGGGTCTCACTGAGTTGCTTAGCGCCTCGCCCTTGCTGAGGCTGGCTTTGAACTCGCGATTCTCCTGTCTCAGCCTCCCTAAGTGCTGGGATTACAAGCGTGAGCCACCGCGCCCGGCTGATCTTTTTTTTTTTTAACTTTTATTTTTTAGTTGTCGATGAACCTTTATTTATTTATATATGATGCTGAGAAACAAACCAAGTGCCCTACATATGCTAGACAAGTGCTCTACCACCGAGCCACAGTGCCATCCCCCTGCGACAGATCTTTTTTTTTTTTTTTTTTGGTACCGGGGATTGAACTCAGGGGCACTCGACCCCTGAGCCACATCCCCAGCCCTATTTTGTGTTTTATGTAGAGACAGGGTCTCACTGAGTTGCTTCGTGCCTCGCCATTGCTGAGGCTGGCTTTGAACTCACGATTCTCCTGTCTCAGCCTCCCTAAGTGCTGCGATTACAAGCGTGAGCCACCACGCCCGGCGCGACAGATCTTGATAAGAGGAGAGCTGAAGTGAGCCTGGTGGCTGGCACAGGACTTTGAGTGGATCAATAAAATTTTTTTAAAAAGACTTGAAAATACCACCATCACAGTTAAAAATACTACCCAGGAATAGCCCAGTAACAGTGATATTACAAATCCCTCTACTTTTTGTTTGTTTGTTTGCCTTAGTGGGGATGGAACCCAGGGCCTACCGCTGAGCTACCTCTCAGACCCCCCCATGACTATATTCTAAAGTGGTTCTTTCAGTTCTAGCTAGGATTTTTTAAATTGTGGTAAAACATACATAACAAAAATTGATCATTTTAACCCTTTTTAAACATATAGGTCAGTGGCATTAATTACATTTATGTTGTTGTGTAGCCATCACCACCATCCACCTCCAGAATTCCATCTTTCCAAACTTTTTTTTTTCTTTTTAAGGGTGAGGGTCTCACTGTGTTGCCCTACCTGGCCCTGAACTCGAATGATCCTCCTCTCTTAGACTCTTAAGAAGCTGTGACTACAAGATGCACCATTGTGTATCAAACTGTACACAAATTATTTATTTAATTTTTTGGGTACTGGGGCGTGTTTTAACCATGGAGGCACATCCCCAGCCCTTTTTCTTTTTCTTTCTTTCTTTTTTAAAATATTTTTCTTAGTTGTAGATGGACACAATATCTTTATTTTTATGTGATGCTGAAGATCGAACCCAGTGCTTCACATGTGCAAGGCGAGTGCCCTACCACTGAGCCAGCCCCTTTTTTCTTTTTTATTTTGAGACAGGTCTCACTAAACTGCACCACTGTGCTGGCTTCTATTTTAATTTTTTAAGAAGTGGTTTTATAAACTAAGTACAGTGGCGTATGCTTATAATTCCAATGACTTGGGGCAGGAGGATGGCTAATTGAAGGGCCGCATCTACAACTTAAAAAAGGCTGGGGATTTATATAGCTTTTAACCCAGTACCTCCAAAAAAAGATGTCTTATAGCTGGGTGCGGTGGCTAATCCTAGCACTTTGGGAGGCTGGGGCAGGAGAATTGCGAGTTTAAAGCCAGCCTCAGCAACGGCGAGATGCTAAGCAACTCAGTGAGACCCTGTCTCTAGATAAAACACAAAATATGGCTGGGGATGTGGCTCAGTGGTCAAGTGACCCTAAGTTCAATCCTCAGTACCAAAAAAAAAAAAAAAAGATGTCTTATATGTTCTCTCTTGTATTTTTTTATTTGATAAAAATTAGTGTTCATCCTTCTACTACTATATTAACAACTTTTTAAAAAATATTTTTATTAATTATGATGGACACAATACCTTTATTTTATTTGTCTATTTATTTTTTTTTAAATATTTTTTCAGTTGTTTGTGGATCTTTTTTTTTTTAATTTTTTTTTAGTTGTTGATGGATCTTTATTTTATTCATTTATTATTTTTATATGTGGTGCTGAGGATCGAACCCAGAGCCTCACGCATGCTAGGCAAGCGCTGTACCACTGAGCTACAGCCCCAGCCCTTGTTTGTGGATCTTTATTTCTTATTCATTTATTATTTATATGTGGTGCTGAGAATCAAACCCAGTGTCCCACACATGGTAGGCAAGTGAGTGCTAGGCAAGCACTCTACCACTGAACCACAGCCCAGCCTGGTTAACAACTTTTGTTTGTAAAAATATTTATTTATTTAGATTGTATTGGGGCTGGAATGGCTTCACATAGGCTAGGCAAGTGCTCTGCCAGTACATTTGATTAATTAATTTTAAAGGACTACAGAACATTACACCCAGGAGAAGGGTGATGACAGGTTCCCTAATGTACTTCTCTGGGTCCATGGAATTTATCTATTTTATTGGGCATCAAGGTGGCGATCCTTGTGCCGAATGCTACACATAGGCACTGCCATGAACTCCTGGGTGGACCTAGGGTTGCTTGCTGGAGATTTGACTCTCAGGTCAGTGGCCTGTGCCTTCGAAAGCTTCACCAGGCTACTCTCTTGAGAGGAAATGCCTAGGCCCATTCTCAGTGCAGGCAACTCTGCCATCTCCTCATGGTGGTCACCAAGTGGCATTTTTAGCTGACTTTCTCCTTTTTTAAATTTTGTGTGTGGTGCTGAGGATCAAACCCAGGGCCTCACACATGCTAGGCAAGCATTGAGCTATATCCTCAACCATTTTTTTTTTTTCTTTTTTGGCACCAGGGATTGAACTCAGGAGTACTTGACCACTGAGCCACATCCCCAGCCCTATTTTGTGTTTTATGTAGAGACAGGGTCTCACTGAGTTTCTTAGTGCCTTGCCATTGCTGAGGCTGGTTTTGAACTCACGATTCTTCTGTCTCAGCCTCCCTAAGTGCTGGGGTTACAGACATGTGCCACCACGCCCGGCTCCCAACCATTTTTATTTTTTATTTTGAGACAGGGTCTTGCTCAGGCTGGCCTTTTAACTTGCGATCCTCCTGCTTTAGCCTCCCAAATAACTGAGATTCCAGGTGTGTGTGTCTGTGCCTGGCTCTTCGTTTCTTTTAAACTTGTACATTATTTTTGGGGAAAAGAAATCACCAAATCACACAGGTTCAAGGTACAAAAGTCAGATGGTGGAGCTAGGTGAAGTGGCACACACCTGTGATCCCAATAATGGAGGAGGCTGATGAAGGAAGATTGTAAGTGTATTGAGTCTAGCCTAGGCAATTTAGCAACACCCTGACTCAAAATAAAAAAAATTAAAAAGGGTTGGGAACGTGGCTCAGTGGTTAAACACCCCTGGGTTCAATTCCCATACCAAAAAAATAAGTCATGCATCCTGACAGAAAGTGAGCCATGGCCCATCCAGAACCCCCCAGACGGCTGAGTGCACCAGGCTCCTGGGAAGGGTTTGTCTATGACCCTGCGGTGACTTCGCTTCCCCATTCCAGATTTCTGTTCTTTCTACAACATCCTCAAAACCTGCCGGGGGCACACCCTGGAGCGGTCAGTGTTCAGCGAGCGGACAGAGGAGTCCTCAGCTGTGCAGTACTTTCAGGTAGGTTGGCGCCCATTCTGGGCCAGGCCACTGCTGCGTGGCCCTGTCCCATCCTCCTACACCATGGGAAGCAGTGCAGTACAGGGCAGGACCATGTGGGTTCCCATAGAGGCTCTGTCCCTTACTAGCCATGTAACCCTGGGCAGGTGTCCTCTCTTTGCTGGGCCTCAGTTTCCTGATCTGTGACGCCTGAGAGGATTGCTGGAAGGACCTGAGTGTGGGTGAAGCCCAGGTTCCCAGGTGTTTTGAATAATGATAGAAGGGTTGCCATGCCCTAAGCCCTCAGTGTGTGCAAGGCACAGTCTAAGTGTCTTTACGTGCCCAGAAGTACCGAGACCCTCCCAAGAAATAGAGGAGGTAAGTGCTGTTGTTGTCCTCATTTTACAGATGAGAAACTGAGGCTCAGAGAGGTTAAGTAACTTGCTCCAAGTCACACAGCTCTTACGCAACAGACCCAAGATGGGAAGCCAGGTCTGCCTGATGCCAAAGCCTGAGGCCCTGCCCAGGTGCCACATTGCCTTCCTATTGCCCATTGTTTCACAGAGAGACACTGCTCCTCATCTGCCTGGCACTCTGAGCCTCTAGTGTTGTGTCCCACCTCCTCCTCCTCTTTGGAGTCCTTAAGATGGGGCAGGTGGCCCCTGGTATCAGGACCCTCCCATGTCACATCTTGTAGTTTTCTGGGTAGCTTCCAAGTCCAGGTGGCATCTATTGTGTCCTTTCACCATGGTGATGGTATCTTTCCTGGGGGCTGCACTTTGGGCCCTTCCTCCCTTTCCTGGAGCACCTGGCAGGTACCAGCAGGTCCAGGCTATCTGAGGTACACAGCCTCCTAGAGGAGGATTATGCCTGAGAGGGCCTGTCACTCTGTCACAGGGCTGGCCAGGGCCTTGACCATCTATCATGCTATGTGTCCTGTGCAATTGGTGTATCTCTGTTGCAGTTTTATGGCTACCTGTCCCAGCAGCAGAACATGATGCAGGACTATGTACGGACAGGCACTTACCAGCGTGCAATACTGCAGAACCACACTGACTTCAAGGACAAGGTGAGTGGCTGCCGAATTCTACTTCCTGTGGGCTAGGCAGTGTGTGAAGCAGAAGGGAAGCAGCTGGTGGGTGCCTGGAGAGACTGAGTTGAGCAGTGGCCTGTCTCCCTCCCTGTTATGTCCCTTTCCTCGGGCCCTAGGCCCACTTCCCTATTTCTTTTCTTATTTTTTTTTTTTTTGGTACTGGAGATTGAACTCAGGGGCACTTGATCACTGAGCCACATCCCCAGCCCTATTTTGTGTTTTATGTAGAGACAGGGTCTCACTGAGTTGCTTAGCGCCTCGCCATTGCTGAGGCTGGTTTTGAACTCGCAATTCTCTTGTCTCAGCCTCCCTAAGTGCTGGGATTACAGGCTTGAGCCACCGCGCCCGGCTCCACCTCCCTATTTCTATTGCCTCTATTTTTTCTTTCTCTTTATTATTTTTGCTCATTGATTTTATCTTTACTTTTCTGATTATAAAAGTAAAATCTAATGTATAACAACATTAGATCAACACATTATGTACAGTATTGGCATGAAAGGCCTCTATCATCTCCCATCAAAATAATTATTGCCAGCTGGTCGTGGTGGTGCAAGCCTGTAATCCCAGCACTTAGGGAGGTTGAGACAGGAGAATCGCGAGTTCAAAGCCAGCCTCAGCATTGGCGAGGCGCTAAGCAACTCAGTGAGACCCTGTCTCTACATAAAACACAAAACAGGGCTGGGGATGTGGCCCAGTGGTCGAGTGCCCCTGAGTTCAATCTCCAGTACCAAAAAAAAACCCCCAAAAAACAATTATTACCAACAGTTTAGGATCTCTTTTACAAGTTGGGCGGGAGGCGCATACCTGTAATCCCAGCAACTTGGGAAGCTAAGGCAGGAGGATCCCAAGATTGAGGCCCATCTGGGCAACTCTGACCCTGTCTTAAAATAAAAAAGAAAGGCTGGAGTTGTAGCTCAGTGGTAGAGCTCTTGCCTAGCACATGCGAGATGCTGGGTTCGATCCTCAGCACCACAAAAACATAAATAAAATAAAGGTATTGTGTCCATGTACAACTAAAAATTAAAATAATTAAAAAAATGAAATAGAAAAGGGGCTAGGGATGTAGCTCCATGGTAGAGTGGCCCCTGGGTTTAATCCTCAGGACCATAGCAACAACAAAATTCTTTTTTTTAAGCCGGGCGCGGTGGCTCACGCTTGTAATCCCAGCACTTAGGGAGGCTGAGACAGGAGAATCGCGAGTTCAAAGCCAGCCTCAGCAAGGGCGAGGGGCTAAGCAACTCAGTGAGCAACTCAGTGAGACCCTGTCTCTACATAAAAACACAAAATAGGGCTGGGGATGTGGCTCAGTGGGCGAGTGCCCCTGAGTTCAATCCCTGGTACCAGAAAAAAAAAAAAAAGAAAAAAAAAAAAGAAAAAAAAAATTCTTTTTTTTTTTTTTTAAATATTTTCTTAGTTGTATATGGACACAATATCTTTATTTTTTATGTGGTGCTGAGGATCGAACCCAGTGACTCATGCATACGAGGCAAGCACTCTACCACTAAGCTACAATCCCAGCCCCAACAAAATTCTTCTAAAATGTTCCCCATGCATGTATCCACATATATTTCAGAATTATTTCAGTCTTTTTTCTTTTTAATTAAATCAAATCATATTCTAACTACTCCTGGCAAACTTTTTTTTTGGTACTGGGAATTGAACTCAGGGGTACTTGACCACTGAGCCACATCCCCAGCCCTATTTTGTGTTTTATGTAGAGACAGGGTCTCACTGAGTTGCTCAGCACCTCGCCCTTGCTGAGGCTGGCTTTGAACTCGCAATTCTCCTGTCTCAGCCTCCCTAAGTGCTGGGATTACAGGTTTGAACCACCGCGCCCGGCTCCTAGAAAACATTTTTACCCTTCGATGATATATGGCTTAAGACATTCCATCCCCCCATCCCTTATTTAGGTATGATTGACAAATAAGAGCTGTATATACTGGGCTAGGGTATGGCTCAGTGTGTGTGCCTAACATATGTAAGGCTCTGAGTTTATTCCCAGCACCAGAGGGGAAAAAGTTGTATATTACCTAAAGTGATGTTTTAAGATACATATCCATAGCTGGGCGAGGTGGTGCACACCTCAATCCCAGCAGCTTGGGAGGCTGAGGCAGGAGGATCGAGAGTTCAAAGCTAGCCTCAGCAACTCAGTGAGACCCTGACTCTAAAATATAAAAATGGGTTCAGGATGTGGCTCAGTGGTTAAGTGCCCCTGGTTTCAATCCCTAATACAAAAAAAAAAAAGATACCTATCCATTGTAAAAGGATGATTATATTATATATATTATTATATTATATATATTAATTAACATCCATCACCTCACCTCCTTATGTTTTAAAAACGGTGTCCTTTTTTTTCCCCCTGCCTCTATACCATAATCAACATAAACAACTTCTAAAGGTAGGGCTTTGTCCCTCTAGCAAGCTAGCCATTCTGCTGCGGCAGATACCAGCTGGGTGTCCTCTATTCCAGTTCATTTGTGTCACTCTTACCTGGAGATGGCTCTAGATCCCACAGGTTGAGGACTCAGTCCTTAGACCACCCCCAACCTCAACACACACTTAAAAGCCAGTTACCAGCCCATGGTGGATTTCCCCATGTTTGTAAGGGAGGCTCTAAATCAGGCTCCCACTCAGTGTTCAGTTAATCTTCTTGAGCGGATCACAGGCCTCAGGGAAACACATTTGTTGGTATGTTATAAAAGATTACAGAAGATACAGATGAAAAGCTGCATGGGGCAGGGTGTAGGAGGAGCTCCTGAGTTCCACTGTCTGGAAGCTTTCTAAACCCAGTCCTTCGGGGTGTTTGTGGAGACTTCACTGCATATTTAATGCTAAGAGACTGGCTGGGGAAATCCAACAAGGCCTGTCTGTTCAGATTCTTCTTGGCCTTTCTGTCACCATTCTTCCCCCAGGGTACAGGATACAGGGATGAGGAGGGTCTTGTGACCTTCATTGAACAAGGGTGGTTCAGAGTTTCCTTAGGGCTAGCTCCATGGCAGACAGACTGGGGGAGAGTAGCTGTTCTCTGACCCACCACAGGGAAGAGACATTCTCATTTCTATGGCCTGCCATGCTGGGGGAGTGGATTAGAACCCAGGAACTGCAGATGAAAACCAAGACATATATATCAAAATATCACAAGTGGGAGCCGGGCGCAGTGGTGCAAGCCTGTAATCCCAGTACTTAGGGAGGCTGAGACAGGAGAATCATGAGTTCAAAGCCAGCCTCAGCAATGAGGAGGTGCCAAGCAACTCAGTGAGACCCTGTCTCTACATAAAACACAAAATAGGGCTGGGGATGTGGCTCAGTGGTCGAGTGCCCCTGAGTTCAATCCCTGGTACCAAAAAAACAAAAACAAAAACAAAACCCCACAAGTGGGGCTGAAGTTATGGCTTAGTGTTAGAGCACTTGCCTGGCATGTGTGAGGCCTTGGGTTCGATCCTCAGCACTACATATAAATAAATAAATGAATGAATGAATAAAATAAAAGATCCACTGACCAAAAAAAAAAAAAAATCACAAGTGAAAACCTATACGATCTACTTTCTAGTTGCAAGTGTACAATTCAATCTATTAACTATGGTCACCATGCTGTTCTTCAGGTCCCCAGAACTCCTTGGGACATGCTCTTCAGGCACACAGATTTAACTGTACGTGATCTTGTCACTTTCCTAGCCGCCCCCCACCTTTTTTTCGCAGTGCTGGGATTGGACCAGAGCCTGTGCATGCTCTGGGGGTGATCTCCCACTGAGCTGCAGCCATTCTGCTTTTTTTTTTTTTGGTACAATATTCAATAAACTACATGAGATCATCATTGCTTTGTGTTAGATGGTTGTGCCCAGTTGTAGACTTAGAAGTATTCTGAGTATTTGAGGTCAGCTAGGCTAAGCTGCGGTATATGGTGGGACAGGTGTATTAAATGCATTTCCCACTTAAAGGGACATAACCCCTTTGTGAGTCAAAGAACATCTGCATATTTCACAGTGTAAACGTGCTTCCTTCTCATCCCATGCCCAGCATTTTTGTTCCCCTTTGAGCAAGATGGGAGCTTGAGTTTTTCCCTCAGCATGTCTTTTTTTTTGGTACCGAGGATTGAACTCAGGGGCACTCGACCACTGAGCCACATCCTCAGCCCTATTTGTGTTCTATGTAGAGACAGGGTCTCACTGAGTTGCTTAGCGCCTCGCCATTGCTGAGGCTGGCTTTGAACTTGCAATTCTCCTGCCTCAGCCTCCCAAAGTGCTGGGATTATAGGCGTGTGCCACCGCACCCTGCTCCCTCAGCATGTCTTGTGCTTTCCACATGAGTCTGTGTAGATCTATCTCATCTGGCATCTTTGTCATGCCCCCTGAAATTGCCAGCTATCCCCTAGGACACTGGGGAATTGTCCTGATGGAGCAGCCATCATAGAACTTGCTGGCTCCTCGATGAGCCATTCTGAGTGTTTTTCTAGTTGCTGGCCTGAGCTGTGCTAAAGCAGTGCCTGGGGCCTAGAAAGTCCGTGCTTTTTTGGTGATATCCCTTCCAACTCTCCCAGGACTAAGATCCATTTCCTGGTTCCTCCTGGGCTCCAGGAGGCACTGAGGCTCTCCCCTGGGCACTTCTCTGGGTCCATCACCATGCCAAATGCATTTCTCCCCAAGAAACTTCCACGTCACCCCAGAAACAGGTCCTCATTCTACTCAGACAGAAGCAGCCACAAGCCGGGCGCGGTGGCTCAAGCCTGTAATCCCAGCACTTAGGGAGGCTGAGACAGGAGAATCGTGAGTTCAAAACCAGCCTCAGCAACAGCGAGGTGCTAAGCAACTCAGTGAGACCCTGTCTCTACATAAAACACAAAATAGGGCTGGGGATGTGGCTCAGTGGTCGAGTGCCCCTGAGTTCAATCTTCAGTACCAATAAAAAAAAAAAAAAAAAGAAGCAGCCACAAAAGTCCAGAACATGGCGCATTCTTCCATACCCTGGCATGGACTCTACCAAGAGTCAGCGTTGTGGGGCCAGAAGACATTGGGAGAACCCATTGGGCTGTAAGGCTCGACTCTGATCTGCCCCCACCAAGAAACTGGCTGCTTCTTGGGGCAGGTGTCAGCATGTGGCCAGGAGATGCTACTACCTCCACTACTCCCAGATCCCTTCCCTCCCTGAAAGGTCTACAGAGGCCCCAGAGGTTACCTCTTACTGATGCCCAGGTTTCCAGGGAGGCCCACACCCGAGATGGTCCAGAGGCCTGCAGGCCTTGGGGCTGGTCCTGAATGGGAGCCTCTGGGATCTTCTCCCAGTGGCGTAAACCATGTCTCATTCATTCATCTTTAGCTCTAATTTCATTTGGACCCAGAGCTTGTGAAGGGCAGATCTGGTGTAACTTCTGGGGCCACCAATCACTATCTCTGTGTCTCTGAACAGGTGCTGTGCCTCTGTGAGCCCCATGACTAGACAAGGAATGAGTGCCTGGTGATGCACACCTTTCTTCTAGTAGCTAACCTCTGCTTCTGATCAGATTGTTCTTTATTCCTTTTTTTTTTTTTTTTTAAGACAAGGTCTTTCTCAGTTGCTCAGGCTGGCCTTAAACTTGTGATTGTCCTACCTCAGTCTCCTGGATAGTTGGGATTATAGGCCTGTGCCTACATATAAGAATATATTTATAATTTAAAATATATTTCAAGGCTGCAGATATAGCTCAGTTGGTAGAGTGCTTGGCTTGCATGCACACAGTCCTGGGTGCAGTCCCCAGTACCACCAAAACAACAACAACAACAACAAAAACACCTTTCAGGTGGGCTCAGTGGCACATGCCTGTAACCCTAGCAGCTCAGAAGGCTGAAGCAGGAGGATTGCAAGTTCAAAGCCAGCTTGAGCAATTTAGCAAGACCCTGTCTCAAAATAAAAAATAAAATAAGGGGAAATGGGAATACGAAAGACAGTAGAATGAAGTGGGCATACCTTTCCTATGTCATATATGAATGCATTCCCAGTGTAACTCCATGTCCTGTACAACCACAAGAATAGGAAGGTATACTCTGTGTATGTTTATTATGTCAAAATACATTCTACTGCCATGTATAACTAGCAAGAACAAGTAAAAAATAAAATAAAAAGGCTGGGATGTGGTGCAGTGGTTGAGTGCTCCTGGGGTTAATCCCTGGTACCCCCCCCAATTTTTTTTTAAATTGACACATAGTAATTGCATATTAGTGGGGGGTACAGTGTGGCATTTCAATACAAGCTATAATGTGTGATGATTAGATCCAGGTGACTGGCATGTCTACCACTTCAGACATGTGTCATTTCCTCAGATCGTTCTTGATGTGGGCTGTGGCTCTGGGATCCTGTCATTTTTCGCTGCCCAAGCTGGAGCCAGGAAAATCTATGCAGTGGAGGCGAGCACCATGGCCCAGCATGCTGAGGTCAGTGTCCTGCTGGTGCCCTGGCTACACCCGATGGTTATCCCTCATGTCCACCTGCTAGGAACTCCCAGGAGACCTGACCCCTCTGTGTAGAGGAGCCTGAGGATGTCCCTTGTATGCTCTGTCCCTAAGACCAGGTGGTTGTGGATAGGAGGGACCTGCTGGGCCTGAGGTAGTCTTTCCTCTATGACTAGTCATCCGTCCAAAGGCTGGTTTGGGGCCTGCAGAAGCTAGACGGCCTCATGCTTTCTGGGGCTGGGCCATGAAGTCACACAGACCCTGGTGGAACTTCTGAGACACATACCTGGGCCACTCTAGTTAAGCACCAACCTCTACCCATTGGAGAGAAAGATACCTCTAGATCCTGTAGAGCTGCTCTGTGGATATGCAAGCAAGCATGTATTTCTACTCCTGCTGCCCATCTCTTGTGCAAATGGAGGCGCACCATCGTCTTGGTCCTTGCTTTACCTTTTATAGTAGATCTGGATTGTCTTTGTCCTTATGGAAACACCTCCCTCACTCTTGCATAGCCACAGAGCATCACTGTGAGTGGGCTGACTGCTGTGCAGGAACCCACATTTGGTCTCTTGTGCTGTTTACTCTTCCCCATCTTTACATCATAAATGTGGTCACACTGAGCTCTTTTAAGCACACAATCACTTCTCCTGTGCATGATTGTATCCAGAGGACAAATTCCTGGTGTTGGAGTTGCTGGGTTGGGGGATGTCCAATTCCTGCTTTGGTGGCTGTTGCAAAGTTGACTCATCCACATCTCTACACCCACCAGCAGCTGTGCCTGCAGGGTGTGGGGGAGGATCAGGGATGCTCCAGCCCTGAGAGAGGTCTAGGCTGCAGTAAGCTCTTAAGGGATTATTGCTATGGTTAGGGTGACCAAGAGGCAGGTAGGTGCAAGGAAGCCTCTGTGATCCCTCCTGCCTGCCCGCCCACAGGTCTTGGTGAAGAGTAACAACCTGACCGACCGTATCATTGTCATACCTGGCAAGGTAGAAGAGGTCTCCCTCCCTGAACAGGTGGACATCATCATCTCGGAGCCCATGGGCTACATGCTCTTCAATGAGCGCATGCTCGAGAGCTACCTCCATGCCAAGAAGTACCTGAAGCCCAGCGGTGAGTGTCCCCTCCTACATGTAGGAAGAGCAGGGCTGGGCTCGGTGCCTGCAGCTGTGAACTGTACAGGTCAGCTGCCATGCAGGGGGTTTTCTGGCCCAGAGACCAAGGTAGTGTCCACCAGACCAGGTATTTTGCCCCCTTCCAGCTCCCTGGCTGCCGTACAGTTCACCTATAGATGGCTCAGCTCCCTGCTTGCCTGTGTCAGTGGCCTGGGTGCAAGGCATCTTGGTCTTTGCCCTGCTTCCTACCCCGATCTTGCCCCTGCTGACTGAGGCTTTGGGAGTCCTATGCCCCAAAGAAGGCCAGGCATCCATCTGCCTGCCAACTCAGCTGGGCTCAGAGCGACTCCCTCAGGCTCCCTGAGAGCCTCTGGCACCTCTACTTCCTGTGTCTTATACTACAGGACCACTTCTGTCTGGAACAGGGGTTGGGACAGGATCACAGACTGTAACTTGGTCCTGTGGTTGGTGGTTCTCTGAGGGGCTTCAGTCCTAGGCCTGGGAACTTCCTGGGCAGATGCTCTGTCAAGTCCTGCTCTTTTCAGAGCCTGGGAAACAAACATGTACAAGTGAGGATGAGTGGGTACACGTGTACATGCGTGAGGCCATGTGGGCAGCTGCCTGGCAGTGAGTGGAGGAGGCGGCTCTCTGGTGAGCCCATTGGTCACCACCTGTGTTCCTGGACTGGCCCATTCATGCCTCTGTGTACAAGCCTCTGGGTCATGAGGCAGCTCTTTGTATCTACCTGTTTGTATTGAGTTCTGTACACTGCCCTGAGCACCTGAAGCGTGTGTCCATTTCTATGCTGGGTTCTATGCTGGGTGTGTGTCCATGGCTACATATTTCTGTGCAGGCAGGGAGTTGTACATGGGTGTGTGGAACACAGGCAAGGGCCTCAGCCAGGGCAGCAGCCATGGGCAGAGCATGGGAAGCAGTCAGACTGCCCTGTGGGCAGGGCTTGGTGGGTTTGCAGTGCTAAGTTCCTACTTAGGTCCTCTTTCCTGGGGCCTGCCATGGGCTCCACTTCTAGAGGCAGCTAACATGCCCTACAGCTGTGTTCTCTGTCCCAGGTATGAATGTGGGACTTCAGGATACCCCACTGACTGTCCTGGTCCTACTTTCCTTCCCTTCTGCCCTGCTGGTGGCCAAGCTTACACTGGGGTGGGGGCAAGCCCCAGCAGAGGGGACTCCTCCTCTGCTCAGCATGAGGCTAGGGGCCAGCCTACAGAAATGGACTTTCCAAGTTGGGCTGTGGCACACACCTGTAATCCCAGTGGCTCAGGAGGCTGAGCAGGAGGATTGCGAGTTCAAAGCCAGCTTCAGCAGCACAAGGTGCTAAGCACCTCAGACCCTGTCTCTAAATAAAATATGAAATAGGGCTGGGGGTGTGGCTGAGTGGTTGAGTGCCCCTGAGTTCAGTCCCCGGTATCACCCGCCACCTGGAAAAAAAAGAAAGAAAAAGAAATAGTCCTTCTTTCCACATCAGAAGCTCCTTTGAAGCTGGGTGGGTGCTGTGAGCACACCTGTAATCCCAACTACTTAGGAGGATGACGCAGGACATACTAAAGTTCAAAGCTAGCCTTGGCAACTTAGGGAGACCCTGTCTGAATATAAAATAAAAAGGGCTGGGGACATAGCTTAGTGGTATAGTGCCTGGGCTCCAATCCCTAGTACCTGGGTGGTGGAAGGGGAGGGAAGCTCCTTTGAGCTATGGATGTAGCTCAGTGATAGCTTCCCTAGCATGGATTCCATCCCTTCCACTGCAACAATAACAACAAAACCTCTTTTGAGGATTACAGGCATCCCTCCCCCAGCCTTCCTGGCCTGCAGGAGCCAGAGGTGCCTTCTAGGCTAGGGCACCTTCCCATGATGCTTCACTCCTCCAGGGCAGGAGATCTAGTCTGTGACCCCTGAGCTAGAGCTGAGTGCCTGTGTCACCTGCTGAGCATTGCTAGCCTGCTGGAGGCTATGAGAATGCACCTCAGGGCCTCCCTACCTCACCCTGCATGGAAGGGTAAAGTGAAGCCCACATCTGGAGGCCAGGTGCTCTCCCACAGCAGGCATGGCCTCTGGAACCCTGGCTCTCCCTGCCATTGGCCTTGACTCAACTGTTGAGTCACAGATGAGGACCCTGCCCTCATGCAGGGATGCACCTGAACCCCCACCCAACCTATGGCCTCAACTAAAGCCTTTGGCAGCAGTGTGTAGCCTGGGCTACCCTCACTCTGGCCAGAGTGACCCTGCTTGGCTTTTCCCTGCCAGCTGTGCACACTTGACGTGTGCATGTGATTGCCTGAGAGGCACTGCTGCCTGTGTCCTAGCCACTCCTGCTCATTGTGAGGCTCTGGCTGGTCCTTTCCTGTCCCCCAGCCCAAGTAATGGGACATAAGAACAGGCCCACCTGCCTCCAGGGGTTGTGAGGGCCAGTGGCTTCCCCAGCACTCAACACACAGCAAGCATTTGGGACAGGTGAACTGGGATTGATTGATCCTTGGTGAGCTGATTTATTGATTTTACTTATTGTGATTTTTGAATTGATACATAGATCCATGGTTCAAAAATCAAGAGTATAAGAGAAAATAACCTCCCACCCCCTCAGTCTGGATGCAGTGAGATGGTACAGGTCGAGCACTCCTCCGTGGCCACTGACAGAGTGGGCACTCCACACTGTGTGTCACATGAATGCATGAATGAATGAACAAGAAGCTGGAAAGCCCAGGGTTGGGGTTCTTGGGGCCCTTTGGAAGCTCTGCCTGGCCCTGTGGGATGTGCCACCCTGACACCAGCACCCCTCCCTGCCCCCCACTCCCAGGAAACATGTTCCCCACCATTGGTGACGTCCACCTCGCACCCTTCACGGATGAACAGCTCTACATGGAGCAGTTCACCAAGGCCAACTTCTGGTGAGTGCGCCCTGGGTGTCCCGCCCGGGCCCCACGGCCTGCCTGCTTGGGGATAGCCCCCAGCCCCCAGGTGGCCCCACCTCTCCTCTTTTTCTCCTTAACCTCAGTAGGACCTGAAGAGCTTGGGCTGGACAAGGGCCAGCTGGGAGAGAAGGCAGTGCTGTCCCACCTGCCTCTCCTGCTGCTGATGACCTTGCCGGTGGGGCTGGGGGCTTTCCGCAGGTACCAGCCGTCGTTCCATGGAGTAGACCTGTCGGCCCTCCGCGGCGCTGCTGTGGATGAGTATTTCCGCCAGCCTGTGGTGGTGAGTAGGGGATGTGGGATGCTATGGCATCACTACTGGGCCGGTTCTCGCTCTGGAGCGCCAGGAGTGGGGCATGGCTTTGTCATCAGGCCTTGCCCAGGCTGTGCATCACTGCTGCCCCTCTTAGGCTTGCTTCCGCCCAGCACGGAACTCTCAGGGATGTTGAGGCTACAGAGACACACTCAGCACATAGCTTGCAGGGGACATGGGGACTGGCAAATTGATCCTTGGTGAGCTGATTTGTACTAATGGATTTTACTTGCTGAGATTTTTAAATTGATACATAGATCCATGGTTCAGAAATCAAGAGTAAACAGAAAAAAGCCTCCCGACCTCTGTTCCCAGCTGCACAGTTCCCCTTCCTGTAGGCAGACTATTTCTTTTTTTTTTTTTGGTACTGGGGATTGAACTCAGGGGTACTCGACCACTGAGCCACATCCCCAGCCCTATTTTGTGTTTTATGTAGAGACAGGGTCTCACCGAGTTGCTTAGCGCCTCGCCATTGCTGAGGCTGGCTTTGAACTTGCGATTCTCCTGTCTCAGCCTCCCAAAGTGCAGGGATTACAGGTGTGCGCCACCGCGCCTGGCCAGACTATTTCTTATTGTCCTTCCAAAGGCTTAACACCTAGATGTGCATATGCAAACACATTTACAATTTTTTTTACTCATAAAATAAAGCATAATCAACAATACTATTCTGTCTTAATTTCTTTGTGGTTAGAGAACATACACTATATGATTTCAGTCTTTAGAAATTTGTTGAGAGTTGCTCTAAGTCTAGTATATGATCTCTTTTGGTTAATGCTCTGTGCGCACTTAAAAAAAATGTATGCTGATCACTTGCTGAGTAGTGTTATTCTTTCTTTTTTTTTTAGTTGCAGATGGACACAATACCTTTATTTTTTTTATTTATATGTGGTGCTGAGGATTGAACCCAGGGCCTCACACATGCTGGGCAAGTGCTCTACCACTGAGCACCACCTGTGCCCTGAGTAGTGTTATTCTTATGCCAGTTAGGTCACATTTGTCTTCATGTTGGTCAAATCTCTACTGTTACTTTTGTTACTTCTTTTCACTAGTCTTGAACTTGTGAACCTCCTGCCTCAGCCTCTCCAGTAGATGGGATTACAGGTGTGCACCACCACACCCAGCTTGATACTGATTTTTTTAAATCTGCTTTTCCAATCTATAACTGATTGTGGACTTGTTTATTTTCCCATTTCATTATATTAGTTTTTGCTTTATGTATTTTGACATTGTGTTATTAAGTTCATACCTAATAGTATGAATTAGTGTGAATCCTAGTTTAGGATTATTATCTGTTGGATCATAATGAAATGTCTTTTTTTTTTTTTGTGGTACTGGAGATTGAACTCAGGGGTTCTACACCACTGAGCCACATCCCTAGCCCTTTTTTTTTTTGTTTTTTTTGGTACTGGGGATTGAACTCAGGAGCACTCGACCCCTGAGCCACATCCCCAGCCCTATTTTGTGTTTTATGTAGAGACAGGGTCTCACTGAGTTGCTTAGCGCCTTGCCATTGCTGAGGCTGGCTTTGAACTCGCGATCCTCCTGTCTCAGCCTCCCTAAGTGCTGGGATTACAGGCTTGAGCCACCGCGCCCG
The DNA here is from genome assembly GCA_028644305.1 of Xerus rutilus. Lineage (NCBI taxonomy): Eukaryota > Metazoa > Chordata > Mammalia > Rodentia > Sciuridae > Xerus > Xerus rutilus. Next base: position 7,133,007 of record CM053413.1, read on the forward strand.
GCTTCTTTTTTTTTTTTCTGATAGTACTACTATGATAGTACAAGTTCAGATAAACTTGATTTCTTTTGGTTAATCTTTATACAATGTATCTTTTTCTGTTCTACTTTAAACCTGTTGATATCCTTATTATTTAACCTTTGCTTCTAGGAAGCGGCATATAGTTGAATTTTTTTAAAACTTAGAATGTGTAGACCATTACATTTAATTTAATGCAGATCTGTGTAAGGTTTATTTTACTGTTCTCTCCTCTCCCTTAATGTCTTTTCACTTGTTTGGGGGATGTTCTTGGATAGCATCTTTTTGACAGTCTTTGCCCAATTCTGTCTGTCTTTGGGACTCTGATCATGTGTACAATGTCTCAGATGATTCTCTTACAATACTTTACACACAAACAGTGTGCACTATAGATTGAACGTAGGGGTGCCCTGCTACTGAACCACATCCCCAGCCCCCCTTCTTTTGTAGTTGTAGATGGACACAGCACCTTTATTTTATTTATTTTTATGTGGTGCCAAGGATCAAACCTATTGCCTTACATGTGCTAGGCAAGTGCTCTACCCCTGAGCCACAACCCCAGCACCCCTAGCCCTTTCTACTTTTTGAGACAGGGTCTTCCTAAGTTGCCCATGCTGGCCTCAAATCTGCAATCCTCCCGACTCAGCTCCTGAGTCTCTGGGATTACAGAAGTACCCCACCACACCCTGCTCATTTTTACATATTTGACTGACTTATCTTCTAGCTGCAATCTTTTCTTCACTGTGTCTAATCTGCTTTTCTAATTCTTTTTGTGTGTGTGTGTGTGGTACTGGGAATTGAACTCAGGGGCACTCGACCACTGAGCCACATCCCCAGCCCTATTTTGTGTTTTATGTAGAGACAGGGTCTGAGTTGTTTGGCGCCTCGCCGTTGCTGAGGCTGGCTTTGAACTCGCGATCCTCCTGTCTCAGCCTCCCTAAGTGCTGGGATTACAGGCTTGAGCCACCGCGCCCGGCTGCTTTTCTAATTCTTAATTGCAGTTACTATAATTTTTTAGGTCAAAAGTGTGCTTTGTATTTGTGTGTGTGTGTTTTCTTTAGATGGGGGTGTGGCTGTGTTGCCCAGGTGGGGCTAAAGTGGTCCTCCTGCCTCATTCTTTCATGTAGCTGGGACTATAGGTGTGCACCGCTGCAACCAGTTTGGTGTTATTTTTTTTTGGCACCAGGGACTGAACTCAGGGGCACTCGACCACTGAGCCACATCCCCAGCCCTATTTTTGTTTTATGTAGAGACAGGGTCTCACTGAGTCACTTAGCACCTCGCTGTTGCTGAGGCTGGCTTTGAACTCGCGATCCTCCTGTCTCAGCCTCCCTAAGTGCTGGGATTACATGCGTGAGCCACCGCGCCCTGGTGTTATTTTTTATCGTCATCTTAGTTCTCTTAGAAAAGAAATGTTTTTCTACAGTGCTGGGATTAAATCCAGAGCCTTGTGCATACTAGACAAATGCTCTACCAGAGCTGCTGTTACACCCCAGCCCTTTTCAGTTTTTTAAAATGTTAGTGGTGAGTCTGTGATCACGTTCAGTATGTGGAAAGAGGTATGTTTCTGTGTGTTTTTCCCCTTATTTCTGGGTTCTTTTTCTTTGGTCCAGGCTCTTTGTATGTCTGAGTGTTGAATGCCGGAAAGACATAGGCAGCTTTGGATAATGTTTCTCCTTTCTAGTTTTTGTTTTTCTCTGGACAGCTAGCTGTGTGGACAGATCACACTCCTATCATGAATCTGAGATGTTTGGAAACTGCTTGGTAGACTATTTTATTTGGCTGGCCTCTTCTCTTGGCTTCCCTATCTCAGAACCCCTTAAAGCCATAAAAATCGAAGATCCTCAAGAGCTTCTGTTTATGTGTATTCTGCCTCGATATAGTGGATCAATATCTATTAGTATTAAAAAGTAAACCCCAGAAATTTTAAAATGTGTTAACCAGTTGATTTAATAATAAACCTATTACATGTTAAAATAAATAGTATTTTTATGAAAAAGAAACTTTCCAAAAAATTTTCGGTGAAAACAATGGCATCTTAGTTTGCAGATCTAATATCTGACTTAATAGAAGACAGCTGGACTTTGCTTCTGCCTTCAGCCTGTTGTCATACAGACAAGCAAATACTGAGAAAGACATAAAACATCTTAGCATGATTAGAAAATAGTCTTGACCCAAAGCTAAAGGGTGCTCTGGATGGGACCATACTTTGAGAACCATTGCTTTAGGACTAGCCTCCAGTAACCATTTTTGGTTTGGGGGTTTTTTATTTTTGTGGTGCCAGGGATGGAACCCAGGGCTTCACATGCTAGGCTAGTGCTGTACTACTGAGCCACCGCAATCCAACCCTCCTCCAGCAGTCTTTTTTTTTTTTTTTTACTGTACTGGGGATGAACCCAATGCCTCACGTGTGCTAGGCAAGCGCTCTACTGCTGAGCCACAACCCCAGCCCCCTCCAGCAGTCTTGATGCAAGTGCAGATTCACAAGGCGCCTCCTCCTAGCCTCCCCCAGGATTCTCCAGTGGACCTGTTTAGTATCTTAGGAGTGGTTTTCTTGTTGAATTCTTGGCCTCTAAGCTCTTCTCCACACATAGCTTAGGAATGGACCAGTGACACAAAGTGAAATTGCAAGCACAACATGCACTCCTTACCTGCATTTCCCTTTTTAAAAAAATATTTTTTAGGAGCTGGGATTGTAGCTCAGCGGTAGAGCGCTTGCCTTGCATGCGTGAGGCCCCGGGTTCGATCCTCAGCACCACGTACAAAGCAATAAAATTAAAAAAAACATTGTGTCCATCTACAACTAAAAAAATATTTAAAAAAAAAAATATTTTTTAGTTGTAGATGTACACAATATCTTTATGTATTTTTATGCGGTGCTGAGAATTGAACCTAGTGCTTCACATGTGTGAGGTGAGTGTTCTACCACTGAGCTACAACCCCAGCCCCTCTGTATTTCCCTTTGGTACCAGGGATTAAACTCAGGGGCACTCAACCACTGAGCCACATCCTCAACCCTATTCTGTGTTTTATGTAGAAACAGGGTCTCACTGAGTTGCTTAGCACCTCCCTGTTGCTGAGGCTGGCTTTGAACTCAAAATCCTCCTGCCTCAGCCTCCCAAAGTGCTGGGATTACAGGTGTGAGCCACCACGCCCAGTGCTTTATGCCCTCGAGTCCTTGCCTTCTTGGTTACTCTGAGCTCCCATTTTGCTTTCTCCATGCAGGGAGGTAGCTGAAAGACCTAGGTGGTTTTTGCCCTCCTCAAGGGGAAAAAGCATGGTCCAAAATGAGCTCCCCTCAGCACATTTCCTTCCTAAGATCTTGGCCCCAAATATCTGCCTGTTGGGTTTACCCCTTGAAGCTTTAAACAACTGATTTTTTTAAAATATTTTTTTTAGTTGTAGATGGATGCAATATCTTTATTTATTTTTATGTGGTGCTGAGGATCAAACCCAGTGACTCAACGCATGCCCAGCCCCAACAACTGATTTTTTTCTTTGATTTGCTTCAGCTCTTATGATTCTTGGTAGAGTGGCAGTTTGATCTACATCAGAACTAGGAGTGGATGTCAGCACTCAGTTCTCTAATTTACGTTTTTTTGTTAACTGCTTAATGGTTCTTTCCCCATCCAGTCACAAAGAACCTCTTTGTTCTTTCTTGTCAGTCATTTATGGATGATCTGTTGTTGGTTTAGATGGTTTCCAGTGTCACTACTACAAATAGTTATGTATGTAACTTGTACATGTGCATGTATGCCTGTAGGCTAAATTCCCGGAAATGCAACTACCAAGTCTTTAATGAGTATGGACACTTGTCATTTTGAGAGCTGTCACCTAGTTGCCCTTCATGGTATTGTGCCAGTACATCTTCCCCTAGCATCTCTAAGAATGGCAAGCATTTTAGCCAAATGGCTTACAAGCTGTGTCTAGACTGGGAGAAGCATCGGGGCTCTCCTTCCTCCCTGGTCCATGCAATAGAAACCAGGTCATGCCTGTGGTCTCTCCCAGGACACATTTGACATCCGGATCCTGATGGCCAAGTCTGTGAAGTACACAGTGAACTTCTTAGAAGCCAAAGAAGGAGATTTGCACAGGTACCAGAAGCCACACCCCATCCCCTGAGCCTGGCTCATGCTGAAGGTCAGGGCCACTACTGGCTCTTGCTTATTTTCTGCTGTCCTGGGATAGGTGGGCAGGGGATCCCAGCCTCTGTACCTGGCCACCCTTCTTCCCAGCAGCTCGTTTTGGCTTCCCCAGCAAATCACTGCCCTTTGCCTTCCAGGATAGAAATCCCATTCAAATTCCACATGCTGCATTCAGGGCTGGTCCACGGCCTGGCTTTCTGGTTTGACGTTGCTTTCATCGGCTCTATGTGAGTGCAGCAGGGCAGAACATGCTATCCCCACCCCCTCCCCCGGGCTCCCTGCAGCTGTGGCCACCCCAGGCCTGGCTGTGCAGTCACTGCATCGGGGGCTGGGAGGGTAAGACACAAACTCCCCAGGTTCCTCTGTCCCATCCAAAAGGCAGTGAGAACATGTCTTTGAGTAAAAGACCACTGTGGGAGAGGAGTATCGACTGTGTACGGAGTACCTGTCCCTCAGGGGCTCTTGTCTGTCTCACTGCATGTAGATGTCACAGTGAGAAGGCACCCCTTGGCTGTGGATCCCTTGTGCACTTGTTTAAGCTCACATGGGTTTGCCTAGGCTACTGGGGTTCCAGCCTGTCTTGGTTCTGGGGCCCAGGGACCAATCAAAGGGGCAGGCACTTTTGGAGAGCCCAAGGTATACAGAGCAATGACTCAAGTGGTGCCACTGGTCCAGTCAAGTGAATGCCTGTCCCTGCTTGACAGAATGACTGTGTGGCTATCCACTGCCCCAACGGAACCCCTGACCCACTGGTACCAGGTCCGGTGCCTATTCCAGTCACCACTGTTTGCCAAGGCTGGGGACACGCTATCAGGGACATGTCTGCTTATTGCCAACAAAAGGTATGACTGCTACCCAGGGCTGGGAGTGCAGGGGTCTGTCAGCTTGGCCACCTCACAACTGCCCTCCTCTACCTCTCTACAGACAGAGCTATGACATCAGTATTGTGGCCCAGGTGGACCAAACAGGCTCCAAATCCAGTAATCTCCTGGATCTAAAGAACCCCTTCTTCAGGTAAGAGGGCCTCTTGCCCATGTGGGGGGTACCCTGGGCCACTCAGCCCTGCCCACCAGTGCATCTCTGCCACAGATACACAGGAACAACTCCCTCGCCTCCACCCGGCTCGCACTATACTTCTCCCTCTGAGAACATGTGGAACACGGGCAGCACCTACAACCTCAGCAGCGGGATGGCTGTGGCAGGTAAGTCCCCCACACCCTTGACATAGGTGCTGACCTCTGGTGGCCTGCCTGGACTCCTTCTGCCCCCTTAGCCTGCCTCTGGCACTGGCATCTGGGACACTGCCCTCTACCCCTGACATCTCCCTCTTTGGGCACAGGGATGCCAACTGCCTACGACCTGAGCAGTGTTATTGCCGGTGGCTCCAGCGTGGGCCACAACAACTTGATTCCTTTAGGTGAGTGTCCCCTGTGGTCCAGGGAGTGCCTGGGGGAGGGGGCCAACAGGACCACCCTGCAGCAGGGAAGGGCTGGTGGCTTCTGTTGATCAGTGCTTAGTCTTTTGGCACCACTGTCTCCATCCTCGCCTGTCTCCTCCTGGGGGCTCTCCGCTGAAGCCCTGCGTTCGTTCCTCTCTGCCTGGCTCTGTCACTGCTGCATCTGCCCTTCCCACGCCCGCTGTGAAAGCGTGAGTGGGCTGGGCAGGCTGGGGGTGGTGACGCTGTCTCCCTTCCTTCCTTCCTTCCTCCCTGTCGCTGCGCAGCCAATACAGGGATTGTCAATCACACCCACTCCCGGATGGGCTCCATAATGAGCACAGGGATTGTCCAAGGTAATGGCGGGTGGAGGGGTCTGGGGTCCTGTGGGCAGGGCCGTGTTAGCAGGGGAGTGTGGCCTACCTGCTACCTCACCTGCGCGCGTGCTCTCAGTTCTGGGGGAGTTGGGCAGGTACAGGGGTTGCACTGACCCCTCAGTGCCTACTGCCTGCCCCACAGGCTCCTCGGGTGCCCAGGGCGGCGGCGGCGGCGGTTCCAGTGCCCACTATGCAGTCAACAGCCAGTTCACCATGGGTGGTCCTGCCATCTCCATGGCCTCGCCCATGTCCATCCCGACCAACACCATGCACTACGGGAGCTAGGCACCTCTGCCCCGACGGACTGACAGCACCAGGAAACCAAATGAAGCCCCCGCCCAGCACCTTTGCCCGGGCGGCTGTCCCCCTTGTACTGGAGAAGCCCAAACACCCAGTCACAGCCCTCTTTGCTATGGGAACTTGGACACTTTTTTTACACGATGTTGCCGCTGACCCTACCTGACCCCTGCCCACACCCTGGCCCTGAGCGAGTGTCGCTGCCATGTTTTACACAAGATCATGTCAGGGGAGCCTTTGTCCCCTCCAGCCCTCTCCACTCTGACCTGGCTTGGACATCTGCTATAACAGGCGTGTTGGGGCCAACAGCTGCACCCTGGTTGGGCAGGAGGAGGGAAGCAGCTGCCACAGTGGTCCAGGCTGCCCTGCCTCACCAGGCCCCCAGCCCCTGCCCCCATCACCTGTCTCCAGTGGGAAGGCAGCCCAGCTGGGCAGGACCTCTCCTTCAACTACCAGGCCACCATGGTCACCATGGGCGTGACATGCTGCTTTTTTTAATTTTATTTTTTTACGAAAAGAACCAGTGTCAATCCACAGACCCTCTGAGAAACCCGGCCGGCCGGGCCCAGCCAGCAGCCCCTCTCCCCAGGCTCAGAGGCTCAGTGGGGGGGGCGACTCTGGGCCAGGCCTCAGGCCCCTCCCCACCAAAGGGTTCACCTCACACTTGAATGTACAACCAACCCCAGCTGTCTGAAGGCCCTCCGTCCTCAACCCTGCCTCTTGCTGCTGTTCTGTCCCTGAGCCCCTGCAGGTCCCCCCTCCCCCTCCACCAAAAGCTGGAATAGGCAGCCTGGAGGGAAGGTCACTGTGGGTGGCTTTGGACAGACAGAAACCTCAAGGATCTGTCAGAAGGCATCCTTTTCCCTTGTAGCTAACATTAGGCCTGTGTATTTCCCCTCCAGACTCATAGATACTCTAGTCCCTATCACCATGATGGCATTTTGATCACTCTCCATCCTGGGAAAGGACTTTAAAGGGACTTCTCCCTCCAAAAAAGAAAGAAAACAAAATAAACAAGAAGATGTATGTTTCAGCACAGGCAGTTTTCTTCTACTTCTGCTCCCCTTTGTTCCTAGCACCCTCAACCTCAGAAGCTGGAGCTCAGGCTAGGCCTCACGCCCACTCTGTGTCCCCAGGGAAGGGCTGGGGCTCCCCACCAGCCAGCCTGCCCTCCTTCCTCCTGTCCTTGGCAGAGCTCTGTCAGGGAAAGCATAAGGCCCATGGGCAGGCTGGAGAACTTGGGCGTCCCGTCCTGTCCTGCAGCTGTGTTGCCTGAGCCACCCTGGAAGCTCCCTGCTCAACAGCCCCTCCCCCGCCTTTATATAAATTCTCTGGATCACCTTTGCATAGAAAATAAAAGTGTTTGCTTTGTAAGAAAAGTCTGGAAAGTAGCAGAGTGGTCTCAAGTGGTCGAGGGAGACTTCAGTCATCATCAGGAACAGGACAGGCATGTCCCCTTAGGTTTTGCCTGAAAGAGAGAGACTTCTAGAAACAGCCCTGGGGGGAGGGAACGTGCTCCTTCAGCCAAAGCAGACATGTTCCTTACCTATAGGATGGTCCTCCCTAGGAGGCTGCCACGGGCCGGGACAAGGTGGGTGTCAGCAGTATGTTTGAGGGCAAAGGTGTGGCTTGGGATGGAGGTGCAATATGTTCCGGAGGCAGCGGCTGGAAGAAGTACAGCTGAACAGAGATCCCTAGGGTGAGTGGCAAAGGCAGGCAGGCAGCCCACCCCTGCCCCACAACCCAGCTTGGGGCTGTCTGAACCCATACCTTACAGCCCATGGCCAGGAGGGCATGGAGCACCACCACAGTGGATAGTAGCGCTGCAGCTACCAGTTTGGTGTCCTCACGGACGACGGGCCAGAGGGTGAACACCAGCCCAGCAGCTGACGAAGCCAAGGCCAGTGCCCCAAAGAGCCACTGCAGCCATGGCACAGGGATGAGCCACAGGACCTAGGGTGACAGGGGCAGCTAGTGACTGTGCCAGATGTTCCTCATGGCTTCTACCACCCACCCATCACCAGGCCAAACTCACCACAGTGGGGATAAAGATGAAGAGGGAGTAGCCATAGATGCACACGGTCTCCAGGAAAGTGTAAGGTCCCATGCGCTCCCGGATGCCCTTGCGCCACCGCAGGAAACCCCATAGCGCCAGCGGCACCAGCCATGCATAGCAGTAGATGGTGATGCCTGCCACAGTTACTGGGGGGCAAGGCAGCAGTTACCTCTCATGTCCTGGGGCCCTATGGCTGCCAGGAGCTGAACCCACCCATTCTACTTACCCTTGTGAAATTGGGGGCTATAGTGAACAGAGGGGTCTCTCCTCTGGGCCAGCACCAGGGTCAGGTTGCCAGTGACCGCCAGGACGAAGGCCAGGGTGGCACAGATCCAGAAGGGGCCTGTGAGGAGGTCATAGTATGAATCCCGGGCCCAGTGCTCCCAGGGCAGGTAGATGCGTCTGGTCTCTTGCTGGGGAAGTGGGGACTCCAGCTACTCATCTGACTCTCACTGGTGACCTCCCGGTGGCTGGATTCAATGCTGCCTCTCAGCTCATCACTCTACCTGGGGAGGCTCCATGTGGCTTCCAGAACGCCACACTCTAGCTCTTGTCTCATGTCACTGGCAGCAATTCCTCATCCTTTTCAACTCTGATAAAGCCCTCCATCAGTGGAGAGCAGGTGGGGCCCAGTCCTTGGCCCTGTTTCATGTCCCTGTTCACCCCTCACATAGTCTTGTTCAGCCTCAGGGTTCCCTGCCATCTCTACAATGATGATTCCCAAATGGCGGAGTGTCCTGAACTGTACACACATGCATGTTCATATTTCAAGATGGACGTCTTGAGTATCTCCATCTCCACTCCACACTTGCTCCTTCCCCTCAAACCTGCCCAGCTTTCCCATCCATCCACAGCTCCATCCTGGTGGTAAAGGCCAAAAGCCTTGGGGCTGTGTTTGGCTCCTCTCACCACCCTGACTAGTCCTTCAGCAATTCCTGTTGGTTCTGCCTCAATAACACATCCCAGAACCAAGCTCTCTCTACCCACAGCCTTCATGAGTTGTCTCCTGCCTGGTGGTCTGGTCTCACCACAGTATGGGTGCCATTTGTCCCATCATCTCAGTGACCTAACAGCTCACTCCTTCCCAGTAACAGTACAACCCTCCAGTTCAGGGATGTCTCCACCATAGGGCTTAGGCCCTTTCTGGAACCCACCTCCCTTGGATCTGTCTGCCCCGACCAATGCCAATAAGGCTCATTCTCTGTCCTCAGAGGCCTTCTCTGACCCACACAAGACAAAACAGCATCACCGTTCACTCTAAACCCCCTCACTTCTCTTCCCAGCCTCATCACCCACTACAGTCTGTTATGTCTCTGCTCCCTGAATAGAGCACAAGTTTCACTTTTGGTGACTACTTTGTTTTTAGCTGGACAGCAACACCTGCCACTCAGTCCACATGTGCTGAAAACTGAACGAACCAATGTATAGCCTTACTTACCATACAGATCTGGACGGTTTCTCAGATGATGCCGTACAAAGTTGTGGCCAGGCCGAGGTAGGAGTGAGCCTTTGATCCGGTCCAGGACCTGGAGGACAAGGCCACAGTCCAGGATGGAAGCCCACAAGGTTCCTCCTGTACTCTGGGAGGTTCTTTCCTCACTGACCTCTCCTTTCTCCATGCTCTACCTGAAAGAGCTAAGCTCTCCCCTCTAAGCCTTTTCTTAATTTTTTTTTAATTGAACACTGGAGCATTTTCCATTGAGCTACATTTCTTTTTTTCTGTTTCTTTTAATTTGAAACAGGATCTCACTAAGTTGCCAAGGCTAACCTCAAACTTTTTTTTCCCCCCCAGGGATTGAACTCAGGGGTACTTGACCACTGAGCCACATCCCCAGCCCTATTTCGTGTTTTATGTAGAGACAGGGTCTCACTGAGTTGCTTAGTGCCTTGCCGTTGCTGAGGCTGGCTTTGAACTCGTGATCCTCCTGTCTCAGCCTCCCTAAGTGCTGGTATTACAAGCTTGAGCCACCACGCTCGGCTTCCCTCTCGGCTTTTGACAAGATGGTGCCATGGCCTACAGCCCCTTCCCCTGGCCAGCTCTCATTCAACTTCCCAACACTGAAGGCCGTCTTCCAGGCCTGCCACCTTCCTGTGCTTCCCCTTGGGCAGCTTGGCTGTCTAAACTACCCTTGTGGCTTCCTAGCCCCAAATAAGGACAGCCAATAAGTGCTGGGCAATCTCGCCACTACATCTCTGTCTAGTATGTCCCATACTCTGTGGCCCTGGTTTATTCTCATTAAGTCTGGCTTAGAGCTGGGCATGGTGGCACATGTCTGCAAGCCCAGTGACTCAGGAGGCTGAGACAGGAGGATCATAAGTTTGAGGCCACCTTGGGCAACTCAACAAGGGCCTCAGAAAATAAAAAGGAGCTGGGCGCACTGGCACATTCCTGTAATCCCAGCACTTTGGGAGGCTGAGACAGGAGAATCGCGAGTTCAAAGCCAGCCTCAGCAATGGCAAGGCGCTAAGCAACTCAGTGAGACCCTGTCTCTACATAAAACACAAAATAGGGCTGGGGATGTGGCTCAGTGGTCAAGTACCCCTGAGTTCAATCCCTGGTACCAAAAAAAAAAGAGCCTCAAAAAATAAAAAGGAGCTGGGCGCGGTGGCACACACCTATAATCCCAGCTCTTTGGGAGGCTGAGATAGGAGAATCGCGAGTTCAAAGCCAGCCTTCAATGCCAGCCTCAGCAACTGGTGAGGGGCTAAGCAACTCAGTGAGACCCTTTCTCTACATAGAACACAAAATAGGGCTGGGGATGTGGCTTGGTGGTCAAGTACTCATGAGTTCACTACCCGGTAACAAAAAATAAATAAATAAATAAAAATAAAAAGGGCTGGGATGGGATTGTAGCTCAGTGGTAGAGCGCTTGCCTAGCATGCGTGAGGCACTGAGTTCGATCCTCAGCATCATATAAAAATAAATAAAGATATTGTGTCCAACTTCAACTAAAAAAAAAAATTTAAAAAAATAAAAAGGGCTGGGGATACAGCTCAGTGGCAGAGTACTCTTGGGTTCAATCTCCAGTACCCAAAAAAAGAAAGGCCTGGCCTAGAGCTTTGATCCATGTGCACATCTGCTCATCTCTCTCATTCCTGCCCATTCCTCCCCTGCTCTGACCCTTGTATGACTCCTCAACACCCTCAGAATGAAACCCAAATTCTGACCCCTTAACACGGCTCATGGCGGGGCAAGGTAGCACACGTGTAGTCCCAGCTACTCAGGAGGCTGAGCTAAGAGATTTGCTTGAGCCCATAAGTTTGGGGACAACCTGGGCAACAAGGCCAGACCCTATCTCAAAAAACAAAAGAGTAAACACAAAAAACTAAAAACATAGTTTATGAGATCCTCTGTGACCTGCCTTCTGCCTGTCCCTCACCTCATACTCTCCTACCAGATTTAGTGACAGGCAGCTTCTGCTACTGTCTGTGCCTCCTCTCATCTTTAGTCTTCTGCATACACTGTTTCCTGTGTCTGGAACATACTTGGACTCCTGTACTCCCTGCCTGGGTAACTGTCCTTTCTCCCTCAGGTCTTAGCAAATTTCTCACTTCCTCCTGGAGGGAGGCCTTTCCCTGTTCACCAGATCATGTGCATCCCCCGTGTTCCCATAGCCCATCACCAAAATCCTTAGAAAACACCACCATTCCTTTTATCAGCCTGGGTAGGAGCTCTTGTTCTCCCATGTAGCTGTTACCAGCACTCTGTCTCAGCCTGGTGCTCGGTGGATACTGGCTGAACTCCAAGCATGACTCTGAGCCTCTCCCATAAGCTTCTCAGACCTCACCTGTGAGGTGTCCACGTCAAAAAAGCTCTGATAGTAGCTGAATGTCCAGAATCCTGGCTGTGGCTTCTCCTCCTGTAAAAGCTGCAGAGAGTGGGATTTCAGTGCTTGCTCTTACAGCCTACCTCAGCCAGGGGGTGGTCAGAGGCAGGGATTGGGGACTTAGGTGACTCACTGCTGTCTTGTCACCCTCTTCTTCCACCTCCTCTTCTACTCCATAGCTGCCACGAGAGTCTACAGCCACAACTATGTGCCCCTGTGGGGTCCGCTGATCACTTCTGCTGGTGGTGGCTGCATCTGGGGTCTCAGCCAAAAGATTAGTAGCTTCCTCAAATTCTGTGGAGAAGGGAAAATGGGATACAAACGTGTTTTGAGGGTTGAGACAACTCTGCATGGCCTTCTGCTCATGGCAGGGGCGCTGAGGTTATAAGAGCGGCAACCTCAACACTCTCCCGAGACAGGACACAACTTCCTCAGTTCCGGGGCATGGGAAGTAAGGATGTTCCCTTACTCCTAACATGGGAATGCAGCTTAGGGTTGGTCCTAGGATAGGCTCAGGGCCTTGGGATATTAAGTCCAAGTTCGAATGCAGATGGGGCTCATTCCCGAGTCAGGTTTCCGGTCTGGGGTCAGTGTTTACTGAAGCTTGGGATTCGGGTTAAATAATAGATGGAAGCTGCACGGGAGGTTCTGGCCAGGGGCGGGAGCAAAGTTCCCGCCACGTAGGGGCCGCACTCACCGTGGAAGGCCAACCCGTCAGCCGCTGCCATGGTGGTTCAGGGGCGTCACCGCATCCCGCTCTGAAGATAGAGGCCGATCAGGCTCGCGCCCCTCTCGGACCCTATCCCCCAGCCCCGAGCCCTGCCTGGTGGCTAACAACACCCACCCGGGCTTAAGCTCGCCGCCAGAGTCCCCAAGGGGTACCCCGCCCTCCTCACCTGAAACTACCTTAGCCGGCGTGGCCGGGGCTTTCTGCGCCTGCGCGGGCCGCCTACCGGTCAGAATCTACACAGCTTCGACCAGAAAGCAACATCCGGTGCTGGTCCGTTTTCTATTCTCCTCCGATGGAAAGCCATGTCCGGCAACTCGCAGAAGAGACCTCCCCCCACCCGGGGAGGGGGTTCTTTTACTTCAGGTACCAGGAGTTTCTCTACGGACGAAGGGCTCCAGGCCGGAAGAGGATGGCGGCGGCTGCTCTGAAGAGATTTTGGTCCCGAGGCCGCGGAGAAGCGGGCGTTGAAGCTGGAAATGCGGCCGCGGCGGTGAAGCCAAGCGTGTGGGCGCGGCTGGGTGAGTAGTGGCGGAAGGCGGCGGGATGGGTGTCCGCAGCGGCAGAACGGCTCTGACGGCGTTTCTTTCCCCTCAGGCGACTGGGCCCGCGCGCTGCTCCGGGACTACGCAGAGGCTTGCCGGGACGCGGTGGCTGCGGCGCGGGCTCGGCCCGGGCGCGCGGCGGTGTACGTGGGGCTCTTGGGCGGCGCTGCAGCCTGCTGCGCACTGGCGCCGAGCGAGGCGGCCTTCGAGGAGGCGCTGCTCGATGCGTCGGGGACTCTTCTGCTGCTAGCGCCGGCCACGCGCAACCGCGACTCCGAAGGCTTCGTGCAGCGGCTCCTCTGGCTGCGGGGCCGCGGTCGCTTGCGCCATGTGAATCTGGGGCTTTGCTCTCTCGTGTACGAGGCACCCTTCGACTCCCAGGCCAGCCTCTACCAGGCCCGCTGCCGCTACCTGCAGCCCCGCTGGGTCGACTTCCCCGGCCGAATCCTGGATGTGGGCTTCGTGGGCCAGTGGTGGGTACTGGGCGCCCGGATGCGCGACTGCGACATCAACGATGACGAATTCCTGCACCTGCCCGCACATTTGCGAGTTGTTGGACCTCACCAGCTGCACTCCGAGGCCAATGAGCGGCTCTTCGATGAGAAATACAAGCCTATTGTGCTCACCGACGATCAGGTGGACCAGGCGCTGTGGGAGGAGCAGGTGTTGCAAAAGGAGAAAAAGGACAGGCTTGTCCTGAGCCAGGCCGACTCGCTGGTGCAGTCGCAGGTCGCAAGATGAAACTCAGTAAGGCGGGAGGCCTGCCTGGGGTCTGAGCCCTGGCAGACTGTGCAGTTGATGAGTGAGACATAGATGAATTATATGCACCCTTCTCTCACTGCTGTTGTTGAAAACAAATTTGGGGAGCCATACTCCCTCTTTGTTCATCATTCGTGAAGCTAGTTCACAGTCTTGTTGGTCTAGGAATTGGATAGAGCAGAGTTGACTAACGTTTGTCACTGCCAGGGCTAGAAATGAGCCTTTTATAAGCCTTTTTCTGGCTGGGAATGTAGTAGCTCAAGTGGTAAAGCACTTGTCCTACCTGGGGGTCCCAAAGTAACGGAGGTAGTCTCATTTCCCTAATATTTTAGTTTAAAAGGTGCAATTACCATAATCTAGCTAAGAAAACCTAGTGG
>CM053413.1:7147666-7165808 GCA_028644305.1 Xerus rutilus
TGGTACTGGGGATTGAACTCAGGGGCACTCGACCACTGAGCCACATCCCCAGCCCTATTTTGTGTTTTATGTAGAGACAGGGTCTCACTGAGTTGCTTAGCGCCTCGCCATTGCTGAGGCTGGCTTTGAACTCGCGATTCTCCTGTCTCAGCCTCCCTAAGTGCTGGGATTACAAGCGTGAGCCACCGCGCCCGGCTCTCTTGTTCTTTTTTATGAGTAACTCTTTTGTTTTGATTTTTTAAATATTTTGAGCCAGGTATGGTGGTACACACCTCTAATATGAGCTACTCTGGAGACTGAGGCAGGAAAGTTGCAAGTTTGAAACCAGCCTGAGCAGCTTAATGATACTGTCTCAAAATAAAAAGGTCTGGGGTTGTTGCTTAGTGGTAGGGTACTGGCAGTGTGAGTGAGGCCCTGGATTCAAACTCCATTACCACAAAATAAAGTAAAACACTATTTTGAAATAATTATAGTCTCATAGGAAGCTGGTAAAATAATACATTTTATATACTCTTCATCCAGTTTCCCTTAAATGATATTGTTTTACATAGCTAATACTAAACCAGCATATTGATATTGGTGTGACGGTTTGGTTTGTTTGTTTGTTTGTTTCGGTACTGGAGATTGAACTCAGGGGTACTCGACCACTGAGCCACATTCCCAGCCCTATTTTGTGTTTTATGTAGAGACAGGGTCTCACTGAGTTGCTTAGCACCTTGCCATTGCTGAGGCTGGCTTTGAACTCGTGATTCTCCTATCTCAGCCTCCCAAAGTGCTGGGATTACAGGCTTGCGCCACTGAGCCTGGCTGACTTTGGTTTTGAAAGGGAAATATTTTTGTGAAAACAAACTGGTTTTACCATATGTGTATTGTCAGTGATTCGAAGTGGCTTGGAAGGAAAAGTAGGTCCTGATCTCAGAATCTATATCTAATTGTAAATCCTGTTGGTGTCCTTCTTCAGGTACCCTGAAAACAAAATTCTTTGGAAAGGAATACGTTAAAGTAAATAGTCGGTACTTGGTTAGGTTATGGTAATCATACCTTTTAAACTAAAATATTAGGGGAATGCGACTACCTTCGTTACCTTGGGGCCCATAGCTAGTTAATAAAACCAGGAGATGAAACAGTGGTCTTCATTGTCACGGATTTTTTTTGTTTTGTTTTGTTTTTGTGGTGCTGGGAATCACCCAAGGACCTCACATATGCTAAACACACACCTTATCACTGAGCTACACCCCCAGTTCTTGTGATGTTTGCTTTTGTATGTTTTGCCACTTTTAATTTTTGGCACTTGAACCTTCCATTCATAATGTAGATGCACTGAACACATGATAGTTCTTAAATTCTTGTTTGGGGGCTGGAGGAATATCTGCATCTCCATTTTACAGAGGAAAAGTTGAGGTATATGAAGTTACTGTTTCCCAGAATGTAATACGTCTGTCATCAGGCCAACTGCACAACTACCAATCCTGTGATTTAGCCTCAGATTTGTGGTACAGTAGTATCTTTGATCCTGACAACATCTTGCCAGAATTTGTGTGTGTGGTACTAGGGATCAAACTCAGAGCCTCATGCGTTCTAGACAGGCACTACCACTAAGATATACCCACTTGTTGCCAGAAATTATTGAATTCTGCCATAAATAAAATTTGAATACAGAAATAAATATATATATATATGAAAGATACAATGAAAACAAAAGACAAATGATTTGAAATTCTAATCCTACACTGTTAATTTGCCAGACTCTGGACTCAAATCCCTACATTATTTGTTAGATTAGCCAACTTCAAAAGAGTTTAAGACACATTGGTGCTGTGCACAGTGCATGCTTATCTTCCCATCCACTCGGGAGGCTGAGGCAGGAAGATTGCAAGTTTGAGGTGGCAAAAGTAAAATGTCTTCCAGTCCTGTGAAAGAGGATTGTACACCTTCATTGCTTGAGTCAATTATCAAATGTGATTTCTGACTTCTAGCTGGGGGTGTTTCATGCAGGCCTCCAAAATCTGCAGGCAGTTATGAAGGTGAGAGCAGTGGATGGCCACAAACTCAAGAACACTCATCTATGGGTAGAAATTGTGGAGTTTGGTCAGCCCAAGTCCTTATGACTTGTTTTTGGCTAATGGGTTTGCCTTTCTCAGGAGAATCCTGCTGTATTTTGGCCCCTTCACCAGTCATATCAATGTGGTGAAGTCATGTCAATGTTAGATGTGGCAGAGGACTAGGTGGACTTGGTACTGTGCATTTTGGGCTACACACTGGTCCCCAAGGGTAGATCTGGGTCTGTTCAGGGTTGAGCTCCTAGCATCCCGCAGTGCTCAGCCTGGTGTGGGCTTTAGGAAATTTTGAGAAAGTTAATAAAGTACTGCATGTGTACACTGTTGACTCCTCCAACTAAGGTAGGTGTGGTCTTGATGGGGAAGGAAAGCAGGTGGAGCCTCAATCTTCAACCTTTAACTAATCCAAGGAAAGAAACCCTCTGGTCTAAGTCCTGCTCCCAAATCTGGAATAACAAAGTAGACATGTTGTCTGTGTTTCCATGAGGGAGAAGTGGACCTTAAGGGAGGGTTTGAATCTTACCTCAGCATTTGTAGTAAGTGATGTTCTAGAATAACTCAGTTCTAGGATGCTGTCAAGAACAAACAGAAGCAGATAGATCCATGATTGCACAGAGAGCAATTTATTGGGGACTTACTGACAAGCATAGTTGTGGGCAGTAGCAAGACCAAATGGATTCCTCCAACTTAGATCAAAACGAGGAGCTTATGTATTGGTCAGGACAAAAGTGCCTTTATCCTGGCTGGAGTGTATCTTGCTTATCTTGAGCCAATATCAAAAGAGTCAAGCACATTCCTGGCACCGGGTCTAGATGCAAAGCTCCACACATCACTCTGATGGTTTGGTCTGTTTGTAGTTTGCTGGGAAACTAGGAAAAACCTGCTAGGGTTACTCAGGGGCAATCATTGCAGTTATTACTCAAGATGGCTGCAATCATGTCAACCTGAATTCATACAGTCACCTCAGACAGATGAAGTGACTTCTCCATCGTGGCTCCTTATCTGTAAGTGGAATTATTAGAAACATTAGAAATCTTTCTAAAGCATTTGGTACATTGTAGGCATTCACAGAGCATACAGTGTGGCTATGTGAAGAAGATTATGTTTTGGTTTTGCTTTTTTGGTACTAGGGATTGAACGCAAGGGTGCTTAACCACTGAGCCATATCCCCAACTCTTTTTTATTTTTTATTTTGAGACAGGGTCTCACTACGTTGGTGAGGCTGGCTTTGAACTTGTGATGCTTCTGCCTCAGCCTCCCAAGCTGCTAGGATTATAGACTTGGATCACAACACCTGACTGTGAGGAAGATGTCTATAAGTCCATGCTGTCTATAAGTCCTTCCTGGTAGGAAGGACTCAGTGAATATCACAGCAGTGGAGCTGTCTATAAGTCCTTCCTGGTAGGAAGGACTCAGTGAATATCACAGCAGTGGAGCTGCTTGTTTCTCAGGGCCCAAAGAGACTTGTATCTAATGTATGAACATATTCAAGTTCTCCTTTTTTCTTAAAATTTATTATTTTTTTAGTACAGTACTGGGAATGGAACCCAGGACCTCACACATGCTAGGCAAATGTTCTACCACTGAGCTACACCCTGGCCTTTAAAATTTATTAGCATTTTTTAATTTTGTTTTTACTATCAGCAAAGTTCAGCTTTTATTGTATATTACAAGATTTTTAGTCAAAAAGATGAAAGCCCACATCATTTTTGGACTCAGGATTCTTCTCTCTTCATTTCCACTTCTCATCTGGGGTAGCAGTGAGAGTGGGCAGGACCTCCTGCTGGTGTTCCACCGGCTATTGGAGCTGGCCAACCAGTCTCTGTTGCAAGTGAGGCTCCCAGTGTTGACATTGGCCAGAGCCTTTGCAAATAACCAGATCAAAAGGTTCAACATATATACCAGTTGCTTTAATGAGGGCATTGATCTTATCCTCCATGAGAGTTACCTCATCATCAAGCAGGTTGAGGGCAGATTTAGACCAGCTCAGAGAGTAGATGTAGGTGCAGTTTTTTTTTTTTTAATTTTAGTTTTTTTAAATTTTTAGTTGTTTTTTTTTTAATTTATTTTTTTAATTTTTAATTTTTATTTTTTTGGTTCCAGGGATTGAACTCAGGGGCACTCGACCACTGAGCCACATCCCCAGCCCTATTTTGTGTTTTTATGTAGAGACAGGGTCTCACTGAGTTGCTTAGCGCCTCGCTGTTGCTGAGGCTGGCTTTGAACTCACGATTCTCCTGTCTCAGCCTCCCTAACTGCTGGGATTACAGGCTTGAGCCACCGCGCCTGGCTGCTTTTTTATTTTTGTAATTTTTTTAGTTGTAGATGAACACGATATCTTTATTTTACTTATTTAGTTTTATGTGGTGCTGAGGATCAAACCAGCACCTCACATGTGCTAGGCAGCGCTCTACCACTGAGCTATAACTCCGGCCCCATCAAATTTATTCTTGCCAGGCATGGTGATGCATGCCTGTAATCCCAGTGGCTGAATGAGGTAGGAGGATCGCAAGTTCAAAGCCAGCCTTAGCAAAAGTGAGGTGCTAAGCAACTCAGTGAGATCTTGTCTCTAATTAAATACAAACTAGGGCTGGGGATATGACTCATTGGTTGAGTGCCCCTGAGTTCAATCCCTGGTACCAAAAAGAAAAGAATAAAAGGGAACAAAAAAAAACAAATTTATTCTTTTTTTTTTTTTTTTAATATTTTTTTAGCTGTAGATGGACATAATGTCTTTATTTTATTGCTTTGTATGTGGTGCTGAGGATCGAACCCAGGGCCTCACGCATGCGAGGCAAGCGCTCTACCGCTGAGCTACAATCCCAGCCCCAACAAATTTATTCTTGATAACCTTTAATCTTTTTTTTTAATATTTTTTTAATTGTTGATGGATCTTTATTTTATTCATTTATTATTTATATGTGGTGCTGAGGATCGAACCCAGTGCTTCACGCATGCTAGACAAGCGCTCTACCACTGAGCTATAGCCCCAGCCCCCGATAACTTTTAATCTTAAGTTTCTGGCCAGTCCAGGGATGGTCCTCAAGCATATCTTTAGTGTGGAAAATATCTCCTCTGTGGTTGTGATTGGAAACACCATCAGGGGGCACCAGAGATTCAGAGAACTTGGCTGACTCTTACTGGCCTTGTTGGTGGAACCTCTGGGAATGGCTAGCCTCAAATTTCTTTTGTTCCTATGAAACAGGGAGCAAGTGTGCTGTAAATGCTATATACCTCTGTTTACTGCACTTTAGAATTGGTATATGATTGTGAAGTTGCAGCTACAAGGAGAAACCACATCTATCCCAAGAACCTGTACCGTTAGTGGTGAACAAAAGAGGATGGGAGAGATTCTGTTTGGACAAGCAGTGGTCTCCTTGGACACCTTGAAAGCTTGTCCAGTTCCCTGTTTTCTGAGAGTTGTATTGAAGAGCCCAAACCAGTAGGACAGGAATTCGGTTAAAGCCAGTCTAATTCCTAGGGTGCAGGATTGAAGGAGGCACTTCTTAGGATTGTACAAGGGTGGTTGTGCCCTTGAGAAGGAGATCCTCCTTAGAGTCCATCCCTGATGCACCTCTCTGGCCTTATCTGAATGCTAGCCTTGCTTGCTTTGTGCCTAGCTGGGTCGCCTGAGCATGCATGGCAGGATCATCCAGACCTTCTCTACACTCATAAGCACTTCGTGAACAAGTATCTGAAACCCTCCAGTGATGACTAGATTTATAACTCTCAGTAGCCATTTTCCTCCAGGTTTGCTCACATGACAAGTACAGGCTACCTTCTATATCTGCAGAGTTTTGCATCTGTGGATTCAGCTAACCTTGGGTCAAAAATATTTGGAGCTGGGCGCAGTGGTGCATACCTGTAATCCCAGTACTTTAGGAGGCTGAAACTGGAGAGTCATGAGTTCAAAGCCAGTCTCAGCAACAGGGAGGCGCTAAGCAACTAAGTGAGACCCTGTATCTAAATAAAACACAAAATAGGGCTGGGGATGTGACTCAGTGGTAGAGTGCCCCTGAGTTCAATCTCCTGTACCAAAAAAAAAAAAAATTTTTTTTTGGTTTGGAAAATTTGGGTTCAGAGGCACATTTCTGTAATTCTAGCTACTTAGGAGGCTGAGGCAGGATGATTGAAAGTGTGAGGCCAACCTGGGCAATGTGGTGGGACCCTGCCTCAAAATAAAAAGGGCTGGGGTTTTAGCTCAGTGGTAGAGTGCCCCTGGATTGAGTCCCCAATAATGAGGGGGGGGGAGTCTACAGGAGGATGTGTGTAGGTTTTATGCAAAAAATTACACCATTTTCTATGAAGGACCTGAGCATCCTCAGAATTTGGCGTCTGCCGGAGTCCTGGAACCAATCCTGTGGATACTGAGGAAGGACTGTACTTGGGAGCTACAGGAATGAAGAGGCAGGAGCAATAGGACTTTAAGGTTTGAGAGCACTTAACATTCTAAAACATTTTTGTGTGAAAATTTTCTGACAGTGTTTGATCCCCATATACTCATCACCTAATTAAACAGTTATAATTTTGTCACATTTGCCTGTGCTGTCCTTTTATAGTTTTTCTTTTCTTGACTGGAGGGCTTTAAAGCAAATCTCAGAAATCACATCATTTCATCCCTATAATTTCTTTCTCTTAACTGTGTTGGGGGTCCAACTCATGGCCTTACACATACTGGGGAAATACTCTGCCACTGAGCTACATCTCCAGCCCCTTAAGTCCCTTTTAATAATCTACACAACAAAAAATGGGTTTGTCTGGCCTCCAACATACAATCCTGCCTTAGCCTCCCAAATCACTGGGATTACAGGTGTGTTCCACCATGCTTGACTGTGAGTGATAAATTTGTGAATTACAGGACAAGTGGATATCTGGATTAGGGTAGTACATTCTAGGGATATCACTATGAGATATGGGGGGATGAGAAGCAAGTGAAAGATAAAGATCACATCCCTAACCCTTTTTAAAATTTTATTTAGAAACAGGGTCTTAGCCGAGAGCAGTGCCTCAAGCCTGTAATCCCAGCACTTAGGGAGGCTGAGACAGGAGAATGGCGAGTTCAAAGCCAGCCTCAGCAAGGGCGAGGCGCTAAGCGACTCAGTGAGACCCTGTCTCTACATAAACACAAAATAAGGCTGGGGATGTGGCTCAGTGGTTGAGTGCCCCTGAGTTCAATCTCCAGTACCCCAAAAATAGAAAGAAAGAAAGAAACAGGGGGCTGGGATTGTAGCTCAGCGGTAGAGCGCTTGCCTCGCATGCGTGAGGCCCTGGGTTCGATCCTCAGCACCACATACAAAACAATAAAATAAAGACATTGTGTCCATCTACAACTAAAAAAAAAATTTAAAAAAAAAAAAAAAAAAAAAAAAAAAAAGAAAGAAACAGGTTCTCGCTGAGTTGCTAAGGACCTCCCTAAATTTCTGAGGCTGGCCTTCAACTCATGATCTGCCTCAGCCTCTGGAGCCTATGGGATTACAGGCTTGTGCTACTGGGCCCAGTGATAACGGTTACTTCAGGTTTATTCTGGTTCATTGCAGTCCCAGTTACCAGACACCCTTCCCAGTGGAAACTTTTTTCTTTGTTTTTGTTTTGGTGGTACTGGAGATGGAACCCAAGGCCTCACACTTGCTAGGCAAATGTTCCACTATAGAGCCACACCTTCAGTGCAAACATCTTTTTTTTTTTTTTTTTTCGGTACCAGGGATTGAATTCAGGGGCACTCGATCACTGAGGCACATCCCCAACCCTATTTTGTGTTTTATGTAGAGAAAGGGTCTCACTGAGTTGCTTAGCGTTTTGCCGTTGCTGAGGCTGGCTTTGAACTCGCGATTCTCCTGTCTCAGCCTCCCTAAGTGCTGGAATTACAGGCGTGTGCCACCGCGCCCGGCTTCAAGCATATTTCTTAATTAGTAGATTTTAGGTTTATAAACTGCCAAGAAAACAATACAGAATCCTTAAATACCCCCTTCCCCAGGTCCCATAATATCCCCTATTTATTTCTTCCTTACCATCTTTTTTTTTTTTAAATATTTTGTTTAGTTGTAGATGGACACGATATCTTTATCTATTTTATGTGGTGCCGAGGATCGAACCCAGTGCCCCAAGTATGCGAGGCAAGCGCTCAACCGCTGAGCCATAGCCCCAGCCCCTGTTCCTTACTATCTTTCTCCTCCCCCTCCTCTCCTCCTCTTCTTTCTCCCCCCACCCTCATTCTTTCTTATTTTGAGTGGTGGTGCTGTGGATTGAAGGCATGCTAGGCAACTAAGCTCATGCTACTGCTGAACTACACCCAAGCCTAGTTTCCCCTATTAACATCGGCAGAATATTTGTTACAGTTGATAAGTCAGTATTGATTGACACAGCATCACAACCAAAGTCCAAAGTTTGTTACAGTCACTTCTGGTATTGTACTTTATTTAGATTTTGCCAAATGTATAACTTTAGGTATCCATTAAAGTGGCATATAAAATTCTCTGTGCATCACCTAGTAATATTTCCCTCCTTCCCATCCAGAAACAACTGATCATTTTATTCTCTACAGTTTTGCATTTTCCAGAATGTCATATAGTTGACATTATATAGTGCATAGACTTCAGTTTAGCTATTTGAACTTAGCAAAATGGCATTTAAGGATCCACCATGTCTTTTTGTGTCTTTATTGTTCAGTTATTTTTATTTTGGAATATATTCCATTGTCTGAATGTTTCACAGTTTGTTTACCCATTCACATATGAAAGGCCATCTTGGCTACTTTGGAGCTGACTTGGTAATGTTTGGCAGATGGCCCTTAAAGGGCACAGCCAGCTGGGCCTGTAGCATGTAGTGACCACCAGAGGGCGACAGAGTCGCCCATTCTCTTTACCCTGGTAGATGTAAGGCTGTAAAGCATTTCTTTTTTGGGGTTGGGTGGAGCAGGTACCGGGAATTGAACTCAGGGCCACTCAACCACTAAGTCACATCCCCAGCCCTATTTTGTATTTTATTTAGAGACAGGATTTCAGTGAATTGCTTAGCGACTTGCCAATGCTGAGGCTGGCTTTAAACTAGTGATCCTCCTGTCTCAGCCTCCCAAGCTGCTGAGATTATAGGCATGTGCCACCATGCCTGGTGAATGTAAATCATTTCTTGCTGCACTAGACTTGATCTTGTTCTAGTTCTTGTATTTGCCGGAACTAGACTTGATCTTGTATTTGCCCTAAGTTAGGCATTTGTGGGAAAAACATAAGTTGGACTGAATTTCTTTGATGTAAATACCAGGGTTTCATGACTATATGTTTCCTTGAAATTGAGTACAGTTTTCTTATTTCATCATTTATGGGGCTTGTGTAGACTAGTATCTTGCCCCAAAGAGGCTAACTGAAATGCCAGCTGGAATGTTTAGCTATAGAGATGAGAGTGGGGACAGCAAGGAAAAAAAGCCTTAAGTCGTGATTTACTAGGACAGCAATGCTAGGCAGCCTCTTGCCCAGGCATGCTTAGCCTATTTGGATGAGAAGCCAGGGGGCTTAGTATGAAGTGAAATCATTTGGTGTGTTAATTCATTTCCCATTACTGTAATGAAATACCTGAGGCTGAAGACTTTATAAAGAAAAGAGATTTAGCTGGGTATCATTGTACAAGCCTGTAATGCCAGCAACTTGCGAGGCTGGGAAGGGAGGATAACAAATTTGAAGCCATCCTCAACAGCTAAGAGCCTGAGTGATTCAGCAAGACTGTCTCAAAAAATAAAAATAAAAATAAAAAGGGCTGGGAATGTAGCTCAGTGATAGAGTTCCCATGGGTTCAATCCCTAGTACCAAAAAAAATTTAAAAAGAAATAAAAGAAGTTTATTTAACTCATAGTTTTTTGTTGTTGTTGTTGTTTGTTTGTTTTTGTTTGGGTTCTAGAGATTGAATTCAGGGGCACTTGACCACTAAGCCACATCCCCAGCCCTATTTTGTGTTTTATATAGAGACAAGGTCTCACTCGGTTGCTTAGTGCCTTGCGGTGCTGAGGCTGGCTTTGAACTTGCGATTCTCCTGTCTCAGCCTCCCTATGTGCTGGGATTACAGGCTTGCACCACTGCGCCTAGCTTAACTCACAGTTTTCGAGGCCAAGATCCAGGATCAGGCGGCCCCATCAATTCAGCCTCTGGTTATGACCCCTTTGGCTGGATTGTATCATGGTGGAATCATGTGCAAGAAAAAGAGATCACATGCCAAGACAGGAAGCCAGAGGGAAACTGGGATCTCACAGTCCCTCCTGAGGTCAGCATCCCAATGACCTAACAACCTCTCACTAGTTCCACCACCCGAGCATTACCACACTAAAGACCAAGCTCCAACATGTGAAACCCTGGGGGGCATACACTCAAACCATATCCAAACCATAGTACTTAGGAAATATTCTTTCTCACTCTAGTCTGAGGGACTCACCTCAAGATGATGTATCCCTTCCCATCTAGTGATGTGGTTTCTTTTTTTGTTTTAGTTGTCAATGGATCTTTTAATTATTTGTTTGTTTGTTTATTTATATGCATGGATCGAACCCAGGGCCTCACACGTGCCAGGCAGCCCTCTACCGCTGAGTCACAACTCCAGCCTTCAGTGATGTGTTCAGCAGTTATTGCCAGCTAAAGATGGAACTTCCTCCCAGTGTATGTGTAGGGCTCCCAGGCAGCTTCAGACATGGGTGTATGCAGCCGCCTGAGCAGTGTTCATTATTGCCTTTACCCTTTGTTGTCTGGCGAGGTACTGAAACACAGATATTTACTCTCAGATACTGATTAGGTTTTGTGTTTTGTTTTGTTTTGGTACTGGAGATTGAACCCAGGAGTGCTTTACCACTGCACCACATGCCCAGTCCTTTTAATTTTCTGTTTTCAGACAGGGTCGTTTTACGTTATCACACTGAGTTGCCAGGCCTGATTTGAACCTCTAATCCTCCTGCCTCAGCCTTCTGAGTCTCTGGGATTATGGGCATGCACCACAACGCCCAGCCAGAAAATATTGTTAAATTGAGCATTCCTAGCCGGGCGCGGTAGCTCAAGCCTGTAATCCCAGCACTTAGGGAGGCTGAGACAGGAGAATCGCGAGTTCAAAGCCAGCCTCAGCAATGGCGAGGCACTAAAGCAACTCAGTGAGACCCTGTCTCTACATAAAACACAAAATAGGGCTGGGGACCTGGCTCAGGGGTCGAGTGCCCCTGAGTTCAATCCCTGGTACCAAAAAAAAAAAATTGAGCATTCTTTTGAGACTTCAGAGAAGTCTCCAAAGTCGTATAATAAACAGTCACATGTTGTCCTCAGAGATGACAGTGATGCTCACATTGCTGCTTATCCATCTGCACTCCTTGAGGCATGACTTCTTTCTTCTTCTTCTTCTTTTTTTAAATTTTTTTTTGGTACTGGGGATTGAACTCAGGGGCACTTGACCACTGAGCCACATCCCCAGCACTATTTTGTGTTTTATGTAGAGACAGAGTCTCACTGAATTGCTTAGCGCCTCGCCCTCACTGAGGCTGGCTTTGAACTCGCAATTCTCCTGTCTCAGCCTCCCAAAGTGCTGGGATTACAAGCGTGGGCCACCACGCCCGGCTGGTTGTCTTTCTTCTTAAAAACAAAGAACTCAAAGAGTGGAAGGAGGGGGAAAAGGAGAATGATGTTGGCCAAATTCTATTGTTACACTGTGTGCATATGTAAATATGTAATAACAAATCCCTTCATTATGTACAGCTATTATGCACAAATAAAAATGGGGGAAGGAGCCGGGCGCGGTGGCTCACGCTTGTAATCCCAGCACTTAGGGAGGCTGAGACAGGAGAATCGCGAGTTCAAAGCCAGCCTCAGCAATGGCGAGGCACTAATAAACTCAGTGAGACCCTGTCTCTACTTAAAACACAAAATAGGGCTGGGGATGTGGCTCAGGGGTGGAGTGCCCCTGAGTTCAATCCCCGGTACAAAAAAAAAAAAAAAAAAATGGGGGAAGGGACAGAACAAGGGGCTGGGGACCTGTCTCAGTGGTAGAGTGCTTGTCTAGCATGCACAAGGTCCTGGGTTTGCAGTTGGGCGCGGTGGCGCAAGCCTGTAATCCCAGCACTTAGGGAGGCTGAAACAGGAGAATCGCGAGTTCAAAGCCAGCCTCAGCAATGGCGAGGCGCTAAGCAACTCAGTGAGACCCTGTCTCTACATAAAAACACAAAATAGGGCTGGGGATGTGGCTCAGTGGTCGAGTGCCCCTGAGTTCAAAATCCCCAGTACCAAAAAAAAAAAAAAAGGTCCTGGGTTTCATCCCCAGCACCACAAAAACAAACAAAAACCCAAAGACCAACAGAGAGACTTACATGCACGTGCCACCAGCCATGTGTGGGCTGCACTGGGCTTTGGACACAGATTGAGCCCAACACACCCAGATGCACAGGTGTGGTGAGAGAAGATGGCAAATGGAAGACCACTTGCGATAAACTTTTTTTTTTTTTTGGTGGTGGTGGAACTAAACATTGAACCCAGGGGCACATTACCATTAACCTCCATCTCCAATCTTTTTTTTTTTGTTTTTTTAATACCGGGGTTGATCTCAGGTGCCCTCAACCACTGAGCCACATCCCCTTTACGTTTTATTTAGCGATAGGGTGTTGCTGAGTTGCCTAGGGCCTCACTAAGTTTCTGAGCCCCAATCCTTTTTAATTTTGAGACAGGATCTTGCTGAGTTGCTGAGGGTCTCACCAAATTGCTGAGGCTAGCCTCAAACTTGTGAGCCTCCCAAGTGACTGGGATTACAGGCACCTGCCACTGCACCTGGCATAGAGGCTTTGATTTTAGAAGAAATGCTGTTTTTGCAATAATAAGAAAAAGAAGTACATAATATATACATACATACATATATTTTTTTTTCCATTCTATTGGAAATTTTAAGTTGAAAGAAAAATCTAAGCTGGGCACAGTGGCGCAAGCCTGTAATCCCAGCACTTAGGGAGGCTGAGACAAGAGAATCGCGAGTTCAAAGCCAGCCTCAGCAATGGCGAGGTGCTCAGCAACTCAGTGAGACCCTGTCTCTACATAAAACACAAAATAGGGCTGGGGATGTGGCTCAGTGGTCGAGTGCCCCTGAGTTCAATCTCTAGTACCAAGAAAAAAAGAAAAATCTAAATCTGAGCTCCTATGGGAGGCTGGAAGGCAGTTCTGATATTCGATTCTACTACTGTAAAGAGGTCAGC
Organism: Xerus rutilus; assembly: GCA_028644305.1. NCBI lineage: Eukaryota > Metazoa > Chordata > Mammalia > Rodentia > Sciuridae > Xerus > Xerus rutilus. The sequence continues at coordinate 7,160,918 of CM053413.1, forward strand.
AAATGACCCTTAAATGGAAAGCAGCCTTTGAGCTGCTCAAAGAGCAGTAGTCCTGCCAAGAATGACCACGCATGTGCCATGCTGCTGCCTGACTCCCATGGTCTTAACTCCATTCTGTCACGTGAAACCCGGAACTGACCTCGAAGGGCTAAGGAGAATGTCTTGATGGGGATCTCCCTATCTCCTCGACTTTGAAACACCTCCTAAGTACTGATGTGATCTTGGACAGATGAAACTCTCCCGAGAAAGGCGTGGTGGCGTACTCCTGTACTCTGACTCAAAGCTCAGTCAGGAGGATCGCAAATTCGAAACCGCTTTAGTAATTTCAAGATGCCCTGTTTCCAAAAACAAAACAGAAAACTGGGGTATGGCTCATAGCGCTCCTGGGTTCAATCTTCACTACAAAAATAAATAACCAACACACACAGTTTTCCAGAATTTCCACAGCAACCAGATAAAGTCAATTTTTTATTATCTTGGATGGATTATGCCCATATGGAGATTAGTACCATCTCTCAGTTGGCATCTGAGGTTGGTGGTGAGGACCTAGGCAACACTGAATGGAAATTAGAATGGTGTGGATTGATTGCTGCTTAGGACTTTTTTTTTTTTTGAGACAGTGACTTGTTAAATGGTCCAGACTGGCCTCAAATTTGATATCCTGCAGCCTCAGCCTCCCAAGAAACAGGGATTACAGGCATGTGCTACAGCACCTGGATTTTCTTTTTCCTTCCCTTTTTTCTTTTCTTGTGGTACTGGAGACTGAATCCAGGGATGCTTTATCACCGAGCCACATCCCCTAGCCCTTTTTATCTATTTTGAGACTGAGTTTCACTAAATTGCCTAGGCTGATCTCAAACTTGTGATCCTTCTGCCTCAGGAGGCAGCTGGATTCTCCTGAGGACCTGCACCACAGACACTGGCTTTTCTACTTTTAATAGTGAATAGCCTAAGGGGTATGAAGTGGAAAATATGCATGAATTTTAGGAGGCTGCTTCTCCCTTCATAGAAGTGTATCTCATGTCTGTAAAGTCATTAGAAAATTTGGTGATCAGCCCCAGGGGGAACTAACAAACAAATGAGCCCAGAACAAGAAAATTTCCTCTGGGACCAACAGGACCCACTGAGGCCCAGTGTTCTGGCTCTGTTCCCCCTTCTGAAGTGAGCAAATCTGAAGGTGATATTTACAGAACTCTATCTGAGCTAGAGCAACTTCTGGTTACTCTAGTTCTGGGTTGGATAACCTGTTCTGCCACAATCTCACAGAAGCCATCCAGGCTTGCTTAACTTGTGCTTCAGAGTGAGGTCAGAGGAGGAAAGGAAGGGGAAAGTACAAGAAGAGACAAAAGAGGAGGTTGAGAGAAAGTGTAGGACAGCAGCTGGGTTCTATTATGCTCAGGCCCTACTTCAGGATCTGTTTGCCACAAGTGTGGGTCCATTTAAACCCTATGCTGGGCTGGGTGCAATGGCGTATGCCTGTAATCCTAGCGGCTTGGGAGGCTGAGGCAGGAGGATCACAAGTTCAAAGCCAACCTCAACAACAAGCGCTAAGCAATTCAGTGAGACCCTGTCTCAAAATACAAAAAAGGGTTGTGAATATGGCTCAGTGGTCGAGTGTTGCAGTAACAACAACAACAAAAAAAACATGCAAACCCTGGGCTGAGTGATGAGTCATTCTTGCTATGGCCTTTCTACAAACAGGTAAAGTAGTAGAATGGTTAGAAAGTAACTTTTTTTTTGTACCAGGGATTGAACTCAGGGGTACTCCAACACTGAGCCACATCCCCAGCTGTATTTTGTGTTTTTTTTTTAGAGACAGAGTCCCACTGAGTTGCTTAGTGCCTCACCATTGCTGAGGCTGGCTTTGAACTCGCGATTCTCCTGTCTCAACCTCCTGAAGTGCTAGGATTACAGGCGTGCACCACCATGCCTGGCTTAGAAGGTAACTTAAACCATGATTGAGTGATTTTTGCCCTCCTGGGGATTTCTGGTCATATGTGGAAATATTTGATCGTCACAACCTGGGCCAGTCCACTTTCTGTTATTATAATGAAATACTTGGTGGTTTATAAAGAGGTTGGGCTGGGGCTGTAGAGGACTTGCCCAGCATGTGTGAGTCACCTGGTTTGATTCTCAGCGTCATATAAAATAAATTTAAAAAGTTAATTTGTGCATTTCTAACTAAAAGAAATATTAATAAGAAGCCGGGCGCGGTGGCTCACGCTTGTAATCCCAGCACTTAGGGAGGCTGAGGCAGGAGAATCGCGAGTTCAAAGCCAGCCTCAGCAACGGCGAGGCACTAAGCAACTCAGTGAGACCCTGTCTCTACATAAAACACAAAATAGGGCTGGGGATGTGGCTCAGTGGTCGAGTGCCCCTGAGTTCAATCCCCAGTACCAAAAAAAAAAAGAAATATTAATAAGAAAGAAAAGAGGTGTATTTAGCACACAGTTCTAGAGATCCAAGGGTACAGTGTCAGCATCAGCTCAGCTTTGGTGAGGAACTCACAGCGGACTAGAGATCACATGGGCAAGATAGGAAGCCAGAGTGTGACATCAGGGACTATGTGAGGTGCCGCAAAAATTACATTAATCTCTTCCTAGGGCACAACCCCAATGACCTAAGGACCTCCTACTAAGCCCCACCTCTTAATATCACACTAAGGATCAGGTATCCAACACACGAACCCTTTGAGTACACACTGAAACCATATCCAACCTACAGCACGACATTTTTTTAGTGTTTCTCTCCTTTGAGGGGTTGAGGTCAGTGTGGCTACTTAACATCCTACAATGACCAGGACAGCATACAACAGCAGATTACCTGTCCCCAATTGTCAGTAGTACTGAGATTAAGAATTTTGCTGGGTGCGGTCGTGCACGCCTGTAACCCCAGCACTTTGGGAGGCTGAGACAGGAGAATCGCCAGTTCAAAGCCAGCCTCAGCAACAGCAAGGAGCTAAGCAATTCAGAGATACTTTGTCTCTAAATAAAACACAAAATAGGGCTGGGGCTGTGGCTCAGTGGTGGAGTGCCCCTGAGTTCAATACTCAATACAAAACAAACAAAAAAAGAACTTTGACCTTACCAAATTTGTTATGTTGTATACGTGTATAAATATGTAGCAACAAATCCCCCCATTATGTGGAACTATAATGTACCAATAAAAGATGGAAAAAAGAAACCTAGCCTTAGATCTTCTCAGACCCAACCCTTGGGAAAATGACACAAACAATGTGGGTCAAATCTGATAAACACCTCCTAAGTATTTTCTCTACACAGAATGAGAGAAAATCTACATTTTTAGGTGTTTTCAGTTCATACTCTGCTACATTCTTTTGTTTTGTTTGGCTCTGGGAATTGAACCCACCATCTGGTTCATGCTAAGCACATGCTCTACCACTGAGTGCTCCCCCACCCTATTATATATTTCAAAACAGCTAGAAGAAAGGATTTTGAATGTTTCCAGCACAAATAAATTATAAACTTTTTTTCTCAGAATGTACCAGGGATTGAACTCGGGCACTCAACCACTGAGCCACATCCCCAGCCCTATTTTGTATTTTATTTAGAGACAAGGGCTCACTGAGTTACTTAGGGCGTCACTTTTGCTGAGGCTGGCTTTGAATTCAGGATCCTCCTGTTTAGCTTCCTGAGCCGATGGGATTACAGGTGTGAGCCACCGCCTGCCCAGCAAATTATAAACTTTTTGAGACAGTGGATATGCTAATTAACCTGATTTGTTCACTATATGTTGTATACATATGTTGAAAATATCACATTGTACCCCTTGAATATGTACAAAAATTATGTATCAATTGAAGAAAACCCATTCAATTTCCTTCCTATTTAATGCTAAGTTGTATTCCCTCTGGGCAATTTATCCAGTCATCTTTTAGTGGACACATGGGTGGCTTCTTTTTTTTTTTTTTTTTTTTGTATGTCACATGGAACCCAGGGATACTTTACCACTGAGCCACATCCGTAGCCTCCATTTTATTTATTTTATTTTTATTTTTAATGTTATTTAAATTTTTTTTCCGCTTATTTATTTATTTATTTTGGTACTGGGGATTGAACTCAGGGGCACTCGACCACTGAGCCACATCCCCATCCCTTTTTTGTGTTTTATGTAGAGACAGGGTCTCACTGAGTTGCTTAGCGCCTCGCCATTGCTGAGGCTGGCTTTGAACTCGTGATTCTCCTGTCTCAGCCTCCCTAAGTGCTGGGATTACAGGCTTGAGCCACCGCGCCCGGCTCGCTTATTTATTTTTTATTTAACCCAGCGCCTCACATATGGAGGGCAACTGCTCTACCACTGAGCTACAATTCCAGCTCCCTTAGTCTTTCTTAAGTTTTATAAATTTTGTTTTAAGACAGGGTCCTGCTAAGTTGCCCAGGCCTCAGACTTGATCCTCTGGCCTCAGCCTCCGGAGTAGCTAGGATTACAGATGTGTGCTTCTTCTGTCTTATCTAACATGTGCACATATCTGAGCCAATAGTGGTGATCATTTGCAAAATTATAGCATAATATTAGAGTTAGAATATTGACACTGATATAATTTACTGATCTTGTTCATATATTTTCATTTTTACTTGTTCTCATTTGTGTGTATATATGTATAAACTTCTTTATAATCTAATCACTCATGTGGGTTTGCATATCCACCATTCAAAATACCATATCCACATTCAAAATACCACAGTCCCAAACCCTCAAGAATCACTCTTCTCCCAGGCATGGTGGTACATGCCTATAATGCCAGCAACTCAGGAGGCTGAGACAGAAGGATCACAGTTTCAAAGCCAGACTCATTAACTTAGGGAGGCCCTAAGCAATTTAGGGAGGCCCTAAGTAACTTAGCAAAAACTAGACTCAAAAAATAAAAAGT
>CM053413.1:7182947-7209002 GCA_028644305.1 Xerus rutilus
TTTTTTTTTTTTTTTTTTTTTTTTTTGGTACTGGGGATTGAACTCAGGAGTACTCGACCACTGAGCCACATCCCCAGCCCTATTTTGTGTTTTATGTAGAGACAGGGTCTCACTGAGTTGCTTAGCGCCTCGCCATTGCTGAGGCTGGCTTTGAACTCGCGATTCTCCTGTCTCAGCCTCCCTAAGTGCTGGGATTACAGGCTTGCGCCACCGCGCCTGGCCCAGCCCATGGCTTTTTTTTTTTTTTTTTTTTTTTTAAAACAACCTTTATTTTATTTATGTATGTATTTTGTATGTGGTGCTGAGGATCGAACCCAGTGCCTCTTAAGAAGTTGTGATTATCAGACCCAGTCACTCTTCTGCTCAGAACATTCCAGTGGCTTCCCATTGCAACTGGATACAGCTAGTGTAGACTCTCCTCACTGTGACCCTTAAGACATGTGACCTGCCCCCACCTGCTACCAAGACCCTTTTGCCCTTTGTGATATAACTTGAAATACATTGGATATTTGCGTACCCCACCATGGGAGTGATTGGGATTTTTTTGTTACTCTCATGGAATCCCTTTTTGTTTACTTCTGAGTTCATGCCATTGAGGTGATTTAGGGTGTAGTTCCTGGCTAACCCAGGATGGGCTTGGTCACCAGAAATAGAGGGCACGTACAGAGAAGATCGGGCATCATGTACCACCTCCTCTGTGCCTGGCCCTGGGTATCTCTTCTGTCTGGTTGTCGCAGAGTTATAACTTTTATAATAAACTAGTAATAGTAATAAAGTGCCTTCCTTTGTTCCGTTAGCTGCTTCACCAAGTTATTGAAAATGAGGAGAGGGTTGCAGTGACCCCTGATTTATAGCTGGTTGGTCAGAAGTATAAAAAACCAGACATGTGATTGGCATCTCAAGGGGTTCACTGTCTTATGGGATTAAACTCTTAACTTGTGGATCTTGTGCTACACTAGGTAGAGCCAATGAAAGTGTAGGACCCCTACCTGCTGTTCATAGAGTTGGACAATTGCTTAGTGTGGAAACATCCGCCTCCCCCACTTCTGGTCTACAGAGTGCACCTTGTTGAGAGAAAAAACTCTGGTTTTATTGGAGTTGGCATCAGAAGCATTATGTGAGAGTATAGAGAAACGAAATGTGTTCCCATCCTCTCTGCTTGCCACTCTGATGGACTTGCTGTGCCTCAGAATGTGCACAGCAGAGTCCCACCCCAGGGCCTTTGCACTTGTGGGTCCTTCTTCCTATAGAGGCCACGTGGCCCTACCCATTTCACTGTAAATCTCTGTTTTGACATCCCGCCATTACTTAGACTGCCCCTGGCTACCATGATTGAAAGATTGCCTCCCGTTATTTAACATGTTAACCTGATTATTTTTTCCTGACACTTTACCTCCTGTGTAACATTGTGTCCCAGTTAATTTGTGTGCTTATTTCTGGCCTTGGGTTGCTCACTCCACCAGGCAAGAACTTTGTTCTCTGCTAGTTGTCTGCTTAGCACATTTGGTGATCCATTATTATTTTATTTTATTTTTATTTTTTAAAATTTATTTATTCTAATTAGGTATACATGATATCAGAATGCATTTTGATGCATTGTACACAAAAGGAGCACAACTATTTTATTTCTCTGGTTGTACGCAATATAGAGCCACACCATGTGTACAGTCATACGTGTACCTAGGGCATTGATGTCCATTTCATTCCACCATTGTTTTATTTTATTTTGGAACCAGGGATTGAACTTAGGGGTACCTGACAACTGAGCCACATCCCCAGCCCTATTTTGTATTTTGTTTAGAGACAGGGTCTCACTGAGTTGCTTAGCACCTCACCATAGCTGAGGCTGGCTTTGACCTTGGGATTCTCCTGCCTCAGCCTCCCCAACCGCTGGGATTATAGGGGTGCACCACCGTGCTCAGTTTATCTTTATGTGGTACAGAGGATTGAACTCAGTGCCTCACAGGTGCTAGGCAAGTGCTCTATCACTGAGCTACAACCCCAGCCCCGATCCATCATTCTTTGTGAGGAAGTGATCATTAGGAAATCTTCTGCTTGGGTGGCTGAGAGGACCCGAGTGACACTTGGTAGGTTGGTTGGGTGTTGTGCCTATGTGCCCTCTCTTGGCCACTCTTCTGCCCGCAGTTTCTGTGTTTGGGGTTGAATGTGCAGCGGGCAGCAAAGCAGACCTGGGGGGTCTAGTGGGACTTGATTAGCTTTAAGCCAGACAGAGAATAAGGGAGCATGGAGTAGGACAGATATATGAAACCAGCTGCGGTTACTTGATGTGAATGAGGTACTGGGTTTGTGTACTGGGTTGCATTATGACTCGTTATGGTCAAGTGAGTCTGAAACAGACTCATCCAGTGGATAGATAGGGTAGCATTTGTGTTCTTATAGTTTAGACCAATATCTCTCTGCTGGATTAGAGGGAACTCCTTGAGGGCAGAGAATCATACTCTTTGTCTTAGAGCCTCTGGCTTGTTCTGTGGTGTGTTTTATTTGTTTCTTGCACTGGGGATTGAACCCAGGGGCACTGTACCATTGAGGTACATCCCCAGCCCTTTTTGTTTTTGTTTTGAGATAGGGTCTTGCCAAATTGCTGAAGCTGGCCTGGAACTTGAGATCTTTCTGCCTCAGCCACAAGAAGTCTTTGGAGCTGGGTGTGGTGGTGCCCACCTGTAATCTCAGCACTTTGGGAGGCTGAGACAGGAGAATCGTGAGTTCAGAGGCAGCCTCAGCAATGTCGAGGAGCTAAGCAACTCAGTGAGACCCTGTCTCTACATAAAACACAAAATAGGGCTGGGGATGTGGCTCAGTGGTCGAGTACCCGTGAGTTCAATCCCAGTACCAAAAAAAAAAAAAAAAAAAAGTCTTTGGTATTACTTCAGCCACCACACCCAGCTGAAGTGGTTTTAAAGAAAATGAAAATAAAAAGAGGGAAGATTCCAGTGAATGAAATGATACATAGTTCCCAGTGCTAAAAATAATACCTGGTAACACTTGGCATGTCTACTGTATAAGTAGTACAGAGAAGACTTTGTAATTTATTATCATGATGTGATTTATTTATTTATTTTTAATATTTTTTTAGTTGTAGGTGGACACAATACCTTTATTTTATTTATTTATTTTTATGTGGTGCTGAGGATCGAACTCACGTGCAAGGCGAGGGCTCTGCCACTGAGCCACAACCCCAGCCCGATTTATTTATTTATTTATCTATTTATTTTTGATGCCGGGGATTGAACTAGGGGTACTCGACCACTGAACTACATCCTCAGCCCTAATTTGTGTTTTATTTAGAGACAGGATCTTGCTGAGTTGCTTAGCACCTCACCATTGCTGAGGCTGGCTTTGAACTCACAATTCTCCTGTCTCAGCCTCCCGAAGTGCTGGGATTACAGGTGTGTGACACCGTGCCCAGCATGATGTGCTTTTTGAGTTTGTGAAATGTAATCCCTTTCAAATTATGGCAGGGGTTTGCTACTTAATTACACTTCAAGGAAAATACCACCAATTGGTCAGCATTGGGGAAATATAGTCACTTTTAGGAATAAGCCTTTTTTGCAGGTTCCCTAAAACCATAGTCTCATGTCATACATCATTTTGGGGTTCACAGAGAGTACCCCACACCATGAGGTCATATGGGGAGAGTTTTCTTAGTAAAGTATACATGGGGCTGTTTTGCCGAAGCTGTCCTGACTCACTGTTGATCTACCCAAGTACCTGCTAATATTTGATACCATCATTGTATTTGTTGATGAAATGTGTCCTTGAACAAATTTCTCTAGGCCCCCAAAATAAGATAGAGATATCCTGTGGCCAAACGTAAATATAATGCTGATACTTGAGCAAAGTGAAAAAAAAAATTATCCCACTAGGCAGATTTCAGAGAGGTCTGATGGCCTGTTGCCTGCCTTAATGGCAGCTACTGTGGCCTTTTTTTTATTCATAAGACAGGAGCTAAGGGTAGTATGAAAGAAGAAACTAGACCTCTTACCCTCAAGCATTTTGGCTCCACATTTGAATGTCAAGAGACATTCCTATATTATTTCTTTCTTTCTTTTTTTTTCCCTTATGTTGCTGGGTGTTGAACTCAGGGCCTTGCAAGCACTCTACTACTGAGCTATGCCTCCATCCCTTTTAAAATTTTTATTTATTTATTTTGGTATCAAGAATTGAACCCAGTGGTGCTTAACCACTGAGCTACATCCCCAAGTCATTTTGAGACCAGGTGTTGCTAAATTGCATAGGGTCTTTGTTTTCTTTTTTTATGGGGGGGATACATGAGTTGAACTTGGGGGCACTCAACCGCTGAGCCACATCCTCAGCCCTCTTTTTTATTTTATTTAGAGAAGGAATTGCTTAGCACCTCGCCATTGCTGAGGCTGGCTTTGAACTGTGATCCTCCTACCTCAACCTCCCGAGTTGTTGAGATTACAGGTGTGTGCCACCATGCCCAGCTAAACTGGTTTTTAAAAAGAATTTTTTTTAGTTGTAGATGAATACAATACGTTTGTTTGTTTGTTTGTTTATTTTTTGGTGCCGGGGACTGAACTCAGGGTTGCTCGACCACTGAGCCACATCCCCAGCCCTATTTTGTGTTTATGTAGAGAGAGGGTCTCGCTGAGTTGCTTAGCGCTTCGCTGTTGCTGAGGCTGGCTTTGAACTCGAGATTGTCCTGTCTTAGCCTCCCTAAGTGCCGGGATTACAAGCGTGAGCCACCACGCCCGGCTTAGGAAGGGTCTTACTACATTGCCTGGACTGGCCTTAGACTTACAGTCCTCTTGCTTGTCTCCCAAGTAACTGGCATTACAGGCATATATCTAACCAGAAGTTGGTTGGTTTCTTTCTTTCTTTTTTGGTACTGGGGATTGAACGCAGGGGTACTCAACCACTGAGCCACATCCCCATCCCTATTTTTGTTTTTATTTAGAGACCAGGTCTCACTGAGTTGCTTAGCACCTTACTGTTGCTAGCCTTGAACTCGCAATCCTGTCTCAGCCTCCCAAAGTGCTACGATTACAGGTGTGCGCCATCGCGCCTGGCTCAGACATTTCTTAAGTGACTGATTTTTTTTTCAGTATTGAGAGGTTAGTGCTAGGGTACTTTCCTTGAATTACATTACTTTCTCTTTTGTTTTTTGGGGGCGGGGGTGTACTGGGGATTGAACTCAGGGGCACTTGACCATTGAGCCACATCCCCAGCCCTATTTATTTATTTATTTATTTATTTATTTTAAAAATATTTTTAGTTGTTGATTGGCCTTTGTTTATTCATTTATTTATATGTGGTGCTGAGGATCAAACCCAGTGCCTCCCACATGCAAGGCAAGCACTCTACCACTGAGCCACAATCCCAGCCCCCCTATTTTGTATTTATTTAGAAACACTTGAGTTGATCAGCACTTTGCTTTGCTGAGGCTGGCTTTGAACTCGCTATCCTCCTATCTCAGCCTCCCGAACTTCTGAGATGATAGTCAAGCGCCACTGCGCCCAGCTCCCTTCCCTTTTCTTAAATTATTTTTTTAGTTTGAGACAAAATCTTCCTAAATCTCTGAGGCTGGCCTCCAGCCTCCACTCTTCCTGCCTCAGCCTTCCCAAGTACAGGCATGTGCCTTCACATGGGCTCCAGGGTACTTTTTTTTGGTACTGGAGATTGAACTCAGGGGCGCTCGACCACTGAGCCTCATTCCCAGCCCTATTTTGTGTTTTATGTAGAGACAGGGTCTCACTGAGTTGCTTAGCGCCTCGCCATTGCTGAGGCTGGCTTTGAACCCCCGATTCTCCTGTCTCAGCCTCTCAAAGTGCTGAGATTACAGGCTTGCGCCACCGAGCCCAGCTTCCAGAGTACTTTTCTTGTCATCACATGCCTTCTGGCTGCTTACCAGGATTCCCAGGTTCTGTTTCATTTTCTGGAGGCCCTAGGCACACCTGACCCAAGGGCCACGCATGTCTGGATTGGCTCCCAGACAGACACGGATGGTATCTGCTCTCAACCTTTTGTTTGTATCCGTTTGTCTGTTACTTCTTTCACTTGTGAGGTGTGGCCTCCTGGTTTGTCACAGGTTTCAGTGTCCATCATGAAACTTGTAGATGGACACCAGGGAGCCTATACCTTGTATAGGTAGCACTATACAAGCTCCCTGCAAGTTTGAAGACCACAGCGATGATCTTAGGGACTCAGACTCTTTGCTGAAAATACCACCATCTTTAATTTGGAAAGGTCAGGGATGGGAAACAAAAGGGTAGGGAGAGGGGAGTTCCCCACCCTCTGATCCCATCTCTCTTGCAATTTCTAGCTGAGCTTGCTCAGTCCCCACCCTGGGTAGGCAGCTTACTGGAGCCCAGTGGCACCTAGTTCCATGATGTCTTACTATGTGTTCTGTTACTACAGTGGAATTCCATAAACAGGATAATTTATAAAGACAAATTTATTTGGCTTAGAATTCTGGAGGCTAGAAGTCCAAGGGCATGATGAGAACAGCACCTGATGAGGGCTTTCCTATAGTGTTATATCATGGTAGAGAAGAGACAGCTGTGGGATGCACTCACTTTTATAGTGATCTACTTTCATGATAACCAAAAATCTGTTCCCACATAAATGGCATTAATCCATTCACAAGGACTCAGCTTATCCTTAGTCTATTGTAGAGTTTTATAGCCTGCTGCAGTGTGTGGATGTTTGTGTATAACCAAAATTTCCATGTTGGAAATCTGCCCAACGTGATGGTATTAGGAGGTGGGACTTTATTTAGATGACAGTACCTAGCCTTCAGGAATGGGATCAGAGACCCCAATGATCCCTACTCCTTCTGCCAAGTGGTACAGTGAAAAAATGCTATGTGAGATGAGCCCTCACCGGACACTGATGGTGGTTCATTTGATCTTGCACTTTCAGAACTGTAAGAAATGAATTGCTGTTGTTTATAAGCCACCCAGTCTAAGGTGATTTATGATACTAAATTCTCTTTAATTTTTTTGTGGGGCGAGGGGGTGATCCTGGGTATAGAAAACCCAGGGTCTTATCAATGCTAAGCAAGCACTCTATACTGAGCGCACCCTCAGCCTTTCCCTTTAATCTAATGATTTAGTAATGCAATTTTATTGTTGATACTTAGAAAACACAAAAGTAAAGAAGCCTAAAATTACCCATGAAACTACCACACACAGGGGGTAAGTGTCTGTTGTTACTGCAAATGGCAAGGAGTTGTGTGCTCTCGTACCCAGCTAAATTTTGCGGCACTCAACCACTGAGCCACATCCCCAGCCCTTTTTGTATTTTGTTTAGAAACAGGGTTTCACTGAGTTGCTTATGGCCTCAGCATCCCAAGCCGCTGAGATTACAGCCACTGTGCCGTGCTCACTTACTCTTTTTATGTTTTGGGTACTTGGGATTGGACTCGGGGGCACTCAACCACTGAGCCACATCTCCAGCCCTATTTTGTATTTTATTTAGAGACAGAGTCTCACTGAGTTGCTTAGCGCCTCGCCATTGCTGAGGCTGGCTTTGAACTTGCAATCTTCCTGTCTCAGCCTCCCAAGCTGCTAGGACACAGGCACCCACCACCGCGCCCATCTTGCTTACTCTTTATTTATTTATTTTTTTAATATTTTTTTAGTTGTAGATGGACACAATGTCTTTATTTTATTGCTTTTGTACGTGGTGCTGAGGATTGAACCCAGGGCCTCACGCATGCGAGGCAAGCGCTCTACCGCTGAGCTACAATCCCAGCCCCAGCTTGCTTACTCTTGATGAAGGCCCAAAGTGTCGTATCAGAACACTAGTAACTTAGAAGTGCTTAATAAATTCAACCTAAGATAAAACATATTAGAGTTAAGGTAAAACACCTACAGCTGGGGGAAGCACATTGGTGGAGTGTGTGCTCATCATGTACAATGTGCTGGGTTTGGTTCCCAGAACTCAAAAAAACAGAAACAAAACAGCTATACAAAATATATGACTGGTATAAACACTACACCTTTGGGTGGTGAAATAGGGTCCTTTAGCAGAAACAGTGTGACATGCCGGTTCTATTAAAACCACAACTCCATGCTGAAGAAAATCTCTTGCCCTGAGTTTCTGCTTTGGAAGGACAACTTCTTGTTTTGTGCACCATACATCTGTTTTATTTATTTATTTTTTATGTTTTTATTAGTGCATTATCGTTTTCCATAATAGTGGGATTGAAAATTGAGGACAGGTAGGGTGATGCATGCCAGTTAATACAGCGATTCAGGGTATGAGGCAGGAGGATTGCAAGTTCCAGGCCACTTGGGGCAATTTAGCAAGACTCTGTGTCCAAAGAAAAGAAAAAAGAGGTGTGTTTGTGAAAATTTATAAAATTTTTCATCAGGTTGGCAATATAACTCAGTGGTCGAGCAAGTCCCTAGCATGCATGCAGAACCTAGGTTTAGTCCCCAACATGCAACACACACACACACACACACACCCCCCAGCCCGTGGTACTGTCATAACAAGCATAATTTACCAATATTATCAGATTTTCCCTTACCAAGTATTGGGAATGGAACCCAGGGCATTGCATGTGCAAGGCAAGTGTTTTACCTCTGAGCTACAACCTGCAGTCTTTTTATTTCAAGACACATCATGCTAAGTTGTCCAGGCTAGTCTTGAACTTAACCATTCTGCCTGAGCCTCTGGGATAGCTGTGTTTACAGGTGTGTATCACCTGGTCTAGCATCACCAGAGTTTTTTGCATCTGTGAAGGCTGTGGGTTATAGTTCTGGGTATCGGGGTATTTTTAGTTTATAGCACTATTCATCATCTTCAGACATTGGTACCACTGTCAAAGTATATCATGGTGCCATTTTTTGTTACTTAACTTTGTATCAGCCTACTTTTTTTGTTGGCTTGGTGGGGATTGAACTCAGGGCCTTGTTCTTGTAGAACCATGTGTTCTACCACTGAGCTGCACTTCTAACCCTGAATTTACTTTTTGAATTTAAATTCATTTAATTAATTAATTGATTGTGTGTGTGTGTGTGTGTGTGTGTGTTTGGAATTGAATCCAGAGGCACTTATCCATGGAGCCACATCTCCATCCCTTTTTATTTTTTTTTATTTTGGGACAGGGCCTTGCTGAGTTGCTTAGGCTGGTCTTGAACTTGCAGTTCTCTTGCTTCAGCCTCCTAAGTTACTGGGATGATGTGCATGTGCCATTGTGCCCAGCCCAGATTCATTTATTTTTTTTATTTTTTATTTTTTTTAAATTTTTTTTTTTAGTTGTTGATGGACACAATGTCTTTATTTTATTGCTTTGTATGTGGTGCTGAGGATCGAACCCAGGGCCTCACACATGCGAGGCAAGCGCTCTACCGCTGAGCTGCAATCCCAGCCCCTCATTTACTTTAATTAAAGAAACTTGTTCTCATTGCCTTCGGTGGAAAACTGGTTTCCCTTGCCATAAATATTGGCTTTTTTTTTTTTTTTTTTTTTAATATTTTTGTAGATGGACACAATGTCTTTATTTTATTGCTTTGTATGTGGTGCTGAGGATCGAACCCAGGGCCTCACGCATGAGAGGCAAGCGCTCTGCCGCTGAGCCACAATCCCAGCCCCAAATATTGGCTTTGATTGAATTTATGAAGTTCCAATCAGATGCTGTTTGAGCTTTAGTTGTTAATGAAATATAAAGATTTGCAATTATTAGAGCAGTATGAAGGGTAGATTAGCACCTCCTCAGGCGTTCTTTTCATTGTGATCAGAAAGATGGACAGGGAGCTGAAGAATCTAGTGAGGCAATGGTACTTGGCCCTTATCTGTATGCCACCCCTTCTTAGGTGGACTGCAGTATGATTTATATGCCTGAGATATTCTGCAAAAGGAATCAAGAAAAGGTTTGGGGCCAGGGCCTGCAGGTCAGGGTTAACGGTACTGTCAGATGGATGATGCTGATATGACTCTTTTGGTGTTCCCTTGGTGCCCTTGACCTACTTAACCCATTCCCCCATCTCCTAGACTGACTGGGACTTCTTTTCAGCAGGAGACCACCATCTGCAGGTCCTGTGAAGATGTCCACTCCAGACCCACCATTGGGTGGAACTCCTCGACCGGGCCCTTCCCCAGGCCCGGGCCCCTCGCCTGGAGCCATGCTGGGCCCCAGCCCAGGCCCCTCACCAGGCTCTGCCCACAGCATGATGGGGCCCAGCCCGGGGCCTCCCTCAGCAGGACACCCCATCCCTACCCCAGGGCCTGGGGGATACCCTCAGGACAACATGCACCAGATGCACAAGGTAGGGAGCCCTGTGCCTTTCATACAACATTCCCTTACCCTTTGGCTCTGCCTTAGGCTAAGTTCCTGGCTGCCTCCCACCTCCTGGCTTGAGCCTCCCCTGAAGGCCGTGAGAAAGCCTCCTTGTCAGTGGTGGCTGACTTGGCCCAGACACCTGCCCCAGGGTCCATTGCCATAAACAGAGGAGTCAGGCACACAATCTGTCCTGAGCCAGGAGTGAGCAGCTGCCCTACCCTGTGTCCCCAGCACTCCTTATTCTGCATGGGAACTTGCAGAGCAATACTCTGAAGTTTCCTCTCATCAGTGAAGAAAAATGCCTGAATTACTAAAGGAGGCTTAAGGTACTTGGTTTCCTCTTGGCTGCTCTGCCTACCTGGGGAACTCACAAAGCAGGGCAGTGGTGCATCAATCCCTGCCCACATCTTATGCTTGGATCATTGTCTTGACCTCTTACCTGAGCTGATCAGGGTTGCTTTTGCTAGGAAGGTGGATCCATAAATTTCCTATCTAGTGTCCTTGAGGTGGGGTGGGGTGGAGGAAATATCCCCTTGTATGTACCAGCATCTGTAAGAAATGGTGACATTTCTGTCAGGGCCCTCGGGAGGCCTGGGTCTGCATGGATATAACTGGAGGGGTAGGTCTAGGAGTAAGTCCCACCACTTGGCACTGACAACTCTTTACCTTCCTACCAGGGCTATGCATGTGTTTGCACCTCATTCCATTTGAATACCCCCAACCCGCTAGGTCTGGTGGTTATTACATACATTTTCTAGACAAGGAATCAGAGTCTCAGCCTACCTGATGCCTCCCTCTGGGCTATCTTTTTTTTTTTGGTACCAGGGACTGAAATCAGGGGTACTTGACCACTGAGCCACATCCCCAGCCCTATTTTGTGTTTTAGAGACAGGGTCTCACTGAGTTGCTTAGCGCCTGTTGCTGAGGCTGGCTTTGAACTCATGATTCTCCTGTCTCAGCCTCCCAGAGTGCTGGGATTACAGGTGTGTGCCACCGCACCCAGCTTGGGCTATCTTTGTGCCCTGCATATGTGCTGTTTCTGAGGCATTCAGCACATCGAGCCTTCCAACCCTTCCAACCCTTCCCATCTCTTGTACATTTCTGTCAACTTATGTGTAGTATCTTTCTTGACCCTTCTGTTCTCGGAAGCTGTGGTAACACACACACACACTTGGTTTACAGGTCAGCTTCTTCTTCAGCACAGCCCCCATTTTCCTTCTCTGCCCACTTAGCTTTGCCTTCCTGGCATGGCTCATATACAATATACACCTCTGACATAGGTTTGGCAGACACCTGCCATATGTCCCGTGCCCTACTAGGATCAGGGTCCCATGCTGTCAGAATACCTGTAATTGTGCAGAGCTCAGTCTCACCCCTAACCTGGGCAAGGGGGTGGAGGCAGACTTGTACCTTGGGTCTGGTCAGCGTCCTGAGGGCCTAACCTGCCTCTCATGAAGCTTCCCCTTACCTGGCCCCTCTTTTCTTGGATCATAGCACACATTGAGTTGTCGGTTTGTTTTGTCAGCATGAGCCTGTGAGTTCCCAGAAAGGAGAATATTTGTGCTAATCCAAGCCTAGGGGGTGCCCACAAAAAGATTCTGGATGGTGTCCCCTTTGCCAACCGTTCCCCATTGGGGTTACCTTGCTACCAAGATTAGAAGGGACGTACATGCCATCATTCTGCCAAGACCTGCCCTTGCCTCTTGTCGGGGTAGAACAGGCCTCTAGGTGGCCTCCCTCCCTGCCAGCAACTGAGGAGGCGCAGAGTTTGGGAGATGTCTGACATGTTTTTAGTCCTTGTGGTCAGACCTTCTCTGATTTCTAGTCTCCTAGGGAAGAGGGTCTTTTGTCCCCAGATTCATGTTCTGTCTTCTCACAGTGAGCAGTGAGTCTGTTGTCCTAGATGAAACTGCTCCCTCACTAAGACCTATTGCTAGTGTCTTTTCTTTTCTTCCTGTGGTTGCTGACTGCCTCCAGAACATCTTCTTGCCTTCTCCTGGCCCCTTAGTGTGGCTGCTTCTTTGCCTCAAGGCCACCAATTGTCCAGTTTTTCGCCCTCCACTGGATGGCATTCATTTTGTGTGTCTACTTTGACACCCAAGTAGGTGTCGTGACCATGCCTTAGACCCAAGCCCTTGGTCATGTTGGCAATTCAGTGGATGTTGGGTGGCATCCATCATCTCTCTGGTGATGCTTTGCTGTGTCGCTTCTTCCTATTCCCCTTGTTGACCTGCCTTATTATTGGCCACTTGCAGCCTATGGAGTCCATGCATGAGAAGGGCATGTCGGATGACCCACGCTACAACCAGATGAAAGGAATGGGGATGCGATCAGGGGGCCACGCAGGGATGGGGCCCCCGCCCAGCCCCATGGACCAGCACTCCCAAGGTACTGTTCTGCATCCCCTCTTTTTTTTTGGGGGGGGGGACTGGGGATTGAACTCAGGGGCACTCGACCACTGAGCCACATCCCCAGCCCTATTTTGTGTTTTATGTAGAGACAGGGTCTCACTGAGTTGCTTAGCACCTCGCTGTTGCTGAGGCTGGCTTTGAACTTGCGATTCTCCTGTCTCAGCCTCCCTAAGTGCTGGGATTATAGGTGTGTGTCACCGCTCCTGGCTTTCTGCATCCCCTCTTGCTTAGTGTTGGCCGTGTGCAGGGAGCCTTGAGATCCTTTTCCTCATCAGGGTTCCCACAGATGGATTCTGTGAGGATCTAGGACATTTGAGCTCCAGGGAAGGCCCTCCCATGGGGAGTGTCTGGTTGAGGCTTGGTTGGTGGTCTGTTTTGGTGTAGCCCTGGAAGAGTATACATGGTGGGCAGAGTTGGGTATTAGAGGAGAGCTCTGCAGGAGCTCCAGTGCCACCTGGGAGCTTAGTGGAGATAGAGCGTCTCAGGGCTTCCTCTACCTTGACAAGCCCTCCAGTTGGTTTTTCTATATGGAGATGATGGAGTAATGATGTAGAAGATGACTTGCGGAGCCCTTCCAGTCGCCAAGGACAGGAAGCTCAGGAGCTCCTGAGGAATGGAAGTTAGAAGGATGGGTATGGCTGATCTGAATATATGCACCCTACTCTGCCCAGGCATGAGGGCAGGCCTGGAAAGGTCCTGGGCTTCACGTCATAGCTTTACCATTAACCATGTCTACCCTACTGAAACATGGGCCAAAGCATATGACCATGAGGGCTGTTGGGCTCTCTGGGACTGGGATTGTGGCTCAGTAGCAGAGCGCTTCCCTCGCATGCATGAGGCACTGGCTTCGATCCTCAGCACCACATAAAAATAAATAAAATAAAGATATTGTTTGTTGTTTTAAGTTGTCTATCTACAACTTAAAAAAAAAAAATATATATATATATATAAAACAATGTGCTCTCTGGGTGCCTTGCGTTTGGCTCATGAGGATGAAGCCATCGGACTGTTTCGTGTCTTGGAGGATGAGGCAGTGTAGGTGTGGCAGAACAGTTTACTGTCTCTGCCTTAACCTCAAGTGCATGCTGCCACGTGACCATTGGATTGGCCTTTCCCTGCAGGTTACCCCTCGCCCTTGGGCGGCTCTGAGCATGCTTCCAGCCCAGTTCCAGCCAGTGGCCCATCCTCTGGTCCCCAAATGTCGTCTGGGCCAGGAGGGGCCCCACTAGATGGTGCTGACCCCCAGGCCTTGGGGCAGCAGAACCGGGGCCCAACGCCATTTAACCAGAACCAGCTGCACCAGCTTCGAGCTCAGATCATGGCCTACAAGATGCTGGCCAGGGGGCAACCCCTTCCTGACCACCTGCAAATGGCTGTGCAGGGAAAGCGGCCAATGCCTGGGATGCAGCAGCAGATGCCAACACTACCTCCACCTTCTGTGTCTGCCACGGGACCTGGGCCTGGCCCTGGCCCTGGCCCTGGCCCAGGTCCAGGACCAGCACCTCCAAATTACAGCAGGCCTCATGGTAAGGTCCACCATCCCTGGTCCCCGGGGTGGGGAGGAAGTCCAGAGTGAACTTGCTGGAGCCTGGATAGCAATAATAGATGATCCTGAGCTCTGTTGTTGTCGGGCTCCTCAGTGACGCTCAGGTGGCCAGGTCCCTCTCATGATAGATGTTATTTTTCCAGCTCCTCTTGAGACTTACACTTAAGGGCTTGTGGATGAGCCTGTTCCCTGAGCCAGGGATGCTCATGGGATAGGTATGGGTATGAAGACAGTTCATATTTTATTCTCCTTTTTTTTGTTTCCCCCTGCATGTAGGTATGGGAGGGCCCAACATGCCGCCTCCAGGACCCTCAGGTGTGCCCCCTGGGATGCCTGGCCAGCCCCCTGGAGGGCCTCCCAAACCCTGGCCTGAAGGTAAGATCCCCCTTCTCTTGGTGGCACATCTGTGTCCTACCTCCTTATCATGAGCTTGGAGTGTGCAGGCTCTGAGATGCACCTGATCAGAAAGAATGCTTAGGACACTCACTTGACTAGAGCAGAAACCCACATGTTTTCCTATGGTGTCCTCTTGGTCTCATCTGTTCGTGGTCAGTTTCCAAAGGCTTGGACTTGGATCTGCTCCACTGTTCCCTTTTTGCCTGTGTTGTGGGACGAGGTTATCCTGGGGTGTCTTTAAACCAGTAATAAGCAGAAGAGAGCAATGAATGGGTCTACCCTGAGATTCAAGGGAAAGGCCTGAGAGGTGCAGCTGGGGCCACAGACAGATTCCTTCAGGATATAGTAGCTGGAGGGCACAGCTTGACCTACCTTCCTTCCCAGGAACATCCTTGTGGGAGGCAGGTAGGATGACAGGACAGTTTAGGGTCCTGTCACCCTCACTGACCATGTGTGGCCTTGGTGTAGTGCTCTCTGAGGCTCCATGTCCTCCTCTGTAACTTAGTGAGGCTCTGTAAAAGTTAGTTGCTTATGAGTATTTCAGGGTCCGTATCTGTTTGAGGTTGAGGTAGTCAGTAAAATTGATTCATTTGCTGCTATCTTAGAGTCTGAGATGTATTGATGGACATCAAAGAGCTAGTCACTAAAATGGGATTCACTTGGAAGTAGAGTGTAGTGGTCCTCACTTATGCATAGAGGATATGTTCCAAGACCCCCAGTGGATGTTTGCCACCATGGATAGGCCCAAAACCCATCTTTCATTCCCCCCCCCGCCCCCCTGCCTCATTTCTTTCTTTTGTGGTACTGGGGAACTAGGGATTGAACTCAGGTTCTTTCTTTACCACTGACCTATGCTCCCAGCCTTTTTTATTTTTCCCTTTATTTATTGATTTACTTAACTATTTGTGACAGGGTCTTCCTGAATTGCTGAGGTTGACCTTGAACTTGTGACCCTCTGTTTCAGCCTCTCAAAAAGCTGGGATTATAGATATGTGACACCAGACCCAGTTACTGTGTTTCTCTTAACATGCATACTGGTAATAAAGTTTAATTTATAAATTAGTCATAGAGATGAACAACTAACAAAATGGAACAGGTATAAAAACATACTGTAGTAAAAGGTGTGAATGAGGAGCTGGGGTTATGGCGCAGTGGTAGCGTGCTCGCCTAGCACACGTGAGACACTGGGTTCAATCCTCAGCACCACATAAAAATAAAATAAAGATACTCTGTCCACCTACAACTAAAAAAAATAAATAAATATTAAAAAAAAAAAAGGTGTGAAGCCGGGCGCGGTGGCTCAAGCCTGTAATCCCAGCACTTAGGGAGACTGAGACAGGAGAATCGCGAGTTCAAAGCCAACCTCAGCAACGGCGAGGCGCTAAGCAACTCAGTGAGACCCTGTCTCTACATAAAACACAAAATAGGGCTGGAGATGTGGCTCAGTGGTCGAGTACCCCTGAGTTCAATCTCCAGTACCAAAAAAAAAAAAAAAAGGTGTGAATGAAGTGTCTGTCTCTAAAATTATCTTATTAGCTGGGTGCAGTGGTGCATACCTGTAATCCCAGTAGCTCAGGAGGCTAAGTCAGGAGGATGACAAGTTCAAGGCCATTCTGGGCAACTTAGTGAGACCCTAAAATAAAATTTAAGGTGAGCAGTGGCACACACCCGTTATCCCAGTTTCTTGGGAGACGAGGCAGGAGGATCACGAGTTCAAAGCCAGCCTCAGCAACTTAGTGAGACTCTCAAAATAAAATTTAAAAAGGACTGGGGTCGGGCTGGGATTGTGGCTCAGTGATAGAGCGCTTGCCTCACATATGGGAGGCACTGGGTTCAATCCTCAGCATCACATATAAATAAAAGAATAAATAAAGGTCAATCAACAGCTAAAAAAAATTTTTAAAAAAGGGAGGGGCGCTGGGGTCGGGCACAGTGGTGCAAGCCTATAATCCCAGCACTTAGGGAGGCTGAGACAGGAGAATTGTGAGTTCAAAGCCAGCCTCAGCAATGGCGAGGCGCTAAGCAACTCAGTGAGACCCTGTCTCTACATAAAACACAAAAATAGGGCTGGAGACGTGGCTCAGTGGTCAAGTGCCGCTGTGTTCAGTCCTTGTTGCAAAAAAAAAAAAAAAAAAAAAAAACCAAAACAGCAACAAACGGACTAAGGATAGAGCTTACTGGTAAAACACCCTTGGGTTCAATTCCCAGTACCATATAAAATAAAAACATTTGGGCTGGGGATATGGTTCAATGCTAGAGCACTTTTCTACCATGTAGGAGTCCCTGGGTTCCATCCCCAGTGCTACAAAAAAACAAAACAAACAAAAACAAAACCCTGATTATATTGCACTCACTCTGCTTGTGGTAATGTGAGATGGTCCAGTGCCTACAGGATGAGATGGCGTGAGGCAAATGATGCCAGCAGTGTGATGTAGCTACTTAGGACAGGATACAATTCTAAACTAAGGAGTTGTTTGTTTCTGGAATTTTCCACATAATATTTTCAGACTGTGGTTGACTGAGGGTAACTGAAACAGCAGAAAGAAGCTGCTGACAAGAGGGAGGACTGTTGTAGAGGAAAGATAAGAAAATACGGGCCCTCTGAGGCCATAGGTCAGAAGGACCTGGGTGAGTGAGGACGGGGATCAGGGAGTGGCATAGAGATTGTGAAGAGAGATGAACCCCGAGGCAGGAGGGAGGCAGACCCCAGGGTGAGAAACAAGGTGGCATTTAGTGAGAGGGAGGAGGTGGGCAGAGGTTGGTCTGTCCCCAGGTAGCAAGCTGCCTGGCAGGCTTTGCATTTCTACTGAAGAATTGTCCCTGGACTCAGCATGTGCCCATCCTGCTCGCCTCTCTCCAGGACCCATGGCAAATGCTGCTGCCCCCACGAGCACCCCTCAGAAACTGATTCCCCCGCAGCCGACAGGACGCCCTTCGCCTGCGCCCCCTGCTGTCCCTCCTGCTGCCTCACCTGTGATGCCACCTCAGACGCAGTCCCCAGGGCAGCCAGCCCAGCCTGCACCCTTGGTGCCGCTGCACCAGAAGCAGAGCCGCATCACCCCCATCCAGAAGCCCAGGGGCCTGGACCCTGTGGAGATCCTGCAGGAGCGGGAATACAGGTGAGACGTAGCCCACTGGCTCCACTTTGATTTGCTGAGGCATGGTTCCCCATCTTGAGGGTAACCGGCGTAGTAATGGCTTTGCCCTCTTCCCCCAGGAGCCTCCCAGCTTCCTAGATTTGCTGTGCATCTTTCAACACAGCAATATAACTCCTGTACAATTGATTTATCTCACATCCATTTCCCAGGTTCAAACCTGTCTTTGGCAAATTCTGTCTGGTACATTCTCTGTTCAGCTCCAGCTGAGTGCTCTGCCTTCCTCCACCTTCTCTGTGCTTCTTGTTTCTCTTTCTTTTTATTTACTTAGACTTTATCCTGCCCTAAGGCCTTTGCATAGCTGTGGATAGCCCCATGTGGCCATTGAGGCCTGACTGTTGAGGTTACCTTCACATAGAAGCCTTTCCCAGCCCCCCTCACCTCCAGGCCCATTCTTAAAGTACTAGCCACTCTGGAATTAGTGGCAGATTTAGTATAAACACCCTGCTGTGCTGAGGATCAAACCTATGGCCTTCCATGTTAGGCAAGCACTGAGTCACATCTGAATCATATCCCCAGCCCACCATTTATTTTTTTATCCCCTCTGGCTTTTCTTCCCAATGAGACTGTAAGCTCCATAAGAGCAGCAACCTTGTTGGTCCTATTCAGTGCTGAGACTCCATACCATGAATGATTGTTGCAACATAGTAGGTGCTCTGTAAATAAGTGTGGAAAGACAGAAAGAGGATTATTTCATTTAACCTTCAGATCAATCCTGTAGGATGACTCTCAGGGATGTCCTTAGTTTATGGATTAGGACCCTGAAATTCATAGGCTGAATAGATCTCTTATATTTTTAATTGTAGATGGACATAATAACTTTATTTTATTTATTTATTTTTATGTGGTGTTGAGGATCAAACCTAGTACCTCACACTTGTGAGGCAAGCGCTCTACCACTGAGCCACAACCCCAGCCCAGCCCAATAAATATAGACTGTGTGTGTGTGTGTGTGTGTGTGTGCGCATACACATGTGCTTGCTTTTGTTTTTGTTTTGATTTGTTTCGAAGCTTTGGAACCATTTTGTTTTCAACATTCTTTTTTTTTTTGTTTGGTACTGAGGATTGAACTCAGGGGCACTTGACCACTGAGCCACATCCCCAGCCCTATTTTGTGTTTTATGTAGAGACAGAGTCTCACTGAGTTGCTTAGCGCCTCGCCATTGCTGAGGCTGGCTTTGAACTCGCGATTCACCTGTCTCAGCCTCCCTAAGTGCTGGGATTACAGGCATGTGCCATTGCACCTGGCTCAACATTCTTTTTTTTTTTTTTTTTTAGTTGTAGATGGACACAATGTCTTTATTTTATTGCTTTGTATGTGGTGCTGAGGATCGAACCCAGGGCCTCACACATGCAAGGCTAGCGCTCTACCGCTGAGCTACAATCCCAGCCCTGGCTCAACATTCTTTTTAAAAAATGTTTTTGTTCTTTTTCATTATACATGACAGTAGAATGCATTTTGACATATATATACATGGAGTATAACTTTCCATTTTTGTGGTGGTTTCATGTTTTATTTAGAGACAGGGTCTCTCCAAGTTCCTTAGCGCCTTGCCGTTGCTGAGGCTGGCTTTGAACTGGAAATCCTCCTGCCTCAGCCTCCTGAGCAGCTGGGATTACAGGCATGTGCTAATGCACCTGGCTCTTTTTTTTTTTTTTAATGTATATATATTTTTAGTTGGTGGACATTTTATTTATTTTTGTATTTATGTATTTATTTATGTGCGGTGCTGAGACTTGAACTGAGTGCCTCACATGTGTTAGGCAAGTGCTGTACCACTGAGCTACAACCCTAGCCCTGGTTGTGTATTCATGTATGAACATAGGAAAGTTTCCTCCTATTTATTCTACTCTCTGTCCCATTCTTATCTACCATCACACCCCAATTCGTTGACCGTCCTCCCCCCATCATGAGTTAGTATCCATATATCATAATGTTCAGCCTTTGATTATTTTGAATTGGCTTATTTCATTTGGCATGAAAGTCTCCAGTTCTATCCATTTACCAACAAATGCTATAATTCCATTCTTTTTTTTTTTTTTTTTTTAATAGCTTTATTTCATTTCTATGTGGTGCTGAGGATCGAACCCAGTGCCTCCCGCATGCTAGGCGAGCACGCTACCACTGCGCCATAACCCCAGCCCCCCATTCTTTTTTTTTTAATATTTTATTTTTTTAGTTGTAGGTGGACAGAATATCTTTATTTTATTTTTATGTGGTGCTGAGGATCAAACATGGTGCCTCACACGTGCTAGGCGAGCACGCTACCACTGCGCCATAACCCCAGCCCCTATAATTCCATTCTTTTTTTTTTTTTTTAGTTGTAGATGAATACAATATCTTTATTTACTTTTATGTGGTGCTGAGGATTGAACCCAGTGCCTCATGCATGCGAGGCAAGCGCTCTACCACTGAGCCACAATCCCAGCCCTATAATTCCATTCTTTTTTTTTTGGTACTGGGGGTTGAACTCAGGGGCACTCGACCCCTAAGCCACAACCCCAGCCCTATTTTTGTGTTTTATGTAGAGACAAGGTCTCACTGAGTTGCTTAGGGCCTCGCCGTTGCTGAGGCTGGCTTTGAACTCGCGATTCTCCTGTCTCAGCCTCCCAAAGTGCTGGGATTATAGGCTTGAGCCACCGCGCCTGGCTTTATAATTCCATTCTTTATGACTGGGTAATATCCCATTATGTATATATACCACTTTTTTTTTTTTTTTTTGGTACTGGAGATTGAACCCAGGGGTACTCAACCACTGAGCCACATCCCCAGCCCTATTTGGTGTTTTACGTAGAGACAGGGTCTCATTGAGTTGCTTAGCACCTCACCCTTACTGAGACTGGCTTTGAACTTGCGATTCTCCTGTCTCAGCCTCCCTAAGTGCTGGGATTACAGGCTTGCGCCACCGCGCCCGGCTATGTACCACATTTTCTTGATCCATTTATCTGTTGAAGGGTACCTAGGTTGGTTTCATAGCTTAGCTATTGTGAATTGAGCTGCGATAAACCTTGATGTGGCTGCATCACTATAATATGCTGATTTTAAGTCCTTTCGGTATGTGCTGAGGAGTGGGATAACTGGGTCAAATGGTGGTTTCATTTCAAGTTTTTGATGAATCTCCATACTGTTTTCCAGCGTGGTTACACCAGATTGCAGTCCCAACAGCAGTGTATGAGTGTACCTTTCCCCCCACATCCTTGCCAACATTTACTGTTAATTGTATTCTTGATAATTGCCATTCTCATTGGAGTGAAAGCTCAGTGTAGTTTTAATTTGCTTTTCTCTAATAGCTAGTGATGTTGAACATTTTCTGGCTTGATAGATTTCTATGGCCCCATGTCCTCAGGGTAGGGACAGAGATTCTGGTCGGCCAGAAACTCACTGTTATCATGCCATGAGCCAGCCACAGCCCAGTAGGTCTCTCTCTCTCTCTCTCTGTCTCTTTTTTTTTTTTTGGTACTGGAGATTGAACTCAGGGGCACTCGACCACTGAGCCACATCCGCAGCCCTATTTTGTGTTTTATGTAGAGACAGGGACTCACTGAGTTGCTTAGCACCTCACTGTTGCTGAGGCTGGCTTTGAACTCACGATTCTCCTGTCTCAGCCTCCCAAAGTGCTGGGATTACAGGCTTGAGCCACTGTGCCCACCTCCAGTAGGTCTCTTGATTGTTGTAGTTTCTCTGTTCTCTGTTGTGGCTGGCATCTTTTCTGAGGGATCTCATGTCTCAGGGCCAGGTCTGCCTGCTTTGAGGGATAGATTGTTCAGAAGCTCTAGCTTTAAAGACAGAGACTAGGTGGCTTCTTATAAATATAGTCCCTGTCATCACCTATCCTTTTTTCTCTCCTTTTCTTTGTTCCTAGGCTGCAGGCTCGCATTGCACACCGAATTCAGGAACTTGAAAACCTCCCCGGGTCCCTGGCCGGGGATTTGAGAACCAAAGCAACCATTGAGCTCAAGGCCCTCAGGCTGCTGAACTTCCAGAGGCAGGTGAGCTCCTGTATGGTCCTGACTGTAGGGAATAGGCCCTACCTGCCACCTGTCATGCTGAGATCTCAAGAACTTCCTGCAGTACCATCATCCAGGGTACCTGTGTGGTTTAGGCAGCCATGCCAGCCTGCATGTATTAGCCCATTGTCTTATGCTTTCCCTGTGTCTTGCTCCGTGGTGGGGTAGGGCTGCTTGCATGATATACAAATGTGGGCCTTCCCTAAGCTGCAGTTGCCAGCAGAAGCAGAAGACTGGAGTGGCTCTCCAGTGTTTCATAATGAATTGTGTGTGTTGTGTGAAGACAAGCTGGAGACCTGAGGCAGAAATAGACACTCTGACCAGGTGTGCTGAGTGGTCACCTTCTGCTCTTGCCTGCACCACCCATGGGTGCATAAGGCAGTTAATTAGCATCCTTTGGGAGACAGCATCACCTGCCCTGTGTGTCATGAGCGATTATATATGTCACTGTGTGCATAGCAGAAGTATCATGCACAGTGTCATTGTCTCTTCTTCTTCCCTGAAGCTGCGCCAGGAGGTTGTGGTGTGCATGCGGAGGGACACAGCCTTGGAGACGGCCCTCAATGCCAAGGCCTACAAGCGCAGCAAGCGGCAGTCCCTGCGAGAGGCCCGCATCACTGAGAAACTAGAGAAACAGCAGAAGATTGAGCAGGAGCGCAAGCGCCGCCAGAAGCACCAGGTTTGTTCCAGAAATGTTCCTCGGCTGCCTGGGTGCCTGTTCATCACAGCTTGCACTGGGATGGGGCCTTGTATGTTGTTATTTTTTTTATTTTTTTGGTACAGAGGATTGAACTCAGGGGCATTCGAGCACTGAACCACATACCCAGCCCTATTTTGTGTTTTATGTAGAAACAGGGTCTCAATGAGTTGCTTAGCACCTCGCCATTGCTGAGGCTGGCTTTGAACTCGCGATTCTCCTGTCTCAGCCTCTCAGAGACCCAAGAGAGGGAGTCACTGGGCATGTGGTCAGAGAGCAATATAGTTAGAGGGGCAGGTACAAATGCCCTGGGGCTGGAACAT
Source organism: Xerus rutilus (assembly GCA_028644305.1). Classification (NCBI taxonomy): domain Eukaryota; kingdom Metazoa; phylum Chordata; class Mammalia; order Rodentia; family Sciuridae; genus Xerus; species Xerus rutilus. Next base: position 7,205,757 of record CM053413.1, read on the forward strand.
GCCTCTGTTTTCTCTGAGAAGCCAGGATCTCAGTGTAGCCAGAGTGGAGAAAATGACAGGGAGAGCTGGAAGAGTTGAGGGGAAGGAGTGGCAAAGCAGATGGTGCCGGGCCTGTGACTATGGGGAAGACTTTGGCTTTTGCTTGGTGTGGGGTGAGAGCCATGGAGGGTGCTGAGGAGGGCCAGTTGACTTTATGATGCCAGTGAAGCAGACTAAAATCTCTAATCAGGTAGGATTTGGACATGATTCTGTGCATTTTGTTGCTCATCGATATATCCTGAAATTTTTAATAATGAACATGTATTTCCGGTATCTTTTAAAGCAAGTCAATATTCAGTGTTAACCAGTGTTAACTTTTTAATTATTTACAATTCCACCCTTCGTGGGTTTTTTTTTGTTTTTTTTGGGTTTTTTTGGTACAGGGGTTTGAATTCAGGGGCACTTGACCACTGAGCCACATCCCTAGCCCTGTTTGTATTTTATTTAGGGACAGAGTCTCACTGAGTTGCTTAGCGCCTCGCCGTTGCTGAGGCTGGCTTTGAACTCATGATCCTCCTATCTCAGCCTCTCCAGCCATTGAGATTACAGGCGTGCGCCACTGTGCCCGGCTCGCAATCTATTTTTCTGGTTTGTTTTGCAATGCTGGGGATTGAAGCCAGGGCTTTAGAGGTGCGAGGCAAGTGCTCTACCACTGAGCTACATCCCCAGCCCTTTTTATTTAATTAATTAAATGATTAAAAATTTTCTTGGGCTGGGATTGTAGCTCAGTGGTAGAGCGCTTGCCTTGCATGCGTGAGGCCCTGAGTTCAATCCTCAGCACCACATACAAAGCAATAAGATAAAGACATTGTGTCCATCTACAACTAAAAAAATATTTTAAAAAATTTTTCTTTATTATCTTTTTAAAGATAAATAGCAGTTTATCACTGAGCTACCTCCCCAGCTCTTTCTATTTTTTATTTTTGTTACCAGGGATTGAACTCAAGGGCACTCAACCACTAAACCACATCCCCAGCCCTGTTTTGTGTTTTATGTAGAGACAGTGTCCCACTGAGTTGCTTAGTGCCTCGCCACTGCTGAGGCTGGCTTTGAACTTGCGATTCTCCTGTCTCAGCCTCCTAAAGTGCTAGGATTACAGGTGTGCACCACTGCGCCTGGCTTACATTTTTTATTTTGAGACAAGGTCTCACTAAGTTGCCCAGCCTGGCCTTGAACTTGAAGTACTCCTGCCTCAGCCACCCAAATAGTATTTCAGGTGACTCCTGTTGAATGTTCAGTCTTCATTTTTGCACATGTCTCTACAGGAATACCTCAATAGCATTCTTCAGCATGCCAAGGATTTTAAAGAGTATCACAGATCAGTCACAGGCAAAATCCAGAAACTTACCAAGGCGGTAGCCACATACCATGCCAACACAGAACGAGAGCAGAAGAAAGAAAATGAACGGATCGAGAAGGAAAGAATGCGGAGGCTCATGGTAAGAGTTCTGTTTTCTTGCTTTTGGTCCCTTCTGTGCTTTTAGTATCGCAGGTGCCAGCAGCCTGTTACCCATTGTGCTGAGCATTCTGCTGCTTGGATTAGAGTTGGGGCTGAAGGGTAGAATAGGCTTGGATTTGGGAGGGAGCAAGTCCTGGGCTCAAACTTCCTTCTGGTCCCTTTGGCCATCAGAGTGGTCTTAGGGCTTGTTCACTGGCTGTCCTGTGTTTCCTGAGAGATGCAGCTGGTGCTTTCTGCTCTGAGTCCAGTGAGAGCCACAGATGATGCAGTCCACACTCTTTACCCTCAGAACAAATGTGTCCGACTGCTCATGAATGAGTCAGTAGTTGGGCAGATATCGATGGCCCGCTGTTACGTGAATGGAGGACACTGCCAGTAACTGCTATTTGTATGGAGGACACACTGGGGAGCAGGACATAGTCCTGCCCTCACAGGGTGGTATGTGCACTTGAAAGAGACATTTTTTGGAATGAAATGAATGTGCTAGTTTGGGATGGTGAAAGGACAGTGTCGGGAACAGAGCACGGGTGCAAACAGGCAGGAATGAGAAGGCCTCAGAACAGAGGCCCAGAGGTTGAGCACGACCCTGCAGAGATGTGCAGGAAGAACCCACAGGAAGAGAGGGTGAAGTGTCAGACAGCCAAGTACAAGACAGAGGGAGTGGCCCTGTGTCCGTGGAATGTTGTTGTGTTGGAGCAGGAAGTGAGTTCAAAGCTTGCAAGGGCAAGCCATGTGGGCCACATGGGACCTGCAGGCCATTGCAAGGACTGCAGATTAGTTGTGAACAAAAGGGAATGCTCCAGGTTGAAGTGATCTGATTTAGTCTCAGAAAGGGAGGGGATTGCTGTGGGGTTTTGTGGCAGTGATGCAGCTTGGACAAGTGTAGAGAGGGTTTGGATTTGGGGTGTGTTTTCTGGACTGAGAGGACAGGACTTGGTTGTGGTCTAAGTGGCTTGTGGCAGGTCCATGTCTGCTTTGGGGTCTAGCACTGGGTATGTGTTCGAGATACTGACTGGGGAGCTCATGCCTGTGCAGCAGGGTCGGGGGAGAACCCACTGCTCTGAAATGTTCTGCTGATTGATAAAACCTCTAGTGGGGCTCTTTCTACTGGTTTTGCTGGAGGCCAGCAGATGTGCAGATCCTGAAAACCAGTGTCACAACCCCATACTTCTTTTTTTTTTTTAGTTATTTTATTTAAATTTAAATGCATTTAAATGCATTTCAAGTCATAGTACATAACCAGAGCTCAGTTTTTCCATTTCTCTGGTTGCAAACCAGATAAAGTCACACCATTAGTGTCTTCATACATGCACCAGGGGTAGTAATGACCATCTCAAACAACCATCATTACTATGCCCATTCCCCTTTCCTTCCTCCCACCTCCCCCTGCCACGTCTAGAGTTCCTGTATTTCTCCTGTGTTTCCCATTCCCACCCCACTTATGTATCCTTATCCACTAATCAGCGAGAGCATTTGGCATTTGGTTTTTTGGGATTGGCTTACTTCACTAAGCATAATGTTCTCCAATTCCATCCATTTGCCTGCAAATGCCATAATTTTATTCTCTCTTATTGCTGAATAATATTCCATTGTGTATATGTACCACAGTTTGTTTATCCATTCATCTATTGAAGGACATCTGGGTTGCTTCCATAGTTTTGCAATTGTGAATTATGCTGCTATAAACATTGAGGTGACTGCTGTATTGTAGTGTGCTGTTTTTAAATCTTTAGGGTATAAGCCAAGGA